>JAUDYJ010000001.1:3612135-3644635 GCA_030761175.1 Masticophis lateralis | reverse complement strand
GTTAAGCAACAGCCTTCATACTTTTGTATATTCCTGCTTAGTAGGGCTTTTGCCCCCCCCTAACCAGTGTTCTTTTTTTTATACAAAGTCAGCTTATTGCCCCCACAATCCGGGTCCTCATTTTTACCTTCCTCGGAAGGATGGAAGGCTGAGTCAACCTTGAGCCTGGTGAGATTCGAACTTGCAATAATTGCAGGCAGCTGGCAGCTAAGTGCTACTTAAATTGTGTAGGATCTCCTACAGGAGGCTGGACTAGTAGACCTCCAATGTCCCTCCAAGCTCTATTCTGATAGTCTATAAAGTAAATTTTCCCCTATATTACGAACTTTCTTGCCACCGTTGTTAAGTGAATCACCGCAGTTGATAAGTGAGTCACAGGGTTGTTAAGTGAATCTGGCTTCTCTCTTGGCTTTGCTATGCGAGAAGGTCGCAATAGGGGATCACGTGACATCCCCCCACCTGCCCCCGGGAACACCACACCGGTCATATATATGCGTCAGTTGCCAGGCGTCTGAATTTTGATGTAGTGACCACAGAGGTGCTGCAATGGTCATTAAGTGTGAAAATCAGTCATCAGTCACTTTTTTCCAATGCCGTTGTGACTTCAAACAGTCACTAAACGAGCTGTTGTAACTTGAGGATGATCTGTGTTTGCTCGACTTTCAATGATGATGAGGATATTATCCATTCAGTCACATCCGGTCTTGGCTATTCTGTGAGCCAAGTCTCGTCCGAACTTAAACTACAGGTAGGCCTCGAGTTACAACAGTTCATTTAGCGACCGTTCAAAGTTACTACGGCACAGAAAAAAAATGACTGTTTTCACACTTATGACCATTGCATCATCCCTATGTCATGTGATCAAAATTTTGGATGCTTGGCAACCGTCTCATATTTATGATGGTCGCAGTGTCCCGGGGTCATGTGATCATCTTTTGTGATCTTCTGACAAGCAAAGCCAAGGGGCAAAGCCAGATGCACTTAACAACTGGGTTACTAACTTATTGTCGTGGCCTGTCAGCGGCCTGTGCGAATTCCAGCCTGTAGCTGATTCCGACAGCGAGGAGGCTGGTATGGTGCTGCGCCAGCAACCTGTGCAGCTGGCACCTGAGTCAGACAATGAGGAGGCTGGAGAAGAGGTGGTGCCAGAGGCGGGGATTCAGCCAGGGCCTTCAGAACCTCCAGAAGCTCCCATAAGTGAAGAGGAAGAAGAGGAGGAGCCTCTTCTCGATGCACAGGCGCGCAGAGCTGCCAAAAGGCAGGAGTGGCTCTTCAGGAGGAGGTCTCCTCGAGAGTAAGGCTTGAGGCTAATTGGCCACTTCGTTAGCCTATTTAAGGAGGAACACCAACTGAAGCAATTTGGAGGGAACAACTTTAGTTCACTCTCCTTCGCGTCTGGATTCTCTGCAAAAGGTTGGCTTTCTGCCAACCTTAGTAAGATTGTGATTACTTTATCTTTGCTTTCTTGTAGGCTGTTAAGAAAGTTTCTTAACAGCCTTCATTTGGAAAAGACTGAGTTATTTTAGTAAATTTAAGTTTTGTTCAGACTTTGTGTGTGCTGTGTTCTTTGGGGTCCGTAGCTGCGGCAGAACACTTAATCAACTGCAGTGATTCACTTAACAGCTGTGGCCAGAGAGGTCATAAAACCGGGCAAAACTCACTTAACAACTGTCTTGCTTAGCAGCCGAAATTGCGGTCATAAATTGAGGACTAGCCATACGTGTATATGATGTCAAAACCCCCACACACAAGTGTCTGAGGCTATGGCATGACACTGCTAGCATTTGCCTTCTGTAGGGGCCTTTGGTAACTTCATACAGGTAGTCCTTGACTTAAAACAGTTCGTTTAGTGACCGTTTGAAGTTACAACGGCACTGAAAAAAGTGACCTAAGACTGTCTTTCACACTTACGACCGTTCCCGCATCTCCACAATCACGCAATTTACTAGACAGCCGACTCATAGTTATGACAGTCGCAATGTCCCAGAGTCACATTTTGCAGCCTTCTGATAAGCAAAAGTTAAGGGGGGAAACCTAAATTCCCTTAACAACCAGGTTCCTCATTGAACAAGCTGCAGTCATTCACTTAGTCAAAGCAGCAAGGAATGTGGTACAACGGGGCGAAACTCAAAACTGAAGACATTTCTCATTTAGCAACATAAATTTGGGGCTCAGTTCTGGTATGGAGCAGAGGGCGATCTGGGCTTTGCATCGGAATGTGGTTGAGTTGACTTTTCCTTCGCCTGTAGTTCAGTCAAGCCCCGGGATCTGTAAATCAGAGTTTACGGTTAAGCATCAGAGGCAATGGTGGTTTATTCAATAAACAATCAACTCAACGCTCATGTGGGTAGTTGGCCGGGGCGGGGGGGGCGGGGACGCAGACGGGGACGACAAATTGATCATCTTTTTCAACTGCTTGCAAAGCAGCTTCTGCCTTCTTGGGAACAATTTCGTCAGATTAATTGGCAGGCTTGACTTCTGGCCTCTGCAGTTAATTGTTTCGTTCATTTTTTTGGGGGGGGGGGGGAGAGGTTAATACTAGGAGGTGAAAATATTGGACGCCCTTAGCCTCTCGCCCTTTCATTATTTTGCAGAAGGCCTCTCTGAAACGTGAATATTTGCAAGTAGCAAAGCAGGCCCGTTGAGTAGAAACTACAGACAGTCCTTGAATAAGCAATAACTTTATTGTCGCTTTGAACGTACATGAATCGGCATGCATTAAAATGAAATTTCGTTGCATCCAGCTCTCAAAGGGTCACCACCTCCAATATACACAACATCATCATCTTCTTCTTTTAACAACCCCATAATCCCTTGAGGGATGGAGTCTGAAGCAACTGAATGGAGCTAGCAGGGTGTTTTCATGGCCGGATGCCTTTCCTGTCTCTAATGCGGAGTTTTGTTCGGCAGATATATTCTCATTGTGCCCAGAAAGAGAAATACTTGCCTCTACCTAGGATTGAACGCACAGCCTCCTGATTGTGAGGCGAGAGCGCCACCTCTAGGCCACCTCACCACTGCAATATACACTTCATGAACATGACAAGATAAATGCAAAATTATATATATATCCACATATATTATATGACACAGAGAAGCAACATAATCTAGTTTGATTTGCAACGATTTATTTAGTGACCGTTTGAAGTTACAAAGGCACTGAAAAAAGTGACTTATGACCGTTTTTCACACTTACGACTGTTGTGGCTTCCCCATGTTCCCGTGATCAAAATTCAGACACCTGGCAACTGACTCATATTTATGATGGGTCACAATGTCCTGGGGTCATGTGATCCCCTTTTGCGACCGGCAATCTCAATTGAGAAGCCAGATTCACTTAACAACCAGGTTCCTAATTTAACTGCAGTGATTCACTTAGCAACTCTGGCAAGAGAGGTCGTGAAATGGGTCAAAACTCGCTTAACCCCTGTCTCGCTTAGCAGCAGAAAGGTTCGTCTTAATTGTGGTCGTAAATTGAGGATTATCTGCCCTGATTGCTTTGACACTTACTTCAGAGAGAGTAAAAAGAAATGGCGTTTAGGGAAAAAGAAACCTTGTTGAGCACGTGCAGAGTTCCATGCAACAGCCTTTATTTGGGATAGTTGCCTGATATACATAGTCCTCGATTTATGACTGCAATTGAACCTGGAATATGACGGAACTCAATTTTATGACTTATAACCACCGTAGGGAGGGCAGGATTTCTACTTCTAAGCAAGGCTGCTGTTAAATGAATTGCACCCAATCTTACAACCTTTTTTTTTCCCCGTGGTTGTTAAGCGAGTAGCTGTCTTTGTTACAGGAATCATGTCGACATTAAGCGAATCCGGCTTGACTTTGCATGCCGGAAGCCGACTGAGTTTACCAGTGACCTTGGCACATGGCGACCGTCATAAATATGTCCAAATTTTGATCGCGTGACTATGGGAATGCTGCTATGGTCATAACAGATTAAAAGAGTTGAAAGGGTTCTGGTAGGTCATCTAGTCCAACTCCCCGCCAAAGCAAGATACCCTACACCATTCCTGACCGATGGCAGTCCAGTCTCCTCTTGAAAGCCTCCAGGGATGAAGCTCCCACAACTTCTGAAGGCAACTTCTGTTCCATGGGTTGATGGCTCTCACTGTCAGGAAATTTCTCCTTATTTCTAGGTTGAATTTCTCCTCGTTCAGTTTCCATCCATGATTTCTTGTCTGGCCTTCAGGTGCTTTGGAAAATAGCTTGACCCCCTTCCTCCTCTCTGGGGCAGCCCCTCAAGTATTGAAAGATGCTCTCCTGTCTCCCCTGGTCCTTCTCTTCACTAGACTAGCCAGGCCCAGTTCCTGCAACCGTTCATCGTATGTTTGAGCCTCTGGTCCCCTCATCATCCTGGTTGCTCCTCTCTGCACTTTTTCTAGCGTCTCGACATCTTTTTTATAGTGTGGTGACCAAAACTGGATGCAGGATTCTAGCTGTGGCCTTACTAAGACTTTATAGAGGGGTATTAGTACCTCCCTTGATCTTGATTGTATCCCTCTGTTCATGCATTTTAGGATTACATTGGCTTTTTTGGCTACCGCCAAACACTATTGGCTCATATTTAGCTGGTTGTCCATTGAGACTCCAAGATGCTTCTCCCAGTTACTGCTACTACTGGTGTAGGGTTTCCTGCCTAGACAGGGGGTTGGACTAGAAGACCTCCATGGTCCCTTCCAACTCTGTTATTCTATTATTTTCTATTAAGCCTGATTTCACCCAGTCTATATGTATTCTTTGGATTTTTCTTGCCTAAGTGTAAAACTTTACTTTTCTCTACATTGAACTCCCTCAACCCTGTCAAACTATTCACTAAGTCTGCGCTACTATTAATCTTCTCATCGTTCCCACCACCCATCTCCTCCCACTTATGACTGTATGACTGTAATTTTGTAGCTTGTATCCTTATGATTTATATTGAGATTGTTTCCTGATTGCTTATTTGTACCCTATGACTATCATTAAGTACTGTACCTTATGATTCTTGACAAACATATCTTTTAGTTTATTTACACAGAGAGCGTAGGCACCAAGACAAATTCCTTGTGTGTCCAATCACACTTGGCCAGTAAAAAAGATTCTACAAACAGCAGCCACTGCATAAATCCCTTTTCTCAGTGTCCTTGTAACGTCAAACGTTTGCTAAGCTAACTATCTCATATCAGTTGCTTGGTGCCAATTGATCACTTTTGATCGGGTATAGAATCTGGGTTTTTGACTGATTTCCCTTCCACTGAATGGCTGCTATGAGCTGTAAAACTTCCATTCTCTGCTTCCTACTCACAGCTTTTTCCAGGGGTTGGGGTTGATTAATTGTGGATCCCCAAACAAATTACAAACTTCTTGACTCAGGCTGATAAATTTGCCTTTACGTGCTTTAATAAATCCCACTCGGTGACAAGCGATATCGAGGGCTTTATTACTCTTTTAGCAGCGTGAAGAGCGGTCATTATCTTAACTTAAAACTTGGTGGGTTAACAAAAAACAAACAAAAAACTTGAAATTCAGGCGTGCAAAACTTTATTTGAAACTGTACGAATTCCAAAAGGGAAAGGTAACGCTTCTGTAAAAAAATGAGTTTAATTCCTTTGGTCTATGTCAGAGGTGGACAATTATGGCCCTTTAAGACTTGTGGACTTCAACTCCCAGAATTCCTGAGCCAGCCACCAAGTTGTTTTTTTTTTTAAATCCCCTTCAGCAAGCATGGCTGTCTCAAGAATTCTGGGAGTTGAAGTCCACAAGTCATAAAACGGCCAGCACTAGGTAACTATGTATGGACATATACGTACAATAATAGTCTTAGAATACTTAGAATAAGTTAGAGCTAGAAGGAGCAAGAAGCAGGAGATCCTACCGTGTTTCCCCGAAAATAAGACCTCCTCTGAAAATAAGCCCTCCCCGAAAACATTTAATGGTCCCTGCCATTTCCTCTGGTTAGGGTTAGGGAGACAGAGCTGAAAATCAGGTAGGATGGCAAGAGAAGCCCCGTCTTGCTCCACGCACCCCAAAATAATAAGACCTCCCCGAAAATAAGGCCAAGCACCAGTGATAGGTTTCCAATTATTTTTACTGCCAGTTCTGTGGGTGTGGCTTGGTGGGTGTGGCTTGGTGGGCGTGGCAAGGGAAGGATACTGCAAAATGCCCATTCCCTCCCGATCAGCTGGGACTTGGGAGGCAGAGAATAGATGGGGGTGGTTTTTACTACCGGTTCTCCGAACTACTCAAAATTTCTGCTACCAGAACTGGTCAGAACCTGCTGAAACCCACCTCTGCCAAGCGCTTATTTCAGGATTGGAAAAAAATATAAGACAGGGGCTTATTTTCGGGGAAACACGGTATACAGTTTGAGACGAGTGACTGTCCAGTCTCTTCTTCAAAGCCTCCCATGTTGGAGCTATCCAATCTCCTCTTAAAAACCTCCAATGATGGAGCACCTACAATTTCTGGTGGCAAGCAGTTCCACTGTCCTCACTATTAGGAAGTTTCTCCTTAACTCCAGGTTGCTTCTCTCCTTGATTAGTTTCCATCCATTCATTCTTATCTTGCCCTTACAAGTGCTTTGGAGAATAGCTAGACTCCCTCTTCTCTGTGACAGCCGCTCGACTATTGGAAGATTGCTATCATATCCTTTCTAGTCCTTCTTTTCTCTAGCCAGATCCAATCCCTGTTCTTCATGTTTTAGTCTCCAGGCCTTTAATCATCTTCGTTGCTCTTCTTTGCACTTGAAAAATGGTTGGGGGACTTTGCGTCAATCACCAGGAGACTGTGTGTCACAGAGTTATTATTGTGCAAAAAATAGAAGGAGGAAGGAGTATTAAGTATATTCTTAAATGTGAGCCGGCCGTGTGCAGCAGCTGCCAAAAAAGCCAACACGGTTCTGGGCTGCATCAACAGAGGGAGAGAATCAAAATCAAGTGAAGGGTTAATACCACTTTATAAGGCCTTGGGAAGGCCACACTTGGAATAATGCATCCAGTTTTGGTCGCCACGATGTTTAAAAGATGTGGAGACTCTAGAAAGAGTGCAGAGAAGAGCAACAAGGATGAAGAGGGGACTGGAGGATAAAACATATGAAGAGCAGTTGCAGGAACTGGGCATGTCTAGTTTAATGAAAAGAAGGACTAGGGGAGACATGATAGCATTGTTCCAATATCTCAGGGGCTGCCCCAAAGAAGAGGGAGTCAAGCTATTCTCCAAAGCATCTGAAGGCAGGACAAGAAGAAACAGATGGAAATTCATCAAGGAGAAAAGCAATCTGGAACTAAGGAGAAATTTCCTGACAGTTAGAACAATTAACAAGTGGAACAACTTGCCTGTAGAAGATGTGAATGCTCCAACACTGGAAGTTTTTAAGATGTTGGATAACCATTTGTCTGAAGTGGTGTAGGGTTTCCTGCCTAAATAGGGGGTTGGATTAGAAGCCCTCCAACTCTTATCCTGTATTTTGTATTCTATTCTCTCACCTTCAGTTACTCGCGAAGAAATAAAGGCAGGACAACATTTCTAATAAATACTAAAGAGCAGGCTTTACTAAGCCATAAATTAACTGGGTTTGCACCGCTCCAACAGCCAAACCAAGCAAACCACTTTAATTCCTGAAGGCATTGTGCTCAGACCGTAAATGCTTGTTTCAGTCAGCTGCAAATCTGTGATTAGAATCCTTTTTTTGGTGCTTTTTTAAAAAAACGTGATTCATTCTCCCATTTTTTAAAAACATTCTCATTTTATGGGTTGAGGCTTTGTTTGTTTTTTTTTTAACAATAGAGCAGGGAACAAAATGTGTTTGTGTATTTTTTTTCATCCCGGTGCATCCTCCACCCATCCTTTCAATTATTTTTTGGGTGACCTGCCCTTCCCTTTCCTCTCCGGCCTTCCCTCCTCCCTTTCCGTTCGTTTCCTTGCAAATCTTTCCTTCCTTTGTCCATAATAAAAGACTAAAAAAAGAAGAAGAAAAAAAGAAGGAAGGACCAGTTTAGGATTTCACCCGAAGGTCAGCATTTTAAACATTTGAGGTAACAGTGGCGATGAGAAAGTTGGCTTTCCTGTTTAAAAAAAAAACAGGGTGTGTTTATTGGTGTCTGTATTTTTAAAAGAGGTAAAAGATTTTGGAATCCTTTCTCTTATCTTTTCTCTGGGTCCTTCCATGAGAGATTTTCAGGAAACATAGTTAGTTGGTTGAACCCCAGTTTCCCTGTTCACACAATAAATGGAGCTATGAATCCAAGGAAATGTTGGTCAACGTACAAGGCAGTCCTCAACTTACAACACTTCATTTTAATGGCCGTTTGAAGTTGCAATGGCCTTGAAAAAAGTGACTTAAGGCCATCAAACTATTTACTAAGTCTGCACTACTATTAATCTTCTCATCGTTCCCATCACCCATCTCCTTCCACTTATGACTGTATAACTGTAACTTCGTTGTTTGTATCCTTATGATTTACAGTATATTGATATTGTTTCCTGATTGCTTATTTGTACCCTATGACTATGATTCTTGATGAACGGAGCCTGGATAGCTCAGCAGACTAAAAGCATTGTCATTAACACCAGATGTCTGCAATTACTGTAAGTTCGAATCTCACCAGGCTCAAGGTTGACTCAGCCTTCCATCCTTTCTAAGGTGGGTAAATTGAGGACCCAGTTTGTGGGGGCAATAAACTGACTTTGTATTAATATACAAATATACAAAAGTATGAAGGCTGTTGCTTAACGCATTGTAAGCCGCCCTGAGTCTCCAGAGAAGGGTGGCATATAAATCTAATTAAAACAACAGCAACAACAACAACAACAAAAGGTCCCTAAATGAACAGTTATAAGTTGAGGATTTACCTATAAGCAGAAACGGAAAATTGCTGGAGACAATTTTGAAGGTGGGTGTTAATCCTGAAATAGACGTACTATTCAGCCACCTGCCCCCACTCTATCCTGTCCTTTATTTCCTGCTTTGTAGCATTACTCAATCGCACGGCACAGCTGATTCCACCCCTCCCTCACTGTTCTGCTTATGTTGTGGCCCGTCAGCGGCCTGTTCAGCTAGTAGCTGATTCCGACAGTGAGGAGGCTGGTGTGGTGCTGCACCAGCAGCCTGTGCAGCTGGCGCTTGAGTCAGACAATGAGGAGGCTGGAGAAGAGGTGGTGCCAGAGGCGGGGATTCAGCCAGGGCCTTCAGAACCTCCAGAAGCTCCCTTAAGTGAAGAGGAGGAAGAGGAGGAGCCTCTTCTCAATGCACGGGCGTGCAGAGCTGTCAAAAGGCAGGAGTGGCTCCTTAGGAGGCGGTAAGGCTTGGCGCTAATTGGCCACTCCCTTAGCCTATTTAAGGAGGAACACCGACTGAAGCAATTTGCAGGGAACAACTTCATTCACTCTTCTTCGTGACCTGATCTTAGTTCTCTTATCAGTTTCCTGCAAATTGCTTCTGGGCATTCTGTCAACCATAGTAAGATTACGATTATTGATTCTTTGGATTCTTGTAGGCTGTTAAGAAAGTTAATTAACAGCCTTTGTTTGAAAAAAAACTGATTTAATTTAGTAAACTAAGGTTCATACAGACTTTCTGTGTGCTGCGTTCTTTGGGGTCCGTAGCTGGGGCAGAACAACTTAACGTGGTTGACTTGGAAGGTAAAATGCTCCATTTTCAGCGCTGCGCGCAAGGGCACTCTCGCCAAACCGATGGTTAAAACGGCAGCGTCCCACCATTATCCTGAACCAAAATTGGTTTTTAATTTTCAAGGTTATTCTGTTTGGGTTTTTTTTTTAATTGACGGACAACCAAAGCTGGGATCTCGTGAGGCAGAATGCAAAGCTTTGCTAATTTTGCACAGTTGTTCCACCTTTGAAACAGATTTTTTTCTCTCTCCCCCCCCCCTCCTCCCGTTTTCCCAGCGAGTTTTGATCTTGCAATGGCCTGGTTTCTACTGCGAGGCAGGTGTTTCAAAGGAAAATAAGAGCTATTTTCGGCTCAAAAACATTTCTGGAATGCTGGCACGGCATCAGAAATAATTTTCAGGTTGCTCATATCTATGTTTTAAAAGTCTCTTGTTTCTCCAGTTCCCAGATGGACTCGTTTTTTTTTTTTCCAAACAGACAGCTCCAAAAGCTGTGAAGAGATAGTCCTCAATGTACAACGGTAATGGAGCTCAAAGTTGTTATGTGAGTTTCGACCCCCATTTTACCGCCTTTTCTCGCCGCCGTTGCGAAGCAAATCGCTGTGGTCGTGAAACGAATCAGGCAGTCGTTAAGCGAATGTGGGCTCCCCGTTGGCTTTGCTAGTCTGAAAGGTCACAAAAGGTGACCACAGGACACAGCCCTGGTCCTAAATACAGATAGTCCTCGACTTACGACCGTTTATTTACCTTGTGGTCATGTGATCAGAATTCAAAAGCTTGGCAACTGGCATGTACCTGCGACTGTTGCAGCATCCCAAGGTCACATGATCCCCTTTTGCGGCCTTCTGACAAGGAAAGTCAATGGACGAAGCCGGATTCACTTCAAAAACCTGGTTACTAACTTCACAACGTGTGCCAATTCACTTAACAACATGGCAAGTAAGGTCATAAAAACGGGGCAAAGCTCACATAACAAATGTCGCGCCGGACAGCGGAGGTTTTGGGCTCCATTGTGGTCGTAAATCGAGGACTAGCTGTGCATTCAGTTTCTTTCCCTTTCCTTTCCCTCCCCTTCCCTTCCCTCCCCCAGAGCCAGAATCAGCCTCTCAAGTGGATCAGAAAGGAAAGACAAAATTAATTAACTAATTAAATACAGTCGTGGCCAAAATTGTGGAAACCTTTTGGGAAAAGTTGTATTTTTGAGGTTTGATGGCTAATAACACCACTTCTTGGGATTTTTTGGAGAGTTTCCAGGTAATCCTATTCCACTGCTGGAATGGCCTGGGAATAGCCCAGACCTTCACCCAATGGAAAATCTAGGGAGCCGGCTAAAGAAACTTTGTTAGTCAGAAGCGACCCAGCAATAAAACCCAGTTAATAGAAGCCATCATTCCATCTTGGTTTCACACGAAAACAGCTGCAGAACTCAAAGACTTGGTTCCCTCCATGGGAAGAGGTTGTAAGGCCGTCATTCAGGCTTAAAGGTGACCCAACTAAGGATTAACGGACATGGGGATCATTTTTGAATATCTGGATTTTTTCTATGGGGATCATTTTTGTATATCTCGTTTTTTTCTACGTGTTTCGCTTTTCTTCTTTATACTGTAACTGCTATTCTAATAGCAAATCCTTCATGAAAGTTATTGCATTACATTCTGGATTCAATTATCTTTCCATCGATATATAATTTTATGGTATTACTGCAAAAAATAAAAATAAAAATTGGTGTTATTAGCTAGTTTTAGAAAATACACTTTTCCACAATTTTGACCAGTACTGTATATCATTGGGTAAGGAAACGTCTGTGAGAAAATCACCAAGCTTAGAGAGCAGCAGTTGTCATAGTTTTCTTCCTCCTCTTCTTCTTCCTTTTCCTCCTCCTCTTTCTCCATTTCCTCCTCCACTGAACAGCCATGTTCCTAACCTAACAACGGCAGTGAATAGCTTAACAACCCTTGCAAGGATGGTCGTAAAATGAGGCAAACTTCACTGAACATGTTTTGTCAACATGTTTTGTATAGGAACACTTGTGGTCATAAATCGAGGACTACCTGTAATTTTACGTTATTGTTAAGGTGACATAAACAGAATCTTGTGAGGCTGAAAGTACGAATCTCCCGCCATCTCTTTTTAGCACCTGGTTAGTTAGGACGGATCCTTTCTAAGTTTCTTCCTCTGTCCATTGTTCAGTTGTGGGGACGTCTTCCTTTTATCTGATCATTCCCCAGGCTTCTTCTCTTCTTCCCCGTCTTCCAAGGCCGGTCTCACATCCCGTTGCCGACTGTCACTCAAAGTGCTGAATGGGCGGAGCTGAGGTAAGCAGTGGGTGGAGCTAAAGAGGATTCTCGTTTAAGCTTCGCGCCCACCTCAGCGATCTTGGGAATATTTTTCTCGCCGTGTCCTTTTGGTGAAGTCATCAAATTAATCAGCTCGTTCAAGTGGGCTTACTCAGCGACCATCTGTGAGCTTGGGATGAATTATTCCACAAGAGAAAGGCGTCTCTCCAGCTCTCCAATTAGCACCATCTGGGCTTGTTGGAACTACAGTTCTAATCATCATCAGGCAGAAGAGGGATTTCACAGGGAGTCCTCAACTTATGACCACAATTTCTGTTGTAAAGGGAGACAAGTCATTTTTTTCAGGCCTATAATTGTAACTTCAAATCAACAGTGAGTTCTAGTTGCGCCTTAGACGTGAAAGCAGGCTGGGTAACTGTGGACAAATCACCAGGAGACAGCGAGTTCTAGTTCTACCTTAGGCATGAAAGCCAGCTGGGTGACTTTGGGCCGATTACCAGGGGACCGTGAGTTCTAGTCCCGCCTTAGGCATGAAAGCTGGCTGGGTGACTCTGGGCCGATCACCAGGAGGCTATGAGCTCTAGTCTCGCCTTAGGCATGAAAGCTGGCTGGGTGACTCTGGGCCAATCACCAGGAGACCGTGAGTTCTAGTCCCGCCTTAGGCATGAAAGCTGCCTAGGTGACTTTGGGCCGATCACCAGGAGACCGTGAGTTCTAGTCCCGCCTTAGGCATGAAAGCTGGCTGGGTGACTCTGGGCCGATCACCAGGAGACTGTGAGTTCTAGTCCCGCTTTAGGCATGAAAGCTGGCTGGGTGACTCTGGGCCGATCACCAGGAGACTGTGAGTTCTAGTCCCGCTTTAGGCATGAAAGCTGGCTGGGTGACTTTGGGCCGATCACCCGGAGACCGTGAGTTCTAGTTCCGCCTTAGGCATGAAAGCTGGCTGGGTGACTTTGGACCAATCACCAGGAGACTGTGAGTTCTAGTCCCGTTTTAGGCATGAAAGCTGGCTGGGTGACTTTGGGCCGATCACCCGGAGACCGTGAGTTCTAGTTCCGCCTTAGGCATGAAAGCTGGCTGGGTGACTTTGGGCCTTTTACCAGGCGACCGTGAGTTCTAGTCTCATCTTAGCCATCAAAGCCAGCTGGGTGACTTTGGTCCAAACACTCTTATCTCAGCTCAACGTACCTCATAGGTGGTTGTTGGGGAAGAAACTCAGGAGTAAGGTGTGTTAGATATGTTCAATGCCATGAGTTATTTGTACAAATAAATAAATAAGAAATGCTATGTCCAGCTCATGTCAAGCACCATGCCAGCTGCCAGATGGTTTCCGGGGATGTTTCAAGGAGCTGGTTTTTTGATTGCTCCATTAACTCCACCACATCTGTTTTCCCACATCTGCCAGAACTCCATTCTTTGCAAGAGAAATTCATCCCACCACCGTTCAACGCTTGCTCCGCTCTTTCGTTTTGGCAATTTTCATCCGAATAGTTATTCTAAGATCCGATAGATAAAAACATCTGTCACGCTTAAAAAAAAAAAAAAAAAGACCAGCGGCCAAAATTCGCCACGCAGCGGTTGGATGGTTTTAAAAAGTTCTTTAAATCTTTCTGCCAACAATAAAAAGGAAAAAAAATGTGAAAAGCAAGAGAAAGTTAGCGAAGTTAGTTGGCTTTAAACAAATACCCAGCTGCATCTATATAAGTGCTAGAAAAATTAGCTTTTTTCAGTCTTGGCTGTTTTAAGATGCGTGAAAAGATGAGTTTTTTTTATTGCTGTAGCTGCTACACTTCTTTGTAAGGTTCCTGAGGTAAAAAAATCTGTGCTACTCCTTTGCAGCAGCTATAGTAACTTCCAAGTCTCATACCATCCACTGTTTTGTGTGTTTCTCCACCCACAACTAGTGGCTGTAGCTACTCCCAGACCCATGCTCCTTTCTGTCTTCTACTGTGATAATATTGTAGCAAGTTGGCACCCACCCCTCTCCTAGGAAAATGAGATATTTTAGGAAATATTAAAAGGACAGAATAAGGTAAGAGTTTCCCTCACATAAATGTGCTAGTTGTTCCCAACTCTAGGGGGCAGTGCTCATCTCCGTTTCAAAGCTGGAGAGCCAGCGCTGTCCGAAGACGTCTCCGTGGTCATGTGGCCGGCATGACTCAACGCCAAAGAAGGCGCACGGAACTGCGCTGTTCCCTTCCCACCAAAGGTGGTCCCTATTTTTCTACTTGCATTTTTTACCTGCTTTCAAACTGCTAGGTTGGCAGAAGCTGGGACAAGTCACGGGAGCTCACCCCGCTACGCGGCACTCGGGATTCGAACCGCTGAACTGCCAACCTTTCGATCGACAAGCTCAGCGTCTTAGCCACTGAGCCACCACACCCCTCAAAAAAGAAAAAAAAAAAGGACAGAATATTTCCCCTTAAAAGGGAGGCAGAAACTCACTCCCCCCCAAATTTTGGTCAATAGAATATTCTATTCTACATAACAAAGATCTACCTCCTTCAGGCAGAGCCATAGCAGGAATTGCCCAAAGCCCTTTCATTACACCAACACCCAACAAGAGTCAACCAGGCCCGGGACACAGACAACCTACAAAGTTAACCCCTGCATGGCCCCGTGGGAGTCTGACAACCAATCAGGACAGAAGCTCAAATTCAAAGCCCAACAGAGGGCATAAAACCAAAGCACTCTTGGCATCTCGGCCCTTTTTTGCTCAGGACCTCAAAACCATGTGGTCCTGTCCACTGTTAAAAATCATCTTTCGCGAGCAGTCTCCATTTTTCAAGTGTCTTTCTTCTTGGAACTGAAACCAGATGGACATTTCTTCCAACAGTATGTGAGAAAGATCTTGGGGGACCAGGCCAAGAGAGGATGCCAAGGGAAGGATTAGATAAGAGACAACTGAGCCTTTGGCTGCAGAATGGCTGGAGAAAGAGGCTCTGAGCTGGGTGGATTTCTTGCTGATGTTTTATTACCCAACTAGGTAATCTCATCAGGGCTAGAAGGGAGAGGGGTTTCTGGAGAAGAGGAGGAGGAGGGGGACTGTGGTGTCTTTGGTGCCAATTTTGGTTGTTTTCTTATAGACATCTCATGACCCAGCTAGGTAACTTCATGAGTGCTAGAAGAGAGGGGATTTGCAGAGTGTAAAAGAAGGGCGGGGGGAGGAGGAAAAGAAAGAGGAAGCGGAAGAGCTGAGCATTTGTTGGTCGGATGCCCTTCCTGACGCCTACACAGAGTTCACAGCAGATATTTTCAAAACAGGTTGGATGTCCTCCTTTCTGCGGGCGTCGCCACCTCGCCAGAAGTCCCATCCCGACTTTCGTTTCCCGACATCACCGGATATCTTCCCATTTTTTACCCATGAAACCCTAATCAACCCTTTAGGGGGAAAAACTCTCCCTTTTTACAACCCTGTAACCCCTATTTGAGGTACATTCTGGGCGACGGGATGGAGCTGAGCATTTGCTGGCTGAATGCCCTTCCTGACGCCTACGCAGAGTTCACAGCAGAGTTCACAGGTCAGACATCCTCCTTTCTGCGGGCGTCGCCCCCTCGCCAGAAGACCCCGTCCTGGCCTTCCTTTCCCGACATCTTTGCCTCCTCGGCACCGGATGTCCAGTTTTTAAAAAACGCACTCCATAACGGCGCACACTCACTCACAGCTGCCGTTCCTTGGCAGCGGGACGCCCGTTGTCTCCGACGAAGCGTGTTTCTTTTTTAATTAAGAAGCATTTGGATGCGGAGGACGGCGTTGGCAACAGCTCGTTTCGAGAAATCAGCCCAGGCAGCCAATTGCAACGGCGGCTTTTAATGGGCGCTCGTGTTCTATCCTTAATCCCACCATGCATGTAATACATTTCCGATTATCGTCCTGCCAAGGCATCTTAATTACTCCGGGGAGCGAGTGACGGCTGAACCGTGGGCAATAGATTTCACAGGATGCTTAAGCCCTGGCAAGATCATCAGGCGGTGGGGGAAACTACTGTCTTCCTCGATGCGCATATGCTGAATCTCCAAATACAGGTCGCCCTCGGGTTATGACCGCAAGGGAGGCCAACATTTCTCGCTCTGTTGCCGAGCGAGAAATTTGTTACAAGACCCGTTTTATGCCTTTTCTCGCCCTAGTCGTTAAGCAAATCGCAGCGGTTGTTAAATAAGTAGCCTGGTGGTTAAGGGAATCAAGTTTCCCCCTTGGTTTTACTGTGCCAGAAGGTCGCAGAAGGGGATCCCGTGACACGGGGACGCTGCAAACCGGCATAACGTTCTCACAAAGAAGAGGGAGTCAAGCTATTCTCCAAAGCCCCTGAAGGCAGGACAAGAAGCAACGGGTGGAAACTCATCAAGGAGAGAAGCAACTTAGAACTAAGGAGAGATTTCCTGACAGTGAGAAGAATTAACCAGTTGAACGACTTGCCACTAGAAGTTGTAAATGCACCAACACTGGATGTTTTTAAGAAGAGATTACATAACCATCCGTCTGAAGTGGTGTAGGGTTTCCTGCCTAAGCAGGGGGTTGGACTAGAAGACCTCCAAGGTCCCTTCCAACTCTGTTATTCTATTCTATTCTATTCTATTCTATTCTATTCTATTCTACTCTACTCTACTCTACTCTACTCTACTCTACTCTACTCTACTCTACTCTACTCTACTCTATTCTCTAATTCTATTCCTGTTCTATTCTATTCTCTGTTCTAATTCTATTCTGTTCTGTTCTATTTTCTGTTCTGTTCTACTCTACTCTACTCTATTCTCTAATTCTATTCTATTCTATTCTATTCTATTCTATTCTATTCTATTCTATTCTATTCTATTCTATTCTATTCTATTCTATTCTATTCTATTCTTTATTCTAATCCTATCCTATCCTATCCTATCCTATCCTATCCTATTTTCATATTGTCTTCCCTTCCCTTCCCTTCCCTTCTCTCCTCTCTTCCTGTACCTATCCTATCCTATCCTATTTTCATCTTCTCTTCTCTTCTCTTCTCTTCTCTTCTCTTCTCTTCTCTTCTCTTCTCTTCTCTTCTCATCAATTGCTCTTCTTTGCTAAGATTGTTTGCTAAGCTAAGAGTCAGCTTAAACCTTTAGCTCCTGACACCCATCCAAACGGCTGGGGATGATGAGAGCTCTTTGGGGTTCTTGTGTTCATAGGACAGTCTATAACCAAACTTCTACCTCTTTTTATTTCCAGACCAGTGTGGTGTTGTGTGTGGGTGGTTGTGCCCTTTTGGCTTTCAGCGCCCTGCTGGCGGTCATCGTCCTTTTCCTTCCCAGCGGACACTGTGAGAGACGGCTCTGCACCCTGGCTGGGTACATTCAGACAGCGGCCGGTAAGTGGCTCACAATCCTGGTTTGATTGAGGGAATTTGCTAGGTATCTCTGATTTCCTCTACTGCAGCTAATTGATATTCTTTCAAAGGTGTCCACTTTAAGAGAGACGGACTTCAACTCCCAGAATTCCCTTGGCTAGTTGAGGTCCACCCATCTTAAAGCATGCTGGCTGGGGGATTCTGGGAGTGGAAGTCCAGCCATCTTAAAGCATGCTGATTATTCTATTCTATTCTATTCTATTCTATTCTATTCTATTCTATTCTATTCTATTCTATTCTATTCTATTCTATTCTATTCTATTCTATTCCATTCCATTCCATTCCATTCCATTCCATTCCATTCCATTCCATTCTATTTTCTATCCTATCCTATCAGTGGAGGGTTTCAATTTTTTTTTACTATCGGTTCTGTGGGCGTGGCTTGGTGGGTGTGGCTTGGTGGGCGTGGCAGGGGAAGGATACTGTAAAATCTCCATTCCCACCAGAGGTGGGTTTCAGCAGGTTCTGACCAGTTCTGGAGAACCGGTAGTTTAGGGAACCAGTAGTAAAAATTCTGACTGACCCCCATCTGTTCTCTGCCCCCCAAGTCCCAGCTGATTGGGAGGAAATGGGGATTTTGCAATATCCTTCCCCTGCCACACCCACCAAGCCACACCCACCAAGCCACACCTATAGAACTGGTAGTTAAAAATTTTGAAACTCAACACTGATTCCCATGTGCGGGGGTGGGGTGCATGGAGGGACATGTGTGTGCATGTGCGGGGTGGCGGGGTGAATGCATGGGGGGAGTGCAGGTTGGTGCTTTCCAGGCCCAAAACTGGGTGCGGGGGGGCCTCGCACAGTGCCCCTGCACCGTTTTTTTGTTTTTTTTGTTTTTAATTAGATTTATATGCCGCCCTTCTCCGGAGACTCAGGGCGGTTTACAATGCGTTAAGCAATAGCCTTCATACTTTAGTATATTTATACAAAGTCACCTTATTGCCCCCACAAACTGGGTCCTCAATTGACCCACCTTAGAAAGGATGGAAGGCTGAGTCAACCTGGAGCCTGGTGAAATTTGAACTTAGAGTAATTGCAGACAGCTGGTGTTAATTACAGTGCTTTCAGTCTGCTGAGCTATCCAGGCTCCTGGATAGTTTTCACTTCCAGGTTGGTGCAGGAGGCTTTCCAGGCCCAAAATAGGATGCAGGGATCGCTCATATTGCATTTTGGGGGTTTTGGCACACACTTTGTGCACTGGGCACCAAGAAGGTTAACCATCACTGCCCTATACCATTTCAGACCAATGGCTGTCCAATCTCTTCTTAAAACAGAGGTGCTACTTAGCAGGTTCTGACATGTTCTGGAGAACCGGTAGCAGAAATCTTGAGTTGTTCGGAGAACCAGTAATGGAAATTTTGAGTTGCTCAGAGAACCAGTAGTGGAAAGTTTGAGCAGTTCGGAGAACTGGTAGCAGAAATTTTGAGTAGTTCAGAGAACTGGTAGAAGAAATTTTGAGTAGTTCGGAGAACCGGTAGTGGAAATTTTGAGTAGTTCGGTGAACTGGTAGCAGAAATTTTGAGCAGTTCGGAGAACCGGTAGCAGAACAGAAATGTTGAGTAGTTCGGAGAACCGGTAGCAGAAATGTTGAGTAGTTCGGAGAACCGGTAGCAGAAATTTTGAGTAGTTCGGTGAACTGGTAGCAGAAATTTTGAGCAGTTCGGAGAACCGGTAGCAGAACAGAAATGTTGAGTAGTTCGGAGAACCGGTAGCAGAAATGTTGAGTAGTTCGGAGAACCAGTAGCAGAAATTTTGAGCAGTTCGGCGAACTGGTAGCAGAAATTTTGAGTAGTTCGGTGAACCGGTAATGGAAATTTTGAGCACTTCGGCAAACTGGTAGCGGAAATTTCGAATAGTTCGGAGAACCGGCAAACACCACCTCTGGCTGGCCCCAGAGTGGGGTGGGAATGGAGTTTTTGCAGTATTCTTCCCCCAGGAGTGGGGAGGGAATGGAGATTTTGCAATCTCCTTCCCCAGGAGTGGGGTGGGAATGGGGATTTTGCAGTATCCTTCCCCTGCCACGGCCACAGAACCAGTAGTAAAAAAATTTGAATTCCATCACCGCTTTTTAAAAACCTCCAATGATGAAGCATGCACAACTTCTGGAGGCAGTTGTTAAGTGGATTGTGCCGTCGTTAAGCGAATCCCCATTGACTTTGTTTGATGGATGCCGGCTGGGAAGGTCACAAATAGGGAATCATGTCAATCTGTCATAAATCTGCGGAGAAAAAACTGAAATTTCCTTGTCCAGATCAAGGCATGGTCTGCATTTTGCAATTGTCTGCATAATGTTGATTTTAATTGGGTTAGGGAGCTTGGGAAAAAAGCGGACATCCTATTTTATTTTATTTTTAAAAAACGGATGGAAATAATCAAAGATCCTCCAGGAACCCAAGAGAATTTTCATCCGAGATCTCTGTGAAAAGGTTAATTAACAATTATACCCTCCTCATTTTTGTTTTAATTAAATCCTGCCAGTCTGGAAGACTTTTTTTTCGTGCAAGGAAAGGAATACAACCTTACCACGATTCACTTAGCGACCGCTCAAAGTTACAACGGCCCTGAGCAAAAGTGACTTACGACTGTTTTTCACCCTGACGCCCGTTGCAGCATTCCACACACACACACACCCCGCGGTCACATGATCCAAATTCGGACGCTTGGCGACTGACTCACATTTTTGACGGTCGCAGTGCCCCGGGGTCACGCGTTCCTCTCTTGTGACCTTCCGACCAAGCAAAATTCAGGGCGAAGCCAGATTCGTTCAACGACCCCGTTCCTGACTTAAGAACTTGCAGCGATTCGCTTAACGACTGGGGCAAGGAAGGCCGTAAAACGGGGTGAAACATACTTAGCCATGGTCTTGCTTAACGATGGAGATTTTGGGCTCAGTTGTGGTCGTAAGTTGAGGAGTATCTGTATATATTCTCGTGGTTCTTTGCGGAGTGTATTTTGGATTTTCCCCCCCTTTCTTTCCTTGGACATCTGGCAGGGAGGGAGGAAAAACTCCCTTAGCAATTGTCGTTCTTAGCAACGGAGATTTTGGGCTCAGTTGCAGTCGTAAGTCGAGGAGTATCTGTATATATTCTCGTGGTACTTTGCAAAGTGTATTTTGGGTCCTTCCCTCTTTTCTTTCCTTGGACATCTGGCAGGGAAAGAGGGAAAAACTCCCTTAGCAATTGTCTTTCTTAGCGATGGAGATTTTGGGCTCAGTTGCGGTCGTAAGTCGAGGAGTATCTGTATATATTCTCGTGGTACTTTGCAAAGTGTATTTTGGGTTTTCCCCCCTTTCTTTCCTTGGACATCTGGCAGGGAGGGAGGAAAAACTCCCTTAACAATTGTCATTCTTAGCGACAGAGATTTTGGGCTCAGTTGCGGTCGTAAGTCGAGGAGTATCTGTATATATTCTCGTGATTCTTTGCAGAGTATATTCTGGATTTCCCCCCCTTTTCTTTCCTTGGACATCTGGCCGGGAGAGAGGAAAAATAGAAGCCTTTTTCTTCCTGTTTTCTTCCCGAAATAATTTTCTTGCAGGCTTCATTCCAAAAAATGCAAATTGGGGACTAAAATTAGTTTGACGGAAGAAAAGACAGGCGCCTGGTTCTGTAAAAGGCGCCTGGTTTCCTAATGACCAAAAAAAAAAAAACAAAAAAAACCCCACACCCCTCTCTTTCGTGTTCCCTATTTTTAAAAATTACAGCTAGTTTTCGACTTAATAACTCTTCATTTAGGGCCCGGTCAAAATTACGGCACTGAAAAAAATGACTTAGGACCATTTTTCACACTTATGACCGTTGCAGCATCCCCGCGGTCAGGTGATCAAAATTCAGACGCTTGGCAACTGACTCGTATTTATGACGGTCGCCGTATCCCGGGGTCATGTGATCACTTCTTGCGACCTCCCGACAAGCAAAATCCACGGGGAGGACAGATTCAATTAACAACTGTTTTCCTAACTGAAGAACTGCAGTGGTTCACTTAACGACGGTGGCAAGAACCGTCGTAAAGTGGGACAAAACTCACTTAGCCACTGTCTTGCTTTGCCAGGTTCACTTAACAACCGTGTTACTAACTTAACAGCTGCAGTGATTCGCTTAACGACCGTGGCAAGAAAGGTCGTAAAACGGGGCAAATTCGTTTAAGAAATTTTTCACTTAGCAACAAAAACGTTAGACTCACTTGGGGTCATAAATTGAGGACTAACTGTACTTTGAATTAAACTTTTTTTCCCCCGTAAACTTGGCAGGTTTGAAGCTTGGGGGATTTTGGTGTTGAAGTCCACAGAGTTTGAAAAAGAAAATCCCTCATTTACAGATTACAGATTACCAGAGTTGAAAGGGATCTTTTAGGTCATCTAGTCCAACCCCTCCAACTTCATTTAAATGAAGTCCTTTATAGATAGTCCTCGACTTATGACCATTGCTCTAGCGGTCGTTCAAAGTTACAACAGCACGAAAAAAGGGACTTGGGACCAATCCTCACACTTACGACGCTTGCATTATCCCCCACAATCCCCTGATGCAAATTTGGGCACTTCGTAACCGGTTCACGTTTACAACGGCGGAAGGATCCCGGGATCGCGGGATTGGCGACCTTCCCAAGTCAGCGGCGACACCGGATTCGCTCAGCGACCGCGGGATTCACTTCACAATGGCTGTGATTCGCTTAACAACCAGGACCAGAAAAATGGGGACTTGCTTAACAAATGCTTCGCTTAGCAACGGAAGGCCTCCATTGTGGCCGTAAATCGAGGACTGCCTATAATTCGTGTTTGGACTTTAGGAAAATTCCCCAAAATTTGGGAAAATTAGGAGTTTGGGACAAAATTGTTCTGTTATTCTCGGAAAGGTTCGGACCCTCAAAAAAAAAGAAGCCGAATAAGTGATTTTTCCTGCAAAAGTTGTTGCATGCTCAGTTTATTTTCGCCAATGAGACAGATGTGTAGGCTGTGGCCTCGAGTGAGCTAATCCCACTCCAGATGTGTCTGGGCTGCTGCCCATCCCAGCGCATCTGGAGGTGCATCTTCTGAGCAGCTGGCCTTTTGTAGTGCACCTCACCAAATAACAACTGGGTGTGCTCTTTTGTGTAAGAACAGTGCCAGAGGTGGGTTGTTGGGCTTCTGGGCTTCGAAGAAATGTGTGTCGTGATAATTCAAGTAGAACTAATTCTAATTTTAATCTTGCGCCAGCTGCTTCCAATTCAGGCGCCGTTCTCTGATCTTAAAACCTGATCTTTGTTTCTTTGTTATTTGTATCTCGCCTTTATTGTTTTTACCAATCACTCAAGGTGGCGAATATATCCAGCACATCTTCTTCCTCCACCTATTTTCACCAAACAACAATCCTGTGAGGTTGGTTGGGCGGAAAGAGGAGGCCTGGGACAAAGTCACCCAGCTGGCTTTCATGCCTAAGACGGGACTAGAATTCACCGTCTCCTGGTGATTGGCCCAGAGTCACCCAGCCGGCTTTCATGCCTAAGGCGGGACTAGAACTCACCGTCTCCTGGTGATTGGCCCAGAGTCACCCAGCCGGCTTTCATGCCTAAGGCGGGACTAGAACTCACCGTTTCCTGTGATTGGCCCAGAGTCATCCAGCCAGCTTTCACGCCTTAGGCAGAACTAGAACTCACTGTCTCCTGTGATTGGCCCAGAGTCATCCAGCCAGCTTTCACGCCTTAGGCAGAACTAGAACTCACTGTCTCCTGGTGATTGGCCCAGAGTCACCCAGCCGGCTTTCATGCCTAAGGCGGTACTAGAACTCACCGTCTCCTGGTGATTGGCCCAGAGTCACCCAGCCGGCTTTCATGCCTAAGGCGGTACTAGAACTCACCGTCTCCTGGTGATTGGCCCAGAGTCACCCAGCCGGCTTTCATGCTTAAGGCGGGACTAGAACTCACCGTCTCCTGGTGATTGGCCCAGAGTCACCCAGCCGGCTTTCATGCTTAAGGCGGGACTAGAACTCACCGTCTCCTGGTGATTGGCCCAGAGTCACCCAGCCGGCTTTCATGCTTAAGGCGGGACTAGAACTCACACTCTCCTGGTGATTGGCCCAGAGTCACCCAGCTGGTTTTTTGTGCCTAGGACGGGACGAAATTTGAATTTTGATCGCACGATCACGGAGATGCTAAAACGGTCGTATAGGTGAAAAACCGATCCCAAGTCACTTCTTTTCAGCGTCGTTGTAACATCCAACGGTCACTAAACGAAGCATTGCACGTCGAAGACTACCAGTATCCAATTTTTATTTTATTTTTTTTAAAACGCTGGTACGGATCTTCCTCTCCCGGACTTCCTTCCTTCTGTGTTTTGCAAACGAGAAATCTGCAGCTCCTTTGGGCTTGGTGACCTTGGCAAGAATAGCTGTGCGCGCCAATAAAACCCGACAAACTCTGTTGCCTTCTGATAGGGATATAAAAACGATAATTACTTTCGGGAATGAGTTATGACTCACGGGAAGGTTGGGGAGGGTGCTTTCTTCTCCCCTCCCCCTTTCCACACACCCCCACCACCGTACTAACTTCTGTTTTTGTTTTATTGAATTATCCAGAGGTAGGTTTGCAAAAGAGCAGTTAGCAGATGGCTGGCTGTGGCCAGGCGATTAATAGGTTGAAATATATGGCCCCGTCGTGGAGTCTCGGGGCTGGGTGCGGATCCTACGACCCTGCTTTCTCCCAGGGAGCGTGGTGTTGTGGCTCGGTTCCCTGAGCCTGGATTATCAGCAGAAGAGGACCCGAGAGTGAAGGAGAGGAGTCAGCAAGGACTCCCTCTCCAGGATCCTCCTCTCTGGCAATGCCTTCGGAGGACACCGAAGCCAAGAGATAGGCCCGGGGCCAAGCACGTCCATGCAGCCACAGGTGGACAGTAATGAGGAAGATGAGTCTTGGCTGGATCCTCGGCAGCGTCGCAGAGATAAGCGCGCGCAGCAGAGGAAGAGGCGTGCCAGGGATTAGGCCGAGTCACTGGACCACACCCCACAGGGTATAACGGGGTGTGGTGGCCGGTCAAGCTCTGTGACGAGCAAAAACTGATATTGAACCAACCTCTCTGCATTGCTGGACTTTTTGAATATTCCTGTATCTGTTGTGTTTTGGCTTTGAAAAACACTCCTTTCGTGAGTAAAAGTCTTTTGGCAGCCGGTCACTGAGTTGCTGCCAATTCCGCTATCAGCAAAACTTTTGTCGGCTGTTTAATTTCACTGGAAGGGAACTGGAATGTAGTCAGTTGATGATATGCTACCGTTGTGTGAGGAGTTGCTACTGTTGTGCTGTCATCGTGGATGGATCTGCTACCATCGTGGTTGGTGTACCAGAGTGAACTTGCTATTCTAACCGACTGCTGTTTGTATGGTAACAAAACCCACTCCTTTATAGCATTGATGATGTTACCTAGTTGGTTAATGAAATATTTGCAAGAACATTTCACAGAGCACCAAGGAGCCTGAAGCCTTCCTATCTAAGTTGTTCTTTTTTTGTCTCTCTCTCTGCATCTATTATTCAAAAGCAGGAATTGCTTCTTCATAACGAAAGAAGCATTTTTACTCCAGCAGTGACAGATGGTGGTTGCCAGCGAGTCACACTTTTCTCTGTCTCTCTCTCTTTTTTTTTTTTTTGCAGAATAAATGGATTTTTTGTTGTTGTTGTTTCTTGCCCAACCAGCATGCACCAAAGAGCGAGTTGATAAAGAGGCACCTTCCCCAACCCGGTGCCCTCTGGAAGCTATCAGGGTGGCAGCTCCAGATCTCTAGCCAACGTAGCCGAAATGTGTTTCTGAGATTTTACGTTTATTTATTCAACCTATTTATAAGAGCTGCTCATCAGACAAATGTGACTCGGGGGTGGGCGTACGATGAAAAGAAAAGCAATCCATAAAATGAACAACATTGAAAACATCACAGAATTTTTAAAAAGGCATCTCTAGGGTTAAAAGGGGAGGGGAGAGTTACGCCCAACATTTCTTAAGAGCATCATAATTCTGGGTACTTTATCACTGGAGGTTTTTAAGAAGAGATTGGACAGACATTTGTCTGAAATGATGTAGGATCTCCCTTCCTTCCTTCCTTCCTTCCTTCCTTCCTTCCTTCCTTCCTTCCTTCCTCCCTCCCTCCCTCCCTCCTTCCTTCCTTCCCTATCACTGGAGGTTTTTAAGAAGAGATTGGACAGGCATTTGTCTGAAATGATGTAGGATCTCCCTTCCTTCCTTCCTTCCTTCCTTCCTTCCTTCCTCCCTCCCTCCCTCCCTCCCTCCCTTCCTTCCTTCCCTATCACTGGAGGTTTTTAAGAAGAGATTGGACAGACATTTGTCTGAAATGATGTAGGATCTCCTTCCTTCCTTCCTTCCTTCCTTCCTTCCTTCCTTCCTTCCTTCCTTCTCCATCTCTGGAGGTTTTCAAGAAGAGATTGGAAAGAAATTTGTCTGAAATGATGTAGGATCTCCCTTCCTTCCTTCCTTCCTTCCTTCCTTCCTTCCTTCCTTCCTCCCTCCCTCCCTCCCTCCCTCCCTCCCTCCCTTCCTTCCTTCCTTCCTTCCTTCCTTCCTTCTCCATCTCTGGAGGTTTTCAAGAAGAGATTGGACAGATATTTGTCTGAAATGATGTAGGATCTCCTTCCTTCCTTCCTTCCTTCCTTCCTCCCTCCCTCCCTCCCTCCCACCCTCCCTCCCTCCCTCCCTCCCTTCCTTCCTTCCTTCCTTCCTTCCTTCTCCATCTCTGGAAGTTTTCAAGAAGAGATTGGACAGACATTTGTCTGAAATGATGTAGGATCTCCCTTCCTCCCTCCCTCCTTCCTTCCTTCCTTATCACTGGAGGTTTTTAAGAGATTGGACAGACATTTGTCTGAAATGATGTAGGATCTCCCTCCAAATGTCACTCCCAAAAAGTGACATTTGTTTGTCCGAAGGTCGCAAAAGGGGATCACATGACCTGGGGACACAGCGACCGTCATAAATATGAGTCGCTTGCCAAGTCGCTTGTCTGAATTTTGACCGTGTGACCACAGGGATTTTGCAATGGTCGTTAAGTGAGAAAACACGGTTATAAGTCCCTTTTTTCTGTGCCGTGGTAACGCCAAACGGTTGTAAGTCCAGGATGCCCTCACTGCAGTTGTTAAATGATTGGATTTCTGGATAAATAAATGAATGAAAAAGTGAGCAAGGAAAATTACAGGCAGTCCTCAATTTACGACCACCGTTGAGCCCGAAATTTCTGTGGCTGAGCAAGGCAGTCGTTAAGGGAGCTTTGCCCCGTTTTATGACCTTTCTTGCCCCGGTTGTTAAGTGAATCACTGCAGTTATTAAGTTAGTACCACAGTTTCCCCATTGATTTGACATGTTACGGGAGAGGGTGTGTGTGTGTCACAAAAGGAGATCTCCTGACCCCGCAACGTTGCAACCGTCATAAATATGAAGCGTTTGAATGTTGATCATGTGACTGCGGGGATGCAGCAACGGTCGTAAATGTGAAAAACTGGCTGTAAGTCACTTTTGTTATATCTTTGAATCAGTGTTTCTCAAGCTTGGAAGCTTGAAGATGGGTGGACTTCAACTCCCAGAATCCCCCAGCCAGCGTTGCTGGCTGGGGGATTCTGGGAGTTGAAGTCCACCCATCTTCAAGCTTCCAAGCTTGAGAAACACTGCTTTGAACCGTCACTAAACAGAATGTTGTAAGTCGAGGTCTGTCTATATTTATATCGAGCAGCTCTGGCAACAATTAAGCAAGCTGTTGGGTGGGTGGGACAGATCATCATCAAATCACGGTCACTAAACGAATGTTTGTAAATCAAGGACGACCTATATTTTTTTTACCCTGCTTGGAAAGAAATAATCAGGTGGGTTTGGAGGAGAGAAGGAAGCACAGGTGTTTCTGCCCCTCCTTCACCACGGGCCCCGTTTTGCAAATCGCATATTCTCAACCATTTCAAGGATGCGCTCCGGAAATTTTGTTTTTAGCCTCTTTGTAGGAGGCCATTAGCTAAAAAGGCTTCAGGGAGCTTTTGCTCAGCTGGCACTGGATTTGCTCGTTGGGTGGGATATTAATTGAGCTGTTTGGCTGCCAGGATGAGGGGAAGATTCCCTTTCTGCGTTGGCAGCTGGCTTAGAGCTGCCTTTCTCAGCCCCTCAGGAGCTTTAAGAGGGGTGGACTCCCACTCCCAGAATTCCCTAGCCGGATTTCTTTAAGATGGGTGGACTTCCACTCCCAGAATCCTCCAGCCAGCATGCTTTAAGAGGGTGGACTTCCACTCCCAGAATTCCCCAGCCGGAATTCTTTAAGATGGGTGGACTTCCACTCCCAGAATGCCCCAGCCAGAATGCTTTAAGAGGGGTGGACTTCCACTCCCAGAATTCCCCAGCCAGAATGCTTTAAGAGGGGTGGACTTCCACTCCCAGAATTCCCCAGCCAGAATGCTTTAAGAGGGGTGGACTTCCACTCCCAGAATTCCCCAGCCAGAATGCTTTAAGATGTGTGGACTTCCACTCCCAGAATCCCCCAGCCAGAATGCTTTAAGAGGGGTGGACTTCCACTCCCAGAATTCCCCAGCCAGAATGCTTTAAGATGGATGGACTTCCACTCCCAGAATTCCCCAGGCAGCTATGCTTTAAGAGGGGTGGACTTCCACTCCCAGAATCCCCCAGCCGGAATTCTTTAAGATGGGTGGACTTCCACTCCCAGAATCCCCCAGCCAGAATGCTTTAAGATGGATGGACTTCCACTCCCAGAATTCCCCAGCCAGAATGCTTTAAGATGGGTGGACTTCCACTCCCAGAATCCCCCAGCCAGAATGCTTTAAGAGGGGTGGACTTCCACTCCCAGAATTCCCCAGCCAGAATGCTTTAAGATGGGTGGACTTCCACTCCCAGAATCCCCCAGCCAGAATGCTTTAAGAGGGGTGGACTTCCACTCCCAGAATCCCCCAGCCGGATTTCTTTAAGATGGGTGGACTTCCACTCCCAGAATTCCCCAGCCGGATTTTTTTTAAGAGGCGTGGACTTCCACTCCCAGAATTCCCCAGCCAGCATGCTTTAAGAAGTCTCTTTTTCTGCCGAAAAATTATTTAAGAATTTGTACTGGTAGTCCTTACAATTCCTTTAGTGACCATCCTCTTTTGCAACCTTCTGACAAGCAAAGTTAAGGGTGGAAGCCAGATTCACTTAACAACCATGGGACTAACTTAATTACTGCAGTGTGTCACTTAACAACTGTTCAAAAAAGGTCGTAAAATAGGACAAAACTCACTTAACAACTGTCTTGCTTAGCAACGGACATTTTGGGCTCAATTGGGTCATAAATCGAGGAGTACCAGTATAATCTTCCCCCCTCCTCAAAAAAAATAAGCACATTTTTCCTAGCCTTTTTTCAAATGATAGCCAAGTCTTTTTCTGTCCCAGAATTAGAGATAGTCCTCAATTTACAACTGCAATTGAGCCCCAGATTTATGTTGTTAAGTGAGAAATTGTGCTAACTGTGCTAACAAAATGGATGGAGTTTCAATCATGACACAATCCTGCAGATTTTGACACACCCACACACACCCTTTCTCTTCTTTCTTTCTTTCTTTCTTTCTTTCTTTCTTTCTTTCTTTCTTTCTCTCTCTCTCTCTCTTACTTTCTCTTTCTTTTTCTTTCTTTTTTGTTCTTTCTTTCTTTTGTTCTTTGTTCTTTCTCTTTCTTTTGCTCTTTCTTCTTTTCCTTCCTTCCTATTTATTTTTTCTCTTTCCTTTCCTTTCTCTCTCTCTCTTTCTCTTTCTTTCTTTTTTCTTTCTTTTCCTTCCCTCTTTCCTTCCTTTTCCTTCATGCCTTCCTTCCTTCCTTTCTTTTTTCTTTCATTTCTTCTTTCTTTTCCTTCCTTCCTTCCTTCCATCTTTCTTTCTTTCTTTCTTTCTTTCTTTCTTTCTTTCTTTCTTTCTTTCTTTCTTTCTTTCTTCCTTCCTTCCTTCCTTCCTTCCTTCCTTCCTTCCTTCCTTCCTTCCTTCCTTTCTTTCTTTCTTTCTTTCTTTCTTTCTTTCTTTCTTTCTTTCTTTCCCAGTTGCAATCAGGTAGTTTATCTCTCTTGAGTTTTTTGCAGCATTTTGGGGGTGTGGGATTTTTTGCCCTTTATTAACTGCTGTGCCGTAATACCACTGGTAAACCACTCTCGGATCCATTAAGAAGTGCCGCTCTCTAATTTTAGAGCTGATTTGTTTTCAGGTAGTAAATAAAAACTGGATTTAAATGCTTCTATTTTATACGTGCCTTTTTCTCCTTCCTTTTAGTCATCAGGAGTTGAGATTGTCTTTGAGAGTTGGGAAAAGGATGAAGGAGATTCTGTTTTAAATCCAGAAAATTTAAAATTCTCAGCATCTGGAGGAGGCATTGGCAAAAACAAAGCAAAACGAAAACCTGCTGAAAATCTAGAAAGCGGCTGTTCCTTTGTGATCATTTTAGCTGGGAAAAGGGCCAGAGAATAAGAAGTTGGTAGCTGGTGTTTCTTTATTCAGAACAGTAAAATAAAATGCAGTAGTTCTGCTAACTCTTTTCCAACTTCTACTACTATTATTATTATTACAGCTAATAAAGTCTTCGACTTACAATCACAATTCAGCCCAAAATGTCCATTGCCGAGCAAGACCATTGCTAAATTGCCCCCATTTCACGACTTTTCTTCCCACGGTTGTTAAGTGAATCCCTATAGTTATTAAATGAGGAACACGGCTATTAAGTGAATCTGCCCTTTCCCCATGGACTTTGCTAGTCAGACGGTCGCAAAAGGGGATCACGGACACTGCAGCCGTCGTAAGTACATGCCAGTTGCCAAGCATCCGAATTTTGACCGTGGGGATGCTTCAGTGGTCGTAAGTGTGAAAAACGGGTCCTAAGTCACTTTTTTCCAGTGCCATTGTAACCTTGAACGGTCGCTAAATGAGCTGTTGTAAGCCGAGGACTGCCTGTAGGGAAGGATTTGTACCGATGTGGTCTTTTGGATGGTGGGGGCATCAATGAAACAATAATGGATGAACTTGGTCTGGTTTTCTTTTATGCTGACATTAATTCAGGATTTATCAAACTTGGGTGGACTAATGTTTCTTCCTGTTGCATCTAAAAATAGCACACACACACCTGGGCACACGCATCAGAAGGGAGCGGTGGGGTTGTGAGCATCACGGGAAATTGTGAGAATTTGTGTCCCACTTCTGTGTCCCCCCAAAAATGTGTCCTTCTGTTGCATTTTTTCCCCCCTAGAATTGTAAAATCTGGGGCTGTGAGGGACCTTGGAGGTTTTATAGTCCAACCTGGTGCCAAATGCCGAATGTTCAGGTTTATCCCAAATGAATAGTTGTTTGATCTTGGCTTGAAAAGTTGCAGAATAACAAAGGCAACAACGTACGAAGAGAACCACTACAAGATGTGGTACAGGTGGTACCTAGCCCCCCTGCTAGATTAGCAAAAATGTATCCAAATTGTAACCCGATATGTTGGAAATGTAGACAATCACCGGGAACCTTCTATCATCTTTGGTGGCTTTGCCCAAAAATTTTAAAAAATTTGGATGAAAATTAGAATATGGATAATAGAAATAACAGAAGAAGAGATTGACCTAAAACCTGAATTTTTTTTAATTAGGCATACTTTAAAAAAATAGTAAAAAAGAAATAAAATACATCACATTACATATAATTACTGCGGCTAGATTAACCCTAGCCCAATCCTGGAAATTAGAACAGTTGCCAACAGAAGAATAAATAATCCAAAAGGTATTTATATGTGCAGAAATGGATAGATTAACTTTAAAACTAAATAACAAGGAAGACTCACAGTATTACCAAATATGGAACAGATGGTATGAATGGATCAATAGATGGAAAAAAAACTGAAGTCGAATACAGTAAGAAATTAAAGGTAACAAACCTACACCGTCATTAGGAAATGAAAGTTAATGTATATATATATATATTTATATGTTTAAATATTATAGATAGATAATTTTGTTTATTAATTTTAGTATATAGGTAATATAGAATTGTATTTTCGTTCTTAAAGTCAAGAATGTTTTGTACAATCTTTTATCTTTTTACATTGAATAAAGTTTGTTTTGAAAATTAAAAAAAAAGAAAAGAAAAGTTCCAGGGATGGAGCACTGGTAGTCCTCGATTTATGACCACCATCGAGCCCAAAACTTCTGTTGCTAAGCCAGACGGTTGTTAAGTGAGTCTCGCTCCATTTTACGATTGTTTGGTGAATCGTTGCAGATGTTAAGTGAGTAACCTGGTTGTTAAATGGGTCTGGCTTCCCCCATGGGCTTGGCCTGTCCGAAGGTCGCCAAAAGGGATCATGTCACATGACCCTGGGACATGGCGGCCGTCACAAATATGAGCCGGTAGCCAAGCGTCTGAATTTTGGCCCCATGAGTTTGGGAGTGGTGCAGTGATCAGAAGTGGGAAAAAGTCCCTTTTCTCAGTGTTGTTTTGATTTGAACGGTCACTAAATGAATAGTTGTAAGTCGAGGACTACCTGTTTCGAACTTGGCTTGACCTCACAATGCAGGCACCTGAAAGGGAAGCTTGCAGAGTGACAACGTTGCCAATTTTTTTATTTATTTTATTTTATTTTATTTTATTTTATTTTATTTTATTATTATTTTATTTTATTATTTTTTATTATTTTATTTTATTTCATACCTTATCTTCTCTTATTTATTTTATTTTATTTTATTGTATATTATATATACGCGCGCGCACACACACATATATAATTTTTTATTTTATTGTATATTTTATTTTTATTTTATTTTATATATATATTGTGTTTCCCTGAAAATAAGACCCTGTCTTATATTTTTTTGAACCCTGAAATAAGTGCTTGGCCTTATTGCCATGCGCTCAAAAGCCCGATTGGCCTTATTATCAGGGGGTGTCTTATTTTGCGGGGAAACAGGGTATTATTTTATATATACCGTATATTTGTTTTGTTTTATTTCATTTTATTTCATTTCATATGTATATATAGGTGAATATATATGTATATTTTATTTTTATTTTTATTTTATTAATTTTTCGCACATTCCTGAACTGCCCTTCTCCCTCAAAGAGGGACTCTGGTCAGTATACAATAAAACCTCAAAATACAAAAACAGTCTATAAAAGAATCAAAACGTTGGAATTAAATCTTCGAAAGGAAAATCTTTAAAAGTTGGCAAGACACAGGTTTTCCTTAGGCTTCTGTTTTTCCTTCCCTACCTTTCTAATG
>JAUDYJ010000001.1:3522135-3609635 GCA_030761175.1 Masticophis lateralis | reverse complement strand
AGGGGTGGACTTCCACTCCCAGAATTCCCCAGGCAGCTATGCTTTAAGAGGGGTGGACTTCCACTCCCAGAATTCCCCAGCCATCATGCTAGGGGTGGATTTCAACTCCCAGAATTCTCCATTCCTATCTACCAATGCAATTGATGAACACTTGCATAAAGCTTAGATTGGAGCAGCCATCCACCTCGGAAACCACTGCCCTTGTGTCTCTCTTTTAGGGGTGCATTGGGGATCCCTTTTTCCTGGACTCGTTCATCTTTCTTTTGCTAGGTTTGGTCCCATCGTGATCTGTTTTCTGACAGGCAGAAAGAATCGCACCGTCTTATAATTTCTTTCCAAGAATCGCATTAAAAAAGTTTTTTTTATTAAATCCTTCTCCAACCCATACGAATCCTTTACTTACAACGATTCATTCAGTGACCATTTGAAGTTTACAACGGCACTGGGAAAAGTGACTTACGGCCGTTTTTCACACTTATGACCGTTGCAGCATCCCCACGATCACGGGATAGAAATTCAGACACTTGGCAACTGACTCGTACTTATGACGGTCGCGGTGTCCTGGGCTCATGAGATCACTTTTTTGCAACCTTCTGACAAGCAACGTTAATGGGGAAGCCGGGACGAGCAACGTCGTAAAGTGGAGCCAAACTCACTTAACAATCGCCTTGTGTACCAATGGAAATTTTGGCCTCAATTGTGGTCGTAAGTGGGGGGGTTACCTTCAGGGGCTAGATTCAAAAATTTTAGTGACCGGTTCTCTGTCCAATTGCTGGGTGGGCGTGGCCTACTCGGCCTCCTGCACCACAGCGGGGGGGGGGGGGGCGTTTTTGCCCTCCCCAAGCTCTGGAGGAAGTTACCTGGCCGGGGGTGGGAGAGGGGGTGGAAGATAATGTTAAGGATATTGTTGTTGTGTAACAACTAGCAGAGTGAAGTGCACAGAGAAACGTTTTTGAGAGCACTGAGATAGAGATACATACAAACTGGTGTTATCAAAAATGTTCTTTATAATGGGAAATAAACAATCTCGTAGTCTTCTAAACAGTCCAAGTCTTTACCGGTTAACTCTAAACAAACTCTTACCAAACAAACAGTAGTTGGTTCACAAACCCCGGATGGTAGCAGATCCACCCACACATGTACGCACGCAATGGCAGCTTATCATTAACTGAACCTTTTACAGTACCGTGCTTAAATACATTGTTAAATTATAAGTAATTATAGCATGACTCAGCATTACAGCATGATGCAGCATTAAAACTTAAAGTCACAGAACACATATATTGCCTGGACAACTGTTAGGCCCAAATCATATCCTAACAGATAACATTAATCTATTAAATTCATTCTAATTTCTGGCAATTCGCTTTTTCTGAACTTCTAACGTGAGAATTGTATCCTGAATGAGGAATGTGGTTGAATTTTTCAAAGTTATTTATGGTTAAGGAAGTGTTTCTCGATCTTGGTAGCTTGAAGATGGGTGGACTTCGACTCCCAGAATCCCCCAGCCAGCACAGCTTGAGGTTGTCCTGCTTGAGCAGGGGGTTGGACTCAATTAGAAGGGGGGAAGCTGAGTGGGCGTGGCCAGCTCAATGTCACTCATGTTGGGGTCACCTGTGGCGGCCCGAGCGCTCTGCCGGCGAAAATGGCTTCCCAAGCTCCGTTTTCGCCTGCGAACAACCTCCTGCAACTCTGCCAGCAAAAACGGAGCTTGGGAAGGCCACGGGTGGCCCTCCTGAGCTCCATTTTCACAGGCACCATAAACCGGTCCTTCGCTGTTTCCACTGCTGCCCCATGGGCTAGATATGGCCCATGGGCCTTGCAATTTGACACCCCTGGATTAGATGACCTCCAAGATGCCTCTATTATTCTGTCAGTTGCTAGGAGTTATGACATCACCAAAGGAGGAGGCAGTTCCTTCTTGGTTGCTAAGAGACAGGCATTGTTGGGTTACCCAACAGACAGGCATTGTTGGGTTACTCAACTGATGGAGTTGAGTCCCCAGGAGGTCAAGCTTTGGAGGGTTGCTGGGTTGTTCTCATTCTTCTGCGTCCTCTTTTGGAGAGAAGTCCTCCTTCTCTCCTTCTTGTCCTGCCCCCTTCCTTTCCCCTGGAGCTGCACCGTACTCCTCTAAAGTGGGAAATCTAAGAGTTGGACTCGGCAGACCCAAACTCCACCATGAATAAGAAGGAATCCCACATAAAGAAAAAAAAACCCAGGGGGAAAGAAGAGTTGGAAGAACTGAAGAAGGAGGTGACCCTTGACGATCACAAATTGTCTCTTCAGGAACTCAGCCGTAAGTATGAGGTGGACCTCACCAAAGGACTGACCAGGGCACAGGCTGCCCAAACCTTGGAAAAGAATGGCCCAAATGCCCTCACTCCTCCACAAACCACGCCGGAGTGGGTCAAATTTTGCAAGCAACTCTTCGGCGGGTTTTCCATCCTACTGTGGATCGGCGCGATTCTCTGCTTTCTGGCATACCTGGTGCAAAACATGATGGGTGCGAGAGTACAGAAGGACAACCTGTATCTGGGCGCTGTGCTATCTGGCGTGGTTATCGTGACTGGATGTTTCTCTTACTTTCAAGAAGCCAAAAGTTCCAAAATTATGGAATCCTTCAAGCACATGGTCCCACAGCAAGCTCTGGTGATCCGGGATGGCGAAAAGCTGCAGATCAACGCTGAGGTTGTAGTTGTGGGAGACCTGGTTGAGATCAGAGGGGGCGATCGGATTCCTGCGGATTTAAGGATCATCTCTGCTACCGGTTGCAAAGTGGACAATTCCTCTCTGACTGGCGAGTCAGAACCCCAGAGTCGTTCGGCTGAATTTACCAACGAGAATCCGCTGGAGACCCAAAATATCTGTTTCTTCTCCACGAATTGTGTTGAAGGCACAGCTCGGGGCATTGTTATCTTGACAGGGGACTACACAGTCATGGGACGCATTGCCTCGCTGGCTTCCGGCTTGAGCGAACGCCGTACACCGATTGCCCGGGAAATAGCGCATTTTATCCACATCATCACCGGAGTCGCCGTTTTCCTAGGAGTGACATTCTTCATCTTGGCCATGATTCTTGGCTATGACTGGCTGGAAGCCGTGGTCTTCCTGATCGGTATCATCGTGGCAAATGTCCCAGAAGGTCTACTGGCCACCGTCACCGTCTGCCTGACCCTCACTGCCCAACGCATGGCGCGGAAGAACTGCCTGGTGAAAAACCTAGAAGCCGTAGAGACGCTGGGGTCCACTTCCACAATCTGCTCGGACAAAACTGGAACGCTGACTCAAAACCGCATGACCGTTGCCCACCTGTGGTTTGACAATGAGATCTACGAAGCCAACATCACTGAGATTTATGCCGGGGCGATATTTAACACGCGCTCGCCCACGTGGCTGGCCCTGGCCCACATTGCGGGGTTGTGCAACAGGGCAGACTTCAAAGCAGACCAGGAGAATATCCCCATTGCTAAGAAGGAGACCACCGGAGACGCCTCCGAGTCGGCCCTCCTTAAGTGTATCGAGCTATCCTGGGGCTCCGTCAAGGAGATGCGCGAGAAGAATCCCAAAGTAGCCGAGATCCCCTTCAACTCCACCAACAAGTACCAGCTCTCCATCCATGAAGCTGCAGACAAGTCCAAAGGTCATCTCTTGGTGATGAAGGGCGCTCCGGAGCGGATCTTGGAATGTTGCGCCTCCATCCTGTTGCAAGGAAAGGAAGTGATCCTGGATAAGAAGATACAGGAAGCTTTTTTGAACACCTATAATTATCTCGGGGGGTTAGGTGAGAGAGTCCTTGGATTCTGCCACTGCTATCTCCCCGACAAACAGTTTCCACGCGGCTTTCAGTTTGACGTGGACAAACCTAACTTCCCCACCACCAAGTTGTGCTTCGTGGGGCTTATCTCCATGATTGACCCACCTCGCGCTGCCGTGCCGGATGCCGTTGGGAAGTGCCGCAGTGCTGGGATTAAAGTGATCATGGTCACGGGCGACCACCCGATCACTGCCAAAGCGATTGCCAAGGGGGTCGGGATCATTTCTGAAGGCAGCGAGACAGTCGAAGATATCGCAGCCCGGCTGGAGATCCCAGTCAGCCAAGTCGATCCCCAAGAAGCCAAGGCCTGCGTTGTTCACGGTTCCGAACTTAAGGACATGACCTCCAAACAACTGGATCAGATCCTTTCGCATCATTCCGAGATCGTCTTTGCTCGTACATCCCCGCAGCAGAAGCTGATCATCGTAGAAGGGTGTCAGAGGCAGGGGTCCATTGTCGCTGTGACCGGAGATGGGGTGAACGACTCCCCAGCCCTGAAGAAAGCCGACATTGGCATTGCCATGGGCATCACAGGCTCCGATGTATCCAAGCAGGCTGCCGACATGATCCTCCTGGATGACAACTTCGCCTCCATCGTGACCGGTGTGGAGGAAGGCCGCCTGATCTTTGACAACCTGAAGAAGTCCATTGCCTACACGCTGACCAGCAACATTCCGGAGATCTCCCCTTTCCTTCTGTTCATTATCTTCAACATCCCGCTGCCCCTGGGCACCATCACCATTTTGTGCATCGACCTCGGCACCGACATGGTGCCCGCCATCTCCCTGGCCTACGAGAAAGCCGAGAGCGACATCATGAAGAGGAAGCCGCGGAACGCCAAGTTGGACAAGCTGGTGAACCAGCGTTTGATCAGCATGGCGTATGGACAGATCGGCATGATGCAGGCCCTGGCCGGGTTCTTCACCTACTTCGTCATCATGGCTGAGAACGGGTTCCTGCCGTTCACCTTGCTGGGGATCCGCCTGGAATGGGACGATCATACCGTCAACGACCTGGAAGACAGTTATGGCCAGCAGTGGACGTACCAGCAACGGAAAGTGATAGAGTTCACCTGTCACACGGCCTTCTTCATCAGCATTGTGATCGTCCAGTGGGCCGACCTCATCATTTGCAAGACCAGGAAGCTGTCCCTTTTCCACCAGGGCATGAGGAACGAGATTATGATCTTCGGCCTGATTGAAGAAACAACCTTGGCGGCGTTTCTCTCCTACTGCCCAGGAATGGAGGTGGCTTTACGCATGTACCCGCTCCGCGTGACGTGGTGGCTGTGTGCTCTCCCGTTCTCGGTGCTCATTTTTGTCTACGATGAAGTCCGCAAGTATCTTCTGCGACGTTATCCGGGAGGCTGGGTTGAGCGGGAAACTTACTACTGAGCTGGTCACCCCAAAATTATGCGTCTCTTTTTGGGATGAAATCTTCCTGAGGTAGGTTTTGGGGTTTTATTGGGGCAGATCAACCCTGGCTTGGATGCCAGTTGCCCCAAACATTTATTTAAAATCAAAGGGCACTCTGTACACCTTGAAATAAAGGTGTATACTATAGTCGGAGGCGATAATAAAATTGAATACCGCAATCCAGAAAAAGGTAGTCAAGATCATTATTTTATTTGTATCCTGCCTTTCTTATTGTTACAAATAACTCAAGATCTCACACGTACCCTACACACCTTCCTCCTCCTATTTTCCCCAAAACAACTGCCCTGGGAGATGGATTGGGTGGAGAGAGAGATACTGGCTCAAAGTCACCCAGCAAGTTTTCCTGCCTAAGCCAGCACTAGAAGTCACTGTCTCCTGATAATTGGCCCAATCACCCAGCCCGCACTCATGTCTTACAAGCGGGACTAGAACTCACCATCTCCTGGTAATTGGCCCAATCTCCCAGTCCGTATTCATGCCTAGTAGTCCCTACTAGTCCCTACTAGGGACTAGAACTTCCTGTCTCCTGGTGATTGGCCTCAAATCTTCAAGCTGTCTTTCATACCTAAGGCGGGACTAGAACTCCCCATCTCCTGGTGATTGGCCCAATCACCCAGCCTGTGCTCATGCCTACAAGTGGAACTAGAACTCACCGTCTCCTGGTAATTGGCCCAATCTCCCAGCCCGTGCTCATGCCTACAAGCAGAACTAGAACTCACCATCTCCTGGTAATTGGCCCAATCTCCCAGCCAGTGCTCATGCCTACAAGCGGAACTAGAACTCACCGTCTCCTGGTAATTGGTCCAATCACCCAGCCCGTGCTCATGCCTCCAAGCGGAACTAGAACTCACCGTCTCCTGGTAATTGGCCCAATCAGCCAGCCCGTGCTCATGCCTACAAGCGGAACTAGAACTCACCGTCTCCTGGTAATTGGCCCAATCTCCCAGCCCATGCTCATGCCTACTAATCCTTACTAGGGACTAGAACTTTGTGTCTCCTGGTGATTGGCCTCAAATCTTCAAGCCATCTTTCATACCTATGGTGGGACTAGAACTCCCCATCTCCTGGTGATTGGTCCAAAGTCATCTCACCAGCTTTCATGCATAAGGCGAGACTTGAACTCACGGTCTCCGACTTTCTAGCCGGGTGCCTTAATCATGACACCGAACGGGCTCCCTCAAATTCTTCCATACTATAAAAAAGATGTGGAGACTCTGGAAAGAGTGCAGAGAAGAGCAACCAGGATGATTAGAGGGCTGGAGGCTAAAACATACGATGAATGGTTGCAGGAACTGGGCCTGGCTAGTCTAATGAAGAGAAGGACCAGGGGAGACACAGTAGCCATCTTCCAATATTTGGGGGGCTGCCCCAGAGAGGAGGAAGGGGGTCAACCTATTTTTCAAGGCACCCGAAGGCCAGACAAGGAATCATAGATGGAAACTGACCAAGGAGAGATTCAACCTGGAAATAAGGAGACGTTTTCTGACAGTAAGAACCATCAACCGATGAAACAGAAGTTGCCTTCGGAAGTTGTGGGAGCTTCATCCCTGGAGGCTTTCAAGAAGAGACTGGACTGCCGTCGGTCAGAAATGGGGTAGGGTCTCCTGCTTGGATGGAGGGTTGGACTAGATGACCTCCAAGGTCCCTTCCAACTCTTAATCTGTAATCTATAAAACAGAATTTGCCACCAGAAGTTGTGAATGCTCCAACACTGGAAGTTTTTAAGAAGATGTTGGATAGCCATTTGTCTGAAGTGGTGTAGGGTTTCCTGCCTAAATAGGGGGTTGGATTAGATGACCTCCAAGGTCCCTTCCCACTCTCTTAATCTAATCTAATGCGCCCTCCCTGCAAGGAGGCATGGAGACCCCAGACCCTCTTCTAAAAAATCCAGACGGGGAGGAAAAGCATTTCGTCCTTCAACAACAGAGGCGACGAGCCGTGTTCCGATGTGGGTTATACACACACAAAGGCTCCCTTTATTCTGCCAGTAACTGGTGAACTCAGCAAATTTGGATTTGGGTTGGTGGGAAGGAGACTGGAACCATTGTGGCTAAACTTTCAGTATTTTTGCTGAGTATTTCCCCGTCCCCGTCCCCCCCCCCCCCGCCAGCCCCCGGGGTTGCATTATTGATCGGTCCCTTTTTAAAAATAAAATAATATTAAGCGTGTTAGGGGTACTTTATGGAGAAGCTGAAACGAAGCCAAGAGGCCCATTTAGTCCATGAGGTGGAAGGACGGAAGCGGCCGTAGCAAGAAATGAAAACGGAAACGTTGGCTATATAAAGACGTTGGGAGAAGCGTGCGCACACCTACGCAAAAACACACAAACTCACTAAGGCACTTCGCCAGGCCTGAGGAGCTTAGGATACTCCTCGCATTACGACCACAACGGAGCCCCGAATTTACGTTGCGAAGCGAGATATTTCTGAAGTGAGTTTTCTTCCATTTTGCCACCGTTGTTGTTAAGTGAATCACGACAGTCGTTAAATTAGGAACAGGGGTGTTAAGTGAATCTGGCTCCCCCATGGACTTTGCTTGCCGGGAAGGTCGCCAAAGGGGGTGACTCTGGGATGCTGCGACCATCATAAATACGAATCGGCTGGCAAACGTCTGAATTTTGATCATGTGACACCACGGGGACGTGAAAAAATGGTCATAAGTAGGGGTGAAATCCAGCAGGTTCTGACAGGTTCTGGAGAACCGGCAGTGGAAATTTTGAGCAGTTCGGAGAACCGGCAAATACCACCTCTGGCTGACCCCAGAATGGGGTGGAAATGGAGATTTTGCAATATCCTTCTCCTGGAGCCACGTGGGAATGGAGATTTTGCAGTATCCTTCTTCCCCCAGGAGTGAGGAGGGAATGGGGATTTTGCAGTATCCTTCCCTTGGAGTGGGGCGGGAATGGGGATTTGGCAGTATCCTTCCCCTGGAGTGAGGAGGGAATGGGGATTTGGCAGTATCCTTCTCCCAGGAGTGAGGAGGGAATGGAGATTTTGCAGTATCCTTCCCTTGGAGTGGGGAGGGAATGGGGATTTTGCAGTATCCTTCTCCCAGGAGTGAGGAGGGGATGGAGATTTTGCAGTATCCTTCCCTTGCAGTGGGGAGGGAATGGGGATTTTGCAATATCCTTCTCCCAGGAATAAGGAGGGAATGGAGATTTTGCAGTATCCTTCTTCCCCCAGGAGTGAGGAGGGAATGGAGATTTTGCAGTATCCTTCCCCTGGAGTGAGGAGGGAATGGAGATTTTGCAGTATCCTTCTCCAGGAGTGAGGAGGGAATGGAGATTTTGCAGTATCCTTCTCTGAAACGCCCACCAAGCCACACCCACAGAACCGATAGTAAAAAAAAATGGATTTCACCAATGGTCATAAGTCTCGTTTTTCAGGGCCACTGAAACTTTGAAACGTCACTAAACAAATGTTTTTAAGTCAAGGACTGCCTGTATGTCTGAGAACTGCTGTGGGTATGGAGTGTAAAAGACCGAAGGGCAATTTAAGGAGTCCCAGGTTCAAATTCTCCTTTGGTGGTGGGTTTATTTGGCGCTCCCAGAAATATCTTGGAGGAGCAGAGGATGTCGAGATGTGCGAGAGCTAACAAAACAGACGGAGTTTCAATCAGGACACAATCCTGCAAATTTTGACACCCCCCCACACCCCATGGATACCCCTTCTTTTCTCTTTTTCTCTCCTTTTTCTTTCATTCCCTTCCTTACTTCTTTTCATTCTTTTTCTTTCTCTCTCTCTCTCCCTACTTGCTTTTTCTTCCTTCCTTTCTCTTTCTCTCTTTTCTTTCTTTCCCTTCCTTTTGTTCTTTTTCTTTCTTTTTCTTCCTCTTTTCTCCCTTCCTTCCTTCGTTTCTCTTTCTCTCTTTTTTCTTTCCTTGCCTTCATGCCTTCCTCTTGTTTTTTCTTTCTTTCCCTTCCTTTCTCTCTTTTATATCTCTTTCTTTTTTCTTTCTTTTCCTTCTTTCCTTCCTTTTTCTTCATGCCTTCCTTCTTTTCTCTCTCTCTCCTTTCCTTCATTTCTCCTTTCTTTCTTTCTTCTTTCTTTTCCTTCCTTCCTTCCATCCTTCCCTCCCTCTTTCTTTCTCTTTCTTTTCCTTCCTTCCCTTCCCTTCCATCCCTCCCTCCCTCCCCCTCTCTCTTTCTTTTTCTTCCTTCCCTTCCCTCCCTCCCCCCTCTCTGTTTGTTTCTTTCTTTCGTTCTTTCTTTTTCTTTCTTTCTTTCCCAGTTGCAGTCAGGTAGTTTATCTCTCTTGAGTTTTTTGCAGCATTTTGGGGTGTGGGATTTTTTGCCCTTTATTAACTGCTTGCCGTAATACCACTGGTAAACCACTCTCGGATCCATTAAGAAGTGCCGCGCTCTAATTTTAGAGCTGATTTGTTTTCAGGTAGTAAATAAAAACTGGATTTAAATGCTTCTATTTTATACGTGCCTTTTTCTCCTTCCTTTTAGTCATCAGGGGTTGAGATTGTCTTTGAGAGTTGGGAAAAGGATGAAGGAGGTTCTGTTTTAAATCCAGAAAATTTAAAATTCTCAGCATCTGGAGGAGGCTTTGGCAAAAACAAAGCAAAACGAAAACCTGCTGAAAATCTAGAAAACGGCTGTTCCGTTGTGATCATTTTAGCTGGGAAAAGGGCCAGAAAATAAGAAGTTGGTAGCAGGTGTTTCTTTATTCAGAACAGTAAAATAAAATGCAGTAGTTCTGGTAACTCTTTTCCAACTACTACTACTATTATTATTATTACAGCTAATAAAGTCTTCGACTTACAATCACAATTCAGCCCAAAATGTCCATTGCCGAGCAAGACCATTGCTAAATTGCCCCCATTTCACGACTTTTCTTGCCACGGTTGTTAAGTGAATCCCTACAGTTATTAAATTAGGAACACGGCTATTAAGTGAATCTGCCCTTTCCCCATGGACTTTGTTTGTCGGAAGCCCGCTGGCAAAGGTTGTTAAGTGAGTCACACGGTTGTTAACTGGATCTGGTTCCCCCTACTGACTTTTGCTTGTCAGAAAGTCTCCAAAAGTGGGGATCACATACCCCTGGGACATTGCAACCGTCATAAGTTGCAATGATACACCTGATACGCCAGTTGCGGCCCTTTCTAGATCGGGACTCCCTACGCACAGTCACTCAGGCGCTCGTCACGTCTCGCCTGGACTACTGCAATGCTCTCTACATGGGGCTCCCCTTGGGGTGCACCCGGAGGCTCCAACTGGTGCAGAATGCGGCCGTGCGGGGGATTATGGGAGCGACGGGGCGCTCCCGCGTGACACCTCTCCTGCGTGAGCTGCATTGGTTGCCGGTGGACTTCTGGGTGCGTTTCAAGGTGTTGGTAATCACCTTTAAAGCGCTCCATGGCTTAGGACCAGGGTACTTACGGGACCACCTTCTGCCGCCAATTGCCTCCCACCGGCCGGTTCGCTCCCACAGAGAGGGCCTCCTCAGGGTGCCGTCAGCCAGACAATGCCGGCTGGTGACCTCCAGGGGGAGAGCATTCTCTGTGGCAGCCCCTACCCTCTGGAATGATCTTCCCCCAGAACTGAGAACGATCTCCGACCTCCGGACTTTTCGTCGGGCCCTGAAAACTTATCTTTTTCAGCTGGCCAGTTTAGCCTGATCCCTGCTAAATTTTAAAAAATTTTTTAGAGTTTGATATTCATTTTAATATTTATCTGTTTTAATTCTCAGCCAAATTTATATTTGTTTTTATAATATTTTAACTTTTGTGTACTGGTTTTCATTCAGCTGTTCACCGCCCTGAGTCCGTAAGGAGAAGGGCAGTATATAAATCTAATTAATAAATAATAAATAAAATAAGTACATGCCAGTTTGCTAAGCCTCTTAATCATGTGACCACGGGGATGCTGCAATCGTTGTAAGTATCGATAACGGCTGTACGCCAGTTTTTCTAGGGCTGTTGTCACTTCTGACGGTCACTAAACAAATGCTCGTAACTCAATGGTATATATATGCATAAATCTGGTGGTTGTTTTTTCCTTCTCATTAGCTGCTTGGTTTGAATGCAAACCAGCCTTTTGCCAAAATCAGCCAGGCGGCATGAGAAATGGGTTGGGGTCACCCCGATGGGGTTTTGCAGCCCCCTCCTCTTTAAAAGAAATCAGCACAAAGGAATATTGTTCAGGGATAGCTCCAAGTGCCCTCCCTTCCCTTCCCATCCATTCCCATTTTCCTTCTCGGCTGAATTTTGATTCAGGACTTCACCGCACCGGTGGTTCGGCAATGCAGCTCTTCTCTTGATTCCTGGCCTGTTTAGGATTCAAACCATGTTTCGTGGTTGAATCGGCATGTCAGGCAGGTCAAGAAACACATCTGGCTCCGGAGTCCGGCAGATCTGAGGCGGTATTATGCCGTCTCTCAGGGTTTTGCTGGGCTATGCCAAAGAATGCAGTGGAGCCCCGTAAGATGCCGAAATTGAGACATAAAGGGGTCAAAGAAACCCCACAAAACGATCCTGCCTTGTGGAAACCACATGTTTTATGATGGGGGGTGGGGGTGGGGCTCCAGATTTTCTCCCCGCCCCCTTAAATCGGAGGGAGAAATTGTGGCCAGAGAAATGGGAACGGAGTCGATTCGAGGGCCGAACGTGCTTTGAATGTCAGTGGCAACATGGAGGATGTATTCTTGTGGATAATGGCCCTCATGTTTCCAGCAAGAAGACTCAGTCTGCAGGGTGGGGTCTCTTGGCTGTTTTGTCTGCACCACAACCCTGCGAGGTAGGACAGGATGAGGGATAAGGCTGGGTGCTCTGAGATTCCTGCTCTCTGGTCCATTGATCGTAAAGCAGGCTGGCTGGGGAATTCTGGGACCTGAAGTCCATCCATCTTAAAACATGCTGGCTGGGGGATTATGGGAGTTGAAGTCCTTCCATTTAAAGCATGCTGGCTGGGGAATTGTGTACTTTTGTATATTTATACAAAGTCATCTTATTGCCCCCACAAACTGGGTTCTCAATTGACCTATCTTAGAAAGGATGGAAGGCTGAGTTAACCTTGAGCCTGGTGAGATTTGAATTTACAGTAATCGCAGACAGCTGCTGTTAATTGCAATGCTTTTAGTCTGCAGAGCTATCCAGGCTCTGCAGTTGAAGTCCACCCTCTTCAAGCATGCTGGCTGGGGAATTCTGGGAGTGGAAGTCCATCCCTCTTAAAGCATTGCTGGCTGGGGGATTCTGGGAGTGGAAGTCCTTCCCTCTAAAAGCAGGCTGGCTGGGGGATTCTGGGAGTGGAAGTCCTTCCCTCTAAAAGCAGGCTGGCTGGGGGATTCTGGGAGTGGAAGTCCACCCCTCTTAAAGCAGGCTGGCTGGGGGATTCTGGGAGTGGAAGTCCATCCCTCTTAAAGCATTGCTGGCTGGGGGATTCTGGGAGTGGAAGTCCTTCCCTCTTAAAGCATTCTGGCTGGGGGATTCTGGGAGTGGAAGTCCATCCCTCTTAAAGCATTGCTGGCTGGGGGATTCTGGGAGTGGAAGTCCTTCCCTCTAAAAGCAGGCTGGCTGGGGGATTCTGGGAGTGGAAGTCCTTCCCTCTAAAAGCAGGCTGGCTGGGGGATTCTGGGAGTGGAAGTCCACCCCTCTTAAAGCATGCTGGCTGGGGAATTCTGGGAGTGGAAGTCCATCCCTCTTAAAGCATTGCTGGCTGGGGGATTCTGGGAGTGGAAGTCCTTCCCTCTTAAAGCATTCTGGCTGGGGGATTCTGGGAGTGGAAGTCCTTCCCTCTAAAAGCAGGCTGGCTGGGGGATTCTGGGAGTGGAAGTCCACCCCTCTTAAAGCAGGCTGGCTGGGGGATTCTGGGAGTGGAAGTCCACCCCTCTTAAAGCATTGCTGGCTGGGGGATTCTGGGAGTGGAAGTCCTTCCCTCTTAAAGCATTCTGGCTGGGGGATTCTGGGAGTGGAAGTCCATCCCTCTTAAAGCATTGCTGGCTGGGGGATTCTGGGAGTGGAAGTCCTTCCCTCTAAAAGCAGGCTGGCTGGGGGATTCTGGGAGTGGAAGTCCTTCCCTCTAAAAGCAGGCTGGCTGGGGGATTCTGGGAGTGGAAGTCCACCCCTCTTAAAGCATGCTGGCTGGGGAATTCTGGGAGTGGAAGTCCATCCCTCTTAAAGCATTGCTGGCTGGGGGATTCTGGGAGTGGAAGTCCTTCCCTCTTAAAGCATTCTGGCTGGGGGATTCTGGGAGTGGAAGTCCTTCCCTCTAAAAGTAGGCTGGCTGGGGGATTCTGGGAGTGGAAGTCCACCCCTCTTAAAGCAGGCTGGCTGGGGGATTCTGGGAGTGGAAGTCCACCCCTCTTAAAGCATGGCTGGCTGGGGGATTCTGGGAGTGGAACTCCACCCCTCTTAAAGCAGGCTGGCTGGGGGATTCTGGGAGTGGAAGTCCACCCCTCTTAAAGCATAGCTGGCTGGGGGATTCTGGGAGTGGAACTCCACCCCTCTTAAAGCAGGCTGGCTGGGGGATTCTGGGAGTGGAAGTCCTTCCCTCTAAAAGCAGGCTGGCTGGGGGATTCTGGGAGTGGAAGTCCACCCCTCTTAAAGCATGCTGGCTGGGGAATTCTGGGAGTGGAAGTCCATCCCTCTTAAAGCATTGCTGGCTGGGGGATTCTGGGAGTGGAAGTCCTTCCCTCTTAAAGCATTCTGGCTGGGGGATTCTGGGAGTGGAAGTCCTTCCCTCTAAAAGCAGGCTGGCTGGGGGATTCTGGGAGTGGAAGTCCTTCCCTCTAAAAGCAGGCTGGCTGGGGGATTCTGGGAGTGGAAGTCCACCCCTCTTAAAGCAGGCTGGCTGGGGGATTCTGGGAGTGGAAGTCCACCCCTCTTAAAGCATTGCTGGCTGGGGGATTCTGGGAGTGGAAGTCCTTCCCTCTTAAAGCATTCTGGCTGGGGGATTCTGGGAGTGGAAGTCCATCCCTCTTAAAGCATTGCTGGCTGGGGGATTCTGGGAGTGGAAGTCCTTCCCTCTAAAAGCAGGCTGGCTGGGGGATTCTGGGAGTGGAAGTCCTTCCCTCTAAAAGCAGGCTGGCTGGGGGATTCTGGGAGTGGAAGTCCACCCCTCTTAAAGCATGCTGGCTGGGGAATTCTGGGAGTGGAAGTCCATCCCTCTTAAAGCATTGCTGGCTGGGGGATTCTGGGAGTGGAAGTCCTTCCCTCTTAAAGCATTCTGGCTGGGGGATTCTGGGAGTGGAAGTCCTTCCCTCTAAAAGTAGGCTGGCTGGGGGATTCTGGGAGTGGAAGTCCACCCCTCTTAAAGCAGGCTGGCTGGGGGATTCTGGGAGTGGAAGTCCACCCCTCTTAAAGCATGGCTGGCTGGGGGATTCTGGGAGTGGAACTCCACCCCTCTTAAAGCAGGCTGGCTGGGGGATTCTGGGAGTGGAAGTCCACCCCTCTTAAAGCATAGCTGGCTGGGGGATTCTGGGAGTGGAACTCCACCCCTCTTAAAGCAGGCTGGCTGGGGGATTCTGGGAGTGGAAGTCCACCCCTCTTAAAGCATTCTGGCTGGGGGATTCTGGGAGTGGAAGTCCACCCCTCTTAAAGCATAGCTGGCTGGGGGATTCTGGGAGTGGAACTCCACCCCTCTTAAAGCAGGCTGGCTGGGGGATTCTGGGAGTGGAACTCCACCCCTCTTAAAGCAGGCTGGCTGGGGGATTCTGGGAGTGGAAGTCCACCCCTCTTAAAGCATTCTGGCTGGGGGATTCTGGGAGTGGAACTCCACCCCTCTTAAAGCAGGCTGGCTGGGGGATTCTGGGAGTGGAAGTCCACCCCTCTTAAAGCATTCTGGCTGGGGGATTCTGGGAGTGGAAGTCCACCCCTCTTAAAGCATAGCTGGCTGGGGGATTCTGGGAATGGAAGTCCACCCCTCTTAAAGCATGGCTGGCTGGGGGATTCTGGGAGTGGAAGTCCACCCCTCTAAAAGCATAGCTGGCTGGGGGATTCTGGGAGTGGAAGTCCACCCCTCTAAAAGCATAGCTGGCTGGGGGATTCTGGGAGTGGAACTCCACCCCTCTTAAAGCATGGCTGGCTGGTGGATTCTGGGAGTGGAACTCCACCCCTCTTAAAGCAGGCTGGCTGGGGGATTCTGGGAGTGGAACTCCACCCCTCTTAAAGCAGGCTGGCTGGGGGATTCTGGGAGTGGAACTCCACCCCTCTTAAAGCATGGCTGGCTGGGGGATTCTGGGAGTGGAACTCCACCCCTCTTAAAGCATAGCTGGCTGGGGGATTCTGGGAGTGGAACTCCACCCCTCTTAAAGCAGGCTGGCTGGGGGATTCTGGGAGTGGAAGTCCACCCCTCTTAAAGCATTCTGGCTGGGGGATTCTGAGAGTGGAAGTCCACCCCTCTTAAAGCATAGCTGGCTGGGGGATTCTGGGAGTGGAACTCCACCCCTCTTAAAGCAGGCTGGCTGGGGGATTCTGGGAGTGGAACTCCACCCCTCTTAAAGCAGGCTGGCTGGGGGATTCTGGGAGTGGAAGTCCACCCCTCTTAAAGCATTCTGGCTGGGGGATTCTGAGAGTGGAAGTCCACCCCTCTTAAAGCATAGCTGGCTGGGGGATTCTGGGAGTGGAACTCCACCCCTCTTAAAGCAGGCTGGCTGGGGGATTCTGGGAGTGGAAGTCCACCCCTCTTAAAGCATTCTGGCTGGGGGATTCTGGGAGTGGAAGTCCATCCCTCTTAAAGCATAGCTGGCTGGGGGATTCTGGGAATGGAAGTCCACCCCTCTTAAAGCATGGCTGGCTGGGGGATTCTGGGAGTGGAAGTCCACCCCTCTAAAAGCATAGCTGGCTGGGGGATTCTGGGAGTGGAAGTCCACCCCTCTAAAAGCATAGCTGGCTGGGGGATTCTGGGAGTGGAACTCCACCCCTCTTAAAGCAGGCTGGCTGGGGGATTCTGGGAGTGGAACTCCACCCCTCTTAAAGCATGGCTGGCTGGGGGATTCTGGGAGTGGAACTCCACCCCTCTTAAAGCATAGCTGGCTGGGGGATTCTGGGAGTGGAACTCCACCCCTCTTAAAGCAGGCTGGCTGGGGGATTCTGGGAGTGGAAGTCCACCCCTCTTAAAGCAGGCTGTCTGGTGAACAGTGAGGTTTGGGTCTTTCACATCCTCCGCCCTGAAGCTCAGCACTGGCTCTCCTCAGGGCTGTGTGCTAGTCCCTACCTGTCCTCGTTGTACACATATGACTGCGTATCTTCTGAGCCATCTAACGTGATAATAAAGTTTGCGGATGATACCGCCATACTGGCTCTTATCATAGGAGGAGACGAATTAGCATACAGAGAATAAGTCCAGAAGTTATCCACATGGGTGATCAGTAACTTGCATCTGGCACCAGCAAGAACCAAGGAGATGGTGCTAGACTTCCGGAAGCAGAGACAGGAACCTGCCCCACTCTCCATCAAGGGGGGTTAGGGTTAGGAGGGAGTCTCCTGTGTGTAGAGGTCTCCTCTTTCAAATTCCTGGGAGCCAGGAAAAATAACATGTTGCAGGTGGTCAGGAAAGCTCAACAGAGACTCCATTTCCTTAGGGTCTTGCAGAAAAATCAGGTGGAACAACGATGGATGACTTCCTTCTACCGGTCTACGATAGAAAGCATCCTCCTCACATATTAGAATAGAGTAGAATTTTTATTGGCCAAGTGTGATTGGGCACACAAGGAATTTGTCTTTGGTGCATACGCTTTCGGGGTGCATAAACAGAGAAGATACGTTCATCAAGAATCATAAGGTACAACCCTTAATGATAGTCCTAGGGTACAAATAAGCAATCAGGAAACAATCTCAATATAAATCGTAAGGATACCGGCAACAAGGTTACAGTCGTACAGTCATATAGGCTGGGCTGGCTTAATAAGAAATTGGATTGGGTGTTTTAATTTGTGGGTTTTTAATTCTGGGGCCAAAATATTTGATTGTTTTTAAACTGCTTTTAAACTTTGTATTTTATGGTGTTTTATTGTGGCTGTACACCTCCCTGAGTCCTTCGGGAGAAGGGCGGCATAAAAATCTAAATAATAATAATAATAATAATAATAATAATAATAATAATAATAATAATAATAATAATAAAAAATAATCACGTATTGTCCTGATTGTAATTAGAACCCTTGGAGCAATACCCAAAGAGCTACCCCGCTATTTAGAAATTCTAAATTTACCGGACTTGAATATTTCGACTCTACGAAAAACCACCTTACTCGGAACAGCTTACATCCTCCGACGATACCTTAACAGTTCCTAGGTCCTTGGTTAGGACTCGAGCTGCTGAGCTATTAACCAGCCTCAAAGGCTGTGAATCTCACTACAGATTAATAATAATAATAACAATAATAATAATAATAATAATAATGAGGAGGAGGAGGAGGAGGAGGAGGAGGAGGAGGAGGAGATGCCAAACTCAGAGAGCATCGAGGACCCCACAGTCCTCCTTCTCTTCCTCTTTCTCTACCTCACTCCCTTCTAGCACTGATGATGTTACCTGGTTGGGTTATAAAATGTCTGCAGTAAAACTACCAAGTTCAAACAGCTCCCAGGACCCCACAGCCCCACTTCCTCCTCTCTGCCAACCCCACTCTCTTTTGGCACTGATGACGTTACCTAGCTAGGGAACGAAACCGCCTGCAAGAAAACGACCAAGCTCAGAGAGCACCGAGGACCCGTCAGGACATAAATCTTCCCTCCAAAGAAGGTATTGGATGGATGTCGTGGGAACGACAACCTCCTCGACAACTCCATACAGCTCCTCAGGAGCCTATGAAGTACCACCAAGGGAAGGGACGCTTTCTCTCCCCCTCCCTCATCCCTACCCCCCCCCCCTCCATACTCCATGCCTGGGAGATTAGAAAGTAGAATAAAAGGTGACCTTCTCTTAAATTGATGCTTATGGTCTTGGCTATAAACCATCTCGCAGGCTGACAGTGACTTTCCTGGTGAAGGACTCCAGGAAGCGATTTATAATGGCCGGGAGGGGGGTGGGTGGGTGGGTTGGGGAGGGGAGGGGGGCCGCAAATGAAGTGCCTGGAGAAATAAATGAACAAGTTAAGGAAGGGACAGGGGTCAGCCAGGTCCCAACAAAGGCAAACGCCATCATTTACTCCAGTCTCTGGCAGCTGGAGCATTTTGGGAAGAGCGTTTAAACAAAAGCTGGGAGATGTCTAGCCAAACGTTTGGAGAAAATATATATATGTATATAAATATATCTCCTTGGTGCTGTGGCTTTTGCAACCTTGTCTGTTCGCTTTATTTATGTAATAATGTGTGGGAAAGGACACTGGCCAAGAGACGCTGTCAAGGGACCGCTCAGATTCAGAATAACAGAGTCGGAAGGGACCTTAGAGGTCTTCTAGTCCAACCCCTTGCTGAGGTAGGGATGGCAAACCTATGGCACCCAGAGCCTCTTGGTGGGCACACGGGCCATTGCCAGCTGCTCTTCTGATTTCCAACTGGTCTGAAAAACGGCCGGAAAAACAGCCAGAAAATGGCCCGAAAAACAGGTAGTTTTTCAGGCCAAAACTGGTCCCCAAAATGGCCAAAAAATAGGCATGCGCAGGCCAGCCAGCTGGTCTTTGGGTTTCCACCGCTCTGGCACGCGGACATGCACACGGATGCACGCCAGTGGTGGGTTGCTCCCGGTTCGCACCGGTTTGCAAGAACCGGTAGTAAAAATTTGTAGTAGTTCGGAGAACCGGTAATAACCTTGGCTGGCCACGCCCCCGAACCGGTCCCCGGCCCGGTCGCCGCTCACTTACCCCGCCCACCTCATCAGAGGCTTTTTTTTTTTTTTTTTTTGCTTTTAAAAGCATTTTTTCTGCAACCTCTTTGGCCGAAAAAACGCTTTTAAAAGTAAAATAAAAGCCTCTGATGATCACGCGGCTCAGCTGGGATCGTCAGAGGCTTTTAAAAGCATTTTTCCTACAACTTGGTGGCGCAGAGCCTGGTGGCGCAGGAGACTAAAGCCATTAACATTCAGCTGTGTGCAATTACTGTAAATTTAAATCTCACTAGGCTCAAGGTTGAGTCAGCCTTCCATCCTTTCTAAGGTAGGTCAAATGAGGACCCAGTTTATGGGGGCAATAAGCTGACTTTGTATAAATTACAAAAGTATGAAGGCTATTGCTTCACGCATTGTAAGCCGCCCTGAGTCTCCGGAGAAGGGCGGCATATAAATCTAATTTTAAAAAAAAAACCTCTTTGTCCGAAGAGGTTGTAGAAAAAAAAAAATGCTTTGAAAAGCCTCTGACAATCCCAGCTGAGTTGCCTGATTGTCAGAGGCTTTTAGAAGCATTTTTTTCTGCAACCTCTTAAGGTTGTAGAAAAAATGCTTTTAAAAGTAAAAAAAAAAGTTGGCCACTCCCACCCAGTCACATTACCCCCCCCCCCCCACCAAGCCATGCCCACAAAAATAAGCCACGCCCACAGAACCGGTAGTAAAAAATTTTAGAGCCCACTCCTGTTTTGGTTGTTTTGTTCCTGGCATTTGCTGACCCAACCAGGTAAGAAGATCATCAGTGCTAAAGGGGAATGGGGTTTGCAGAGAGGAGGAGGAGAAGGAGAAGGAGAAGGAGAGGAGGAGGAGGAGGAGGAGAAGGAAAAGGAGAGGAGCAGGAGAAGGAGAGGAGGAGGAGAGGAGAAGAAGAGAAGGAGGAGGAGCAGGAGAAGGAGAGGAGGAGGAGGAGGAGAAGGAGCAGGAGCAGGAGCAGGAGCAGGAGAAGGAGAGGAGGAGAAGGAGAGAAGGAGAAGGAGAGGAGGAGGAGAGGAGGAGGAGGAGAGAAGGAGAAGGAGAAGGAGAAGAAGAGAAGGAGCAGGAGCAGGAGAAGGAGAGGAGGAGAAGGAGAGAAGGAGAAGGAGAGGAGGAGGAGAGGAGGAGAAGGAGAGAAGGAGAAGGAGAGGAGGAGGAGAGGAGGAGGAGAAGGAGAAGGAGAAGGAGAAGGAGAAGAAGAGAAGGAGGAGGAGCAGGAGAAGGAGAGGAGGAGGAGGAGGAGAAGGAGCAGGAGAAGGAGAGGAGGAGGAGGAGGAGAGGAGAAGGAGAGGAGAAGGAGAGGAGGAGGAGAGGAGGAGGAGAAGGAGAAGGAGAAGGAGAAGGAGAAGAAGAGAAGGAGGAGGAGCAGGAGAAGGAGAGGAGGAGGAGGAGGAGGAGGAGAAGGAGCAGGAGAAGGAGAGGAGGAGGAGGAGGAGAGGAGAAGGAGAAGGAGAGGAGGAGAAGGAGAAGGAGAGGAGGAGGAGAGGAGGAGGAGAAGGAGAGGAGGAGAAGGAGAGGAGGAGGAGAAGGAGAAGGAGAAGAAGAGAAGGAGAAGGAGAAGGAGAAGGAGAGGAGGAGGAGGAGGAGAGGAGGAGGAGAAGGAGAAGGAGAGGAGGAGAAGGAGAGGAGGAGGAGAAGGAGAAGGAGAAGAAGAAAAGGAGGAGGAGCAGGAGAAGGAGAGGAGGAGAAGGAGAGGAGGAGGAGAAGGAGAAGGAGAAGGACAACTGTGGGGTCCTTGGTGCTCTCTAGCTGTTTTTGTAGAGGTTTCATTACCCAGCTAGAGAACATCATCAGTGTTAGAAGAGAGTGGGATTTGCAGAGTGGAGAGGAGGAGGAGGAGGAAGAGGGTGTGCTGTATTTACCTTTCTGGATTTTTGCAGGGATCTTACATAGTGGCAAGTGGAATCCAATGCTATAGAGCACTGATGGAGAACCTTTTCGGCACGGAGTGCAGAAATGTTTGCGTGGAAATGTCACACGCACCCTCGTCGGGGCTGCGCTCCAGAAAAGCCGAACTTTTGGGTTCTAGCGCACATGTGCGCCCGACGATCAGCTGACCGGCACGCATGCGCATACTGGTTTTCAGCATTGCCGCACGCGCCAAGGGCAGCTGATCATTGCACACGCATCTACGCCAGAAACCCGGAAGACAAACAGGCAAGGCCACGTGTGTCGGGCAACATGGCTTTGCATGCCACTTTGGGCATGCATGGCATAGGTTTCGCCATCACGGCTATATATTGTTTGCATTGTTTTATTCTTTGTTGTAAGCCTCCCTTGGGAGTTGGGCAGCATAGAAATGTGACAAAATGTAAAATAAAATAAAATAAAATAAAATAAAATAAAATAAAATAAAATAAAATAAAATAAAATAAAATAAAATAAAATAAAATAAAATAAAATAAATAAAATAAAATAAAATAAAATAAAATAAAATAAAATAAAATAAAATAAAATAATAAAATAAAATAAAATAAAATAAAATAAAATAAAATAAAATAAAATAAAATAATAAAATAAAATAATAAAATAATAAAATAAAATAAAATAAAATAAAATAACAAACAAATAAATACAGAAAATGGCAGAAGGGCACTTCTGATGAGATGAGAAAATGAAAAGGAAGGGAGGGAGAGGGAGGGAGGGAGTGAGGAAGGAAAGGAAGGAAGGAAGGAAGGAAAGCTAGCTGCACATTTTAAAAAGATCTTTGTTCCTTTAATTTACCCCGGAGTTTTCTAGATGTCAGTAGAATCCCAAAGTCCATAATCTCTGTGAATTAGAAATAATTTATGACTTTTTCGTTCTTTCCTAAGTAACTCTGTGGAGGAAATATAATACAGGCAGACTCCGCTTCTCCTTCACCAAGCAGGAAAGGTTTGTCGTTTGGGGCTGTAAGTTATTTCCATCTTAAACTCTGGAACTGCAAAATGACAAAGGAAGATTTATTTCTACCAGGAGTCTCTGGTTTAGAGGCCGAATGTGCCCATCTGCCTTGCTCAATCTTGGCACATTGAGGGTGGAGTAGATTTCAGCTCCTCCACCTACCTCACAGCTTGCTGGCTGGGGAATTCTGGGAGTAGAAATTAAATAGTTACTGCTATGATATCCATTTGGTGATATTGCTGACCTGTCTCACAATAATAAGAGAATTCCTACCATATTAGATGCTAATTTAGTATCTTAAAGCAGGCTGGCTGGGGAATTCTGGGAGTTAAATCCACTCCAGAGATATTAAAACAATTAAAAAAAAATAAAAATGACAGTTGCAACTGTGCAATCCAGTTGCCCAGAGGTCCATATGTGAGACGCGTGACAAGGAAAGGAGGAAAGGAAGGAAGGGAGAAATAAGAAAAAAAAGAGGAAGGAAGGCAAAGGAAAGTAAAAAGGAAGGAAGGAAGGAAGGAAGGAAGGAAGGAAGGAAGATATAAGAAAAAAAGGAAGAAATGCAAAGGAAAATGAAAAGGGAGGAAGGAAGGGAAAGGAAAGGAAAAAAGGAAGGAAGGAAGGAAAAAAGGAAAGGAAGGAAGATAGGAGAAAGAAGGAGGAATGAAGGGTAAGGAAAAGGAAGGAAGGAAGGAAGGAAGATATAAGAAAAAAAGGAAGGAATGCATAGGAAAGTGAAAAGGGAGGGAGGGAAAGGAAAAAAGGAAGGAAGGAAAAAGGAAGGGATAGGAGAAAGAAGGAGGAAGGAAGGGAAAGGAAAGGAAAAAAGGAAGGAGGAAGGAAGGAAAAAAGGAAAGGAAGGAAGATAGGAGAAAAGGAGGAATGAAGGGAAAAGAAAAGGAAGGAAGAAAAAAAGAAGGAGGGAGGGAGGAAGGGAAGAAAGGAAGGAAGGAAAGAAGGGAGAAAAAAGGAAGGGAAGGAAGATAGGAGAAAGAAGGAGGAAGGAAGGAAAGGAAAGAAGGAAGGAAGGAAGGAAAAGCCACTTTTTTTCCTACACAGCAAACCCTTTTCCAAGACATAAAACAGGCTTCCCGTGCTGTGGAAACGCAAGAAAACCAAGCTTATTCTAAGCAAACATAACACTGGCAAAGTTTGGCGGTTACAGATCTAATGCTGCTCTACCCCCTAGGCCCTCCTATCACACTCACTACCATCTCTCAACCGCCAAACTTTGCCCGCCTCTCGAGCAGAGGCCCTCTTCGCTTTCTCAGGTGCTGCCTGTTTGCTGGACTGGCGGCCTTTGAAGATGGAGGGAAAAAACCTCCATCCGAATCCCACAAAAAGGGGTGCCAGAGTTCCTGTGGGGGCCTGGTGGTCTCCGCTGAAGTAACAGGACTTTATCTGACTGCAAGGATCAAGTATGGCCACTTTGGGGGTTGCTCTCTTCCTCCACTGATGATGATACCTAGTTGGGTCATGAAACATCTGCAGGAAAATACCCAAGGTCTGGGAGCACCAAGGACTCTACAATTCTTCCTCCTTCTCCTCCTCCTCCTCCTCCTCCTCCTCCTCCTCCTCCTCCTCCTCCTCCTCTTCATCTTCTTCTTCCTTCTTCTTCTTCTTCTTCCTTCTTCTCCTTCTTCTTCTCCTTCTTCTTCTTCTTCCTTCTTCTTCTTCTTCCTTCTTCCTTCTTCTCCTTCTTCTTCTTCCTTCCTCTTCCTCTTCCCTCTTCCTCCAATTCTTCTCCTCCTCCTTCTCCTTCTCCTTCCTTTCTTCTTCTTCTTCTTCTCCTTCTTCTTCCTTCTTCTTCTTCCTTCTTCTCCTTCTTCCTTCCTCTTCCTCTTCCCTCTTCCTCCAATTCTTCTCCTTCTTCCTTCTTCTTCCTCTTCCCTCTTCCTCCAATTCTTTTTCTTCTTCCTTCTTCTTCCTCCTCCTCCTCCTCCTTCTTTTTCTCCTCCTCCTCCTCCCTCTCCCCCTTCTAGCACTGATGATGATACCTCGTTGGGTCATGAAATGGCTGCAGTAAAAAAAACACACAACTCAGAGAGCACCCAGGACCCCACAATTCTCTTCCTCTTCCTCCTCTCCATAAACCCCACTCACTCCCTGCATTGATGAAGTTCCCTAGTTGGGTCATGAAACATCTGCTAACAACCCCTCCCCCAAAGCTCAGAGAGCACTGAGGACCCCACAGTTCAACCCTGAGCTGCAGAAAATTCCTTTTTATTGAAACTCCCCATCCTCCTACAATGCACGGCTCCACGCGGAGCCAACCAAACGGCAAGCAACGGCGTGCCTGGGATTCGGAGAAGGTCCTGACCTTAAAATCTGCAAGAAAGGAGAATTTTCAATCTCGGAGACCCTCTCCCTCTGCCAGAGCCTGGAGCGACGCTATTAAAAGAGACCCTGACCCCCCCCCCAATCCTCTTCTGGCCACGCCAAAGCCCTCCAGCCCAATGTGACCGATGACATTTCCCACCCTGTGAGACAGGAAACACATGAGAATCACAACTCAAACTCTGAAAGTACTTTGTCACCAGGAAGAAAAAAAAAACGACTCACCCAAATACTCAAAAACTGGAAATTCCTCCCAGAAATTCCCATTCCTCGCTCCTCCCTCCCAATTGGGGGAGGGGATCAACCAGGGGCTGCCACAGAGAGGAGGGGGTCGAGCTGTTTTTCCAAAGCACCCCGAAGGCCAGACAAGGAATAATGGATGGAAACTGACCAAGGAGAGATTCAACCTGGAAATAAGGAGGAATTTTCTGACAGGGAGAACCATCAACCCATCAAACGGAAGTTGTGGGAGCTTCATCACTGGAGGCTTTCAAGAAGAGACTGGACTGCCCTCGGTCAGAAAGGGTGCAGGGTCTCCTGCTTGGATGGAGGGTTGGACTAGATGACCCACAAGGTCCCTTCCAACTGTGTTATTCTGTTATTATTCTGTTATTCAGAAATTGTGGGAGCTTCTTCACTGGAAGCTTTCAAGAAGAGACTGGACTGCCATCGGTCAGGAATGGTGTTTATTTATTATTTATTTATTAGTCCAATTTATATGCCGCCCTTCTCCGTAGATTCAGGACGGCTTACAACGCATTACAGCAGTGGTTGTCAACCTTCCTAATGCCGCGGCCCGTTAATACAGTTCCTCATGTTGTGGTGACCCCCAACCAGAAAATGCTTGCCAAAAGTCCGAGCGTGCAAACGCTCAGGCGCTCTCGTCTGCCAGCACCCATAATGCAAAGGGCACCCCCATTTGTGCATGCGTGCATGACCCCCCCATGCTCCTAATGCGCATGCACCTCACACTGCACATGTGCATCTGCCCTGGAGAAGCTGAAGAAGGCCATTTTGAGATACTCCGGTCTTGAATCGTTACAAGTTTTGAACGCAAATAGCAAGAATTTGAATTGGATTTAGCATCAGTTCAATGGGGCAACCAATGCAGATCTTTTAGCTGGAAATAATAATTAGCAGCCTGCCTACAGAATAACAGAGTTGAAAGGGACCCTATAGGTCATCTAGTCCAGCCCCCTGCTCCAGCAGGAGATCCTTTGCCATTGCTGACACTATCAACTTTTTCCAAGAGGGCCGGCGTGCCTCTTACCAGAGGAGAACCAGTTACCGGCCCGTTTCCTGGCGAGACAGCTCTTCCCAAGCCGGAAAACGCAGCTATATGTGTTTTCCAATGGTCTTAGGCAACCCCTGTGAAAGGGTCATTCGACCCCCCAAAGGGGTCGCGACCCACAGGTTGAGAACCACTGCATTATAGCAATAGCAATACTTTTTTTGTATATATCTGCTTATTAGGGCTTTCGCCCCCCCCAAGCGGTGTTGTTCTATACAAAGTCAGCTTATTGCCCCCACAATCCAGGTCCTCATTTTACCTACCTCGAAAGGATGGAAGGCTGAGTCAACCTTGAGCCTGGTGAGATTCGAACTGGCACTAATTGCAGGCAGCTGGCAGCTAAGTGCTAGCACTTAACTGCGCTTTAGTCCGCTGCACCACTGAGGCACTGTTAAGACAGGGATGGCATGTGGAGCCATTTCTGTGGGCATGCGAGCCGATGCCCAGGTCAGCTCCCACAGTGCGCCTCCCACCAGCCAGCTGATTTTCGGGTCTCTGCCAGGAGATGCGCGTGCATGTGTGGGGGGTGGGATGGGGTCATGCTGGATGACCTCTAAGATCCCTTCTAACTCTGCTAATGTGTTCATCTGTTACAAATGCATATTTTATGCTTTGACATGTTAATTCCTTCTCCTCTTTTCTCCTTCTCTTCCTAGTGTTCATTATGGGATTCGGCCTGCTGGTGTATCCGTTCGGGTTCGGCTCTCTGGCCGTCAGGACACATTGCGAGGATTCGAGCATTTATTATGCAGGGAGTTGCCAGCTAGGCTGGGGTTACATGCTGGCGATCGTCGGGGTGATGCTTTCTGTCTTTTTGCCCTTTTTTGCAAAATATGCACCGAAAGACCATCCTTATCCCACTCCGATTCCTACCATTTTGTAATATTTCACAATCCGATGTTCTGGTCGGAAATTTCCGGGCGCTTCCTTGGAGCTTTGAGGCAAAAAAGAAGAAGAAGAAGTAACAGTGACAGAGTCGGAAGAGACCTTGGAGGTCATCTAGTCCAACCCCCTGCTCAGATCTATACTAGGGATTCGAACTGCCAACTTTTCGGATCGACAAGCTCAGCGTCTTGGCCACTGAGCCACCTAGCCAGGCTTACGAGTATTTTTAAGTCGCTCCAAGTAAAGCCAAAATACATCGGCGATCTGCTCTTTGATTCTGCAATAAAGATCGCCAAGTTTTGGATTCGGTTGCCTCAAACTTTTTTTCGCGTTGAATGCCGAATGCTTCCGAAAGAACGAAATCCGGTTTTATCTTCAAATATCTACCTCCCTGTTTCTTTGGCAACTCAAATCATCTTTTTTCCGTTTTTTTTTTTAAAGCGCTTCCTCTCTGATTTTTTTTTTTATATCTTATGGTTGAATGTCTGAACATTTTTTGGGTTTTATTTTTTTAATTGAACCAGCTTGTTTCAAAATCGAGAGCCACGTATTTTTTTTATTTTTGCAAATGACTGTTGCCCGGAGAAAGAAGAGCATCCTTGCTCACTCAACTTATTTGCAAGGATTAAGCCAAGAACTATAATTTTTCGGAATTGCTATGATGGCCTCGTCCAAACAACAGGATAGATCCCTACAGACTGTAAAACACAGTTTTCCCCTTGTTGGTTGTATGAATCCAATATCCAATGTGGGATTCGTATGGATTTAATGGCCTACTCAGAGGCAAATAAAGGATTGTCTATCTCTCTTTCTCTCTCTTTCTTTTTCTTTCTCTCTGTCTCTCTCTTACTTCCTCTCTTTCTTTCTCTCCCTTACTTTCTCTTTCTCCTTTTCTCTCTTTCTTTCTCTTTTTCTTTCTCTTACTTCCTCTTTCTTTCTTTCTTTCTCTTTCTCCTTTTCTCTCTTTCTCTTTTTCTCTTTCTCTTACTTCCTCTCTTTCTTTCTTTTTCTTTTTCTTTCTCCTTTTCTCTCTTTCTTTCTCTTTTTCTCTTTCTCTTACTTCCTCTCTTTCTTTCTTTCTTTCTTTCTCCTTTTCTTTCTCTCTTTCTCTCTGTCTCTCTCTTATTTCCTCTCTTTCTTTCTTTCTCTTACTTTCTCTTTCTCCTTTTCTCTTTCTTTCTTTCTTTCTCTTTCTCTCTTTCTTTCCCTTTCTCTCTTTCTCTGTCTCTTTCTCTCTGTCTTCCCAAAGGTGCTTTTTCAAGAGGCAACTGGACTTTCTTGTTTTTCTTTGAAGATGTTTCGCTTCTCATCCAAGAAGCTTGACCTGGATGGCGGGGATTGGCTGAATGAAATTCTTCCATTCCCCATCATCATCCAGGCAGAGCTGAAGAAGCTTCTTGGATGAGAAGCGAAATGTTTTCAAAGAAAAATAAGAAAATCCAATTGCTTCTTGAAAAAGCACCTTTGGGACAACCATGACCTGGATGACTGAGAAACCCTATAGACTTTTAACCAATGTTTAGCTTTCTTTCTTTCTTTCTTTCTTTCTTTCTTTCTTTCTTTCTTTCTTTCTTTCTTTCTTTCTTTCTTTCTTTCCCTTCCTCTCTCTATCTTTCTCTCTCCCAAATGCACCCCACTTTTTTCTTTGTTAAATCAGTTGTGCCAGCACTGAAAAGGGTATTCTTTTCCAATAGTCCAAAGTAATTTGTTAAATTTTAATGTTAAAAGTTTTTACAGATATGTCTATTGAGAAACATGTGGCTCTTCTTCAGAGGTTTTAAGAGAAGCGAGCAAGATTCGCAGTAGGGTTTCATTTAGTGTTTTTTCAAACTTGGAAATTGTTAAGCTGGGTGGACTATTCCCAGAAGTCCACTCATCTTAAAGCAGGCTATCTGGGGAATTCTGGGAGCTGAAGTTCACCCATCTTCAAGCAAACTGGCTGGGGATTGCTGGGAGTTGATTGAAGTCCCCTCATTTTCAAGTTGCCAAGATTGAGAGGAGAAAAAAACACTACTTTAAAAGAATCTTTCCTCAGCCTGGGATACTGAATGTGGGTCTGGATTTCACACTTTTGATGGTATTTATATGCCTCTTCTTTTTTAAAAAAAAAACTCAAAGGAATTTAGAGTAGTGACAACCACAGAATAAAAACAATACGCCCCAAGGCAAATACAATGCACAGTTAAGGGAAGGTTAAAATGAAAAGTGGTTTAAGAGTTGTGCCAGGAACTGGACACAGCAAAAGAGATTATTTCACAAATTGGGGTACTCCAGGTAAGGCCCTGGAGAGCCTAGCTTCCCTGGGGAAGCTGAAGAAGGCCATTTTAAGATACTCCGGTCTTGAATCGTTACAAGTTTTGAATGCAAATAGCAAGAATTTGAATTGGATTTAGTATCAATTCAATAGGGCAACCAATGCAGATCTTTTAGCTGGAAATAATAATTAGCTGGAGTAACATTCATGTAGCAGCCTGCCTACAGAATAACAGAGTTGAAAGGGACCCTATAGGTCATCTAGTCCAGCCCCCTTCTCCAGCAGGAGATCCTTTGCCATTGCTGACACTGTCCAGTCTATCTATGCAACCTTGCTTGAGTTGGAAGGGATCTTGGAGGTCTTCTAGTCCAACCCTCAGTTTAAGCAGGAGATTTTATACCATGTCAGACAAAGAGCTGTCCAATCTCTTTTTAAAAACCTCGAGTGATGGAGCACAACTTCTGGTGGCAAGCTGTTCCACCGGCTAATTGTTCTCACCATCCTGAAATTTCTCCTTAGTTCCAGGTTGCTTCTCTCCTTGATTGATTTCCATCCTTTGCTTGTTGTCCAGCCTTCAGATGTTTTGGAGAAAAGATTGACCTCCCTCTTCTTTGTGGCAGCCTCTCAAATATGGGAAAATGCTATCGTGTCTCTTCTAGTTCTTTTCATTAATCTTGTTGTTAGTTGCGAAGTTGTGTCCAACCCATCGCGACCCCATGGACAACGTTCCTCCAGGCCTTCCTGTCCTCTACCATCCTCTGGAGTCCATTTAAACTCATGCCAACTGCTTCAGTGACTCCATCCAGCCACCTCATTCTCTCTCGTCCCCTTCTTCTTTTGCCCTCCGTCATTCCCAGCATTAGGCTCTTCTCCAGGGAGTCCTTCCTTCTCCTTAGGTGGCCAAAGTATCTGAGTTTCCTCTTCAAGATCTGGCTTCTAAAGAGCAGTCAGGGTTGGTCTCCTCTAAGACTGACCGGTTTGATCACCTTGCAGTCCAAGGGACTCGCAGGAGTCTTCTCCAACACCAGAGTTCAAAGGCCTCCATTCTTTGGCGCTCAGCCTTCCTTATGGTCCAACTTTCACAGCCATCCATTGCAGCTGGGAAAACCATAACCTTAACTATACGCACTTTTGTTGGCAGGGTGATGTCTCTGCTTTTCAGTCTGCTTTCATTAAACTAGACATATCCAATTCCTGCAACCATTCTTCAAATGTTTTAGCCTCATCTCCTAATCATCTTTGTTGCTCTTCTCTGCACTCTTTCTAGAGTCTCAACAAAACCAGAAGTAAACATTAATTTTCTGCAAAAATGTCATAAATTGCGGTCACATGAGTGTAGGTGATGTACATGGCCATTCCATTTAATTGTTTATAATAGATTTTCCCCAACCTAAGGCCACCTGGATGAATTGGAACTATAATTCCCAGAATTCTCTAATCAGCATGTTAGTAGGACAGCTAGCTGAGAATTCTGGGAATCGTAGTCCAAACATCTGGAGGGACTCAGACAGAAGAATGCTCCTGGAATAAAAAAAAAATGCTGTGTTTGCAGCACCATTGAGTGGCCATAACAACCGTAACACTAGGTCATATTTCAGTGGGGGGGAAAATGCCGTTTAATCCAAGGCATTTGAAGACGACATCAGGTTAAAAATATTTCATCTTAAAGAGGAAAATTCATTTATCTGCTAAATAACTGGAATCAGAACCTGTAAAAACAAAACAATGCCATCTTCTTTGGCTTTCTTTAAGCAATAATTATTCACTTTTATTTATTTATACGAAAGAAAATCTGGACTCGCTCTTAGCCTTCCGCATACTGGAAAAGTACGCCAGTCTGTTGTTAAGATGATTTATCTTGGGATATGCAATTTTCAGGACTCAAGCCGTTAAAAATACATGCAGAAATTGCCAGAAGCCCTTTGGAGATCACAAGCATGTCAAAAAAATGAGAGACCGGGGCAAAGCGCTTTGTTAGAAAATTCTACTGATGAGATCGGTCACAACGCCAGCACAATTATTGGTGTCACAACACAGCATGTCTGTTCAGCCTTTGCTGCATCTTGTAATTCAGGTAAAAATAGGATTGCATTTTGTGTGTTTGTGTGTGTAGGGCCGGGTAGCCAAGATTTGGTCTTTATCACTGCAAAATGCACCCATTTTGCATACTGCAAAATTCACCCTTAAATAGGCTAGCTTCACAAGAGTGTGCTAAATTACACAAATATACACAACAAAGGTGAGCTCGATGGAGTTATTCAGGGATAGTTCCTAGGCAAAAAGGAGCAATTTTTCTTTTTAAGTCCAGAGAAACAAGATAAAGATTCAGAAGTGGATTTAAATAGACACCTCCCTGATTCGCTGGAATACAGGTAGTCCTCGACTTACGACCTCAATTGAGCCCAACATTTTCGTTGCTAAGCGGGACAGTTATTACGTGCATTTTGCCCCGTTTTATGACGTTTCTTGTCCTGGTTGTTAAGTGAATCATGGCAGTTGATAAGCGAGTCAACACGGGCCTTCGGTGAATCTGGCTTAACCATTGACTTGGCTTGTCTGAAGGTCAAGAAAGGGGATTTGCGTGCAGCGTGACCCCTCAACCGTCATAAATATGAGTCAGTTGCCATGTAGCTGAATTTTGATCACATGACTATGAAGATTCTGCAGCGGTCGTAAGGGTGACCAGCGGTCACTTTTTTCAACCCCATTTTAACTTTGAACGGTCACTAAACAAATCGTTGTTGAGGTCTACCTGTATGTAAGCACTTTGGGGTTTTTAAAACTTGATGCCCGGTGTAGCGTAGCCTCTAAATTTGATATAAATGACAGATTTTGACTAGAATTATAAATAATGACTGGAGCATTTTTGGAAACGGCTCTTTTAAAGGCAAGGAATATTGGAAAAGCAAAATGTGAATGACGAGGAACTGAGGAAGATCGGAGAACGTGAAATAAAGGAATTAATTGCAAAATGCTTTCTTTCTTAACCAACCTGTGCCTTTTTAACGCTAATCACGTATTATATCAGTAGCAAACATTTAGTCGAAAGCTTCATCACCCAGTGAAACTGTACAGTGTTGTAAAAATGTCTTTGTATTTCTCTATACGTGTATGTTTCTAAAAACAAAAACAGTTTCTGTAATGTTTACAATTGTTCACTTTAGTGTTTCACTAGGAAAGTGATTTGTCGGTATGCATGAGATTATGTCCTTTTTCATTTTCTTTTTCTTCCGGGAAATCGGAAAAAAAATCAAGTTTGGTGAGTGGATTTTGGTGCCGTCTAATGAAGTTTTCTTCGGAACGCTCCGAAAATTTTAAAGAATTTGCAGAAAGATTCTGTGGCCACGACCCCCTTTTTCGTATTTATAACAGTTTTTAGAACTCTGGACATCGAAAGTGCTTCCCTCTCTCGCACCTCTGGAAATTTATATCGGAAAATGTAGATCGATGCTTCCATTTTGTATGTTTTTTAAAACGTTATTTTAAAAATCCTTTTTTTAAGCAACGAAAAAGAAGCAGGTACATTTTGTGAAAAAAAAAAAAACCAGTCGAAACATCAGGGACGGTCACTTCGAAGTGGATTCTGCGGGTCTTTCCTGCGTGGGTAGATTTAAAAAATGGACAAACATTTCCTTCCTCTTGTAAAAAGATGCATGAGATCAGTTGTCTACTTGTGGGTTTTGTTTGTTTTTTTTCCCCCAAAAATGTGTATTTTGGGCGTACTAAAAGAATGGAGAAAGATAATCTTTGCATCCAGGCCTTTTTCTCATGATAGTCACCAAAACAGCCTCGATGTTTAGAAAAATTAAAATTAAAATAAGGTTGGATCAGGAAGCCCAGCTGCCCAGCATGCTTCCTGTCTCCAGATGTTCAAAGCCATGCGCAGAGTTGCGCCTGCTCTTACCTCAATGGGTCCCTTTTTGTAATTCTCAAGTGGCGTGGGGGATGCAACAACAGGTAGTCCTTGATTTATGATCACGGTTGAGCCCAACAATTGAACAAGACCTTGGTTAAATGAGTTTGGCCCCCATTTTATGACCTTTCTTGATATAATTGTTAAGTGAACCATTGCAGTTGTTAAGTTAGAGATCGGACAATCATTTGCCTAAAATGGTCTATGGTCTGCTGCTTGAGCAGGGGGCTGGACTAGATGACCTCCAGAGTCCCTTCCAACTCTTCTCTTCTCTTCTCTTCTCTTCTCTTCTCTTCTCTTCTCTTCTCTTCTCTTCTCTTCTCTTCTCTTCTCCTCTTCTCTTCTCTTCTCTATTCTTACTCTCCTCTCCTGTTTGAAATCTATTCCATTTAATTCTAATTCTAATTCTAATTCTAATTCTAATTCTATTTCTGCCCTGCCCTGCCCTGCCCTGCCCTGCCCTGCCCTGCCCTATCCTATCCTATCCTATCCTATCCTATCCTATCCCTGAAATCTATTCCATTCCATTCCATTCCATTCCATCCCATATTTTCTATTCTATTCTATTCTATTCTATTCTATTCTATTCTATTCTATTCTATTCTATTCTATTCTATTCTATTCTATTCTATTCTATTCTATTCTATTCTATTCTTATTCCTACTCTACTTTATTCCATTCCATTCCAAATATTATTCTATTCTATTCTATTCTATTCTATTCTATTCTATTCTATTCTATTCTATTCTATTCTATTCTATTCTATTCCATTCCATTCCATTCCATTCCATTCCATTCCATTCTATTTCTATTTCTATTTCTATTTCTATTTCTATTTCTATTTCTATTTCTATTTCTATTCTATTCTATTCATGTTTGTTAAGTGAATCTGGCTTCCACGTTGACTTTGCTTGTCTGAAGGTCGCAAAAGGGGATCCCACAACCGTCATAAGTATGTATCCGCTGCCAAGCCTCCAAATTTTGATTGTGTGGCCATGAGGACAGTTCAAAGTGTGAAAAATGGTCACAAGTCACTTTTTTTCAGGGCTGCTGCAACTTCGGTCCCTAAACGAACTGTTGTAAATCAAGGACTACCTTACCCTGGGGTTGCGACCAACACAGATGCTTCCCTGATAGCTAAGCCCATCCAATCCTGATGGAACTCAGATCTTTGGTTGAAGGAAATGTAAGTCATCCTTAGAGATCAAGTTTGTTGGTAAAAGTTGCCCATAAACTGGATCATATAATTTGCTCATACTGAGGAATTTTAAGAAATCTGCCATTTCAAATGTGCATCATATCATTTTTTTCCTTTTTTTTTTTAAAAAAAAGCAAAAATTACTGGTTCAGGTTCAAGTAGTCTAAAGATATAAATATATATATAAATATAAAAAGATGTAAATAATTTTACGTGTGACAAAAAGCTGTATTTTCCATGACTGTGGTTTCTGTATTTTTTGTCACGGTGCCTCCTGTTTTTAAAATATTAACCACTCCCCTGTGTTTGTTTCCAATGGCTTAAAATCTGAATTTTCTGATATGCCAAGACAGTATGATAATAAAGCAACTAATTGTCAGCAAAACTGGCTGTCGTTTTTCTGTTACCCAAGCAAAATCTCCTATTCAATTTCTACAAGATGAAAGAGAATGGCTAATAATATCGAATTATTATTGATTTGAGCTGTGCTTAATTCGTTCGAGAGAACAGCGGGAGTCTTTTTGTTACGCTCGCTTTGAAATAAGCAACCACACGCACAGAATCTAAACAAGGCAGCCTCTTTATATTAAATTGAATTCTTGGTAGAAGTGATAGGAAAGAGCAAGCTGGCAATTTTCTTTTACAAAAGACCACACCGAAGAAGGAAAGTATGAAATGCTGCTGCGAGAACCTATATATTATTCCAGTAACTCTCTTAACAACCCTTGGGTTTTCTTGATAATTGCCAGCTGTTTCCAGTAGTAAAATTGCAATATGGGGTATGTGATTTTATAACTTCATTTTGACTGTTAATTGCAGTGACCATATGTCCTTTATTATGAAGGACAGTCCTTTATTTCAGAAAAGCTGTCCTTTAGATTTATTTATTCCCCAAAACCTCACTTTTGTCCTTTATTTTAGTGGTTTAACTTTCACCATATAATTAGTACAGGTAGTCCTTGACTTACGACCACAATTGAGCCCAGAATCTATGTTGCTAAATGAGAAATTTGTTAAGCGAGTGTTGCTCCATTTTACAACCTTACTTGCCAAAGTTGTTAAGTTACTAACACATTGATCAGTGAATCTGGCTTCCTTGTTGACTTTGCTTGCCAGAAGTTCGCAAAGGACGGTCACATGACCCCGGGACACTGCAACCGTCATAAATATGGGGCAGTTGTCAGGCATCCAAATGTAAAACATGTTACTATGGGGATGCTGCAACGGTCATAAGTGTGAAAAATGGTCATATAAGTCATTTTTTTCACCGCCGTTGTAACTTTGGTCACTAAACGAACTGTTGTAAGTCGAGGACTATCTGTGTTATTTAATGGGAAGCTCTTTCACATTTGTGGGAAAAAGCAACTTTTTTTTCTAACTTAAAAAAAAAAGAACATGAACCTTGCGCAAGACATTTACTGCATTCCCTTCAATGGCACAGGTAGTCCTCGCTTAATGACCAGTCGCTTAGTGACCATTTGTACGATGGACATCTCTAGAGTTACAGGTAGTCCTCAGATTATAACCATAATTTGAGCCCAAAATTTATGTTGCTAAGCAAGATGGTTGTAAAATGAGTTTTGCCCAGTTTTACAAGCTTTCGATCCACTGTTGTTAAGTGAACCACTGTAGTTGTAAAGCGAGCAACACGGTTGTTGAGTGAATCTGGCTTGCCGATTGACTTTACTTGTCAGAAGGTCACAAAAGTGGATCACATGACCCCAGGACACTGCAACCGTCATAAATATGGGGCAGTTGCCAAGTGGCTTAATTTTGATCATGTGACTATAGGGATGCTGCAATGGTCGTAAGTGTGAGAAACGGTCACTTTTTTCAATGCCGTGTAAGTGTGAACAGTCACTGAATGGACTGTTGTAAGTCGAGGACTATCTGTACTTACGATCCGGTTCTGGAATTCCAATGGCGAGACACAGACACATGCAGTCACTTGTTGCGTTTGGGGTGTTTGGCAACTGGTTCACATATACGACCGTTTGCAGCGTTCCGCAGTCGTGACCTCACGTTCTATTGTGTTTTGCCAACTTCCCCCATTTACTTCCAGTTCCTGGCAAAAACTCCCTTTGAAGAAAATGGATTTGGTTAAGGACCACAGCAAAAAAGGTCATAGAATCAGGCAATCTGCTTAACGACGGCCACGATTTATATCTGTGTAATTGTGGTCTCAGTTGCAGTCATACATCGAGGACTAACTGTATGTATTTGCTAGTTATTGACAGAACGGTCAATAATCCATTTATTTATTTAGCATTTATTTACAGTTGTCCCTTAGCGAAAAAGAATGAAGTTGTATTCTTAGAAATCATAATTCCATTCATTTCTAGTGTTGAGTGTGAACCCCAAAATCGAATGAACTTTTCAACATCTGGAGAGGTTGGGTGGGACCCCTAAACAGCCCAGGGTTGCCTAAATCGAGTTAGTCCTCGACTTTCAACAGTTCATTTAATGACTGTTCAAAGTTACAACGCCACTGTAAAAGTGCCTTATGGCCATCTTTCACACTTACGACCGTTGCAATATCCCCGTGGACACGTGATCAAAATTTGGATGCTTGGTAACTGGTTCTTCTTTATGACGGTTGTGATGTCCTGGGGTCATGTGATCAGCTTTTGTGAACAAGCAAAATCAATGGGGAATCCAGATTCATTTAATAACCGTGTTACTCACTTAACAACTGCAGTGATTCACTTAACTGTAGTAAGAAAGGTTGGAAAATTGGGCAAAACTCACTTAAGAAATGTCTCACTTGGCAACTTAAATTTAGGGTTCAATTCTTGTTGGAGGTCAAGGACTATCTGTTTGAACAGAGCTCACAGAATGATGGTTTTCTGTTGGGTTACAGCAAATAAAAATGGACGGAATATCAAAAGGAAAATAACTAGGTATGAATATAAGCACTCTGTTTACTTGGTTTGGAGACATGAAGTAATAATTGGTTTCTGTCCAGTTTTTGAACATATTTCTGCAGATGGCCTACTCTTCCCTGGGGCCTTGTAAGGAGATTTCTACCAACTGAGTATGGTAATTTAAATTTATTAAATTGGTAGGGGGAAAAAAAACAAGCCACCTATATTAAAATATTAAAAACGAACTGTTATTTTATTTTTAAACCATTTGCAATTGACGCTGGCAGTGCTTTCGTGTGAGCAATGACAAATAAATAGGATTTCTAGCACAACTTCCCGTTTTGTGTTACAACATCCAGCGGAAGAGAAACGCACGCACACACAAAAATGACATGTCTCTTCCAAGATTCCTGAGCTGCATCAAAGAGGTTTAAATTTCGTTGCTTGTTTTCACAAATCGGCACATCTCCACATCAGCGGCCTTAACAAAACCCTGGAAAGTTTGCTGTTCAGCAGCTGTTGCTGGCCTCACGGAAACACATTTGAACATCTTGTGTTTTGCATCGTAATTCCCCATGCATCTGTGGACGCGGCCTCGGATTAATCTCGGTAGCTCGCGATCCTTTTTTTTTTCAGAGAAGAATTAAAAGGTTATTTCCGTTTTTTCCCCCACCCCCTTACTCCTTTCATGTAGAAATAGAACCACAATTTATAATGTATTTTGATCACTCTTAATAGACCTTATCAAAGATTTATGGATAGATTTTTACCGCAATGATAACATTGAACAAATTGCGAAATAAATAAACCTTCTAAAATTAGGGTCTATCGATTATAGAAATAATCGATTCTTTCCAAAGGATGGCTTGGACAAAAGAACCTGCCAGAACCAGCATGAATTGATTATACAGGTAGTCCTCGACTTATGACTGCAATTGAGTCCAAACATTTCTGCTGCTAGGCGAGATGGTTATTACGGGAGTTTCGCTCCATTGTACTCCATGACACGGAGTACTTAATGACGTTTATGACCTTTTGTTGTGAATCACTGTAGTTGTTAAATTAGTAACATGGTTGTTAAGTGAATCTCGCTTCCCCCTTGACTTGACTTGTCAGAAGGTCGCAAAAGGCGATCACGTGACTCCAGGACATTGGGAACCATCATAAATATGAGTCGGTTGCCAAGCATCCAATTTGGATCACGTAACCGTGCAACGGTTGTGTGAAAAAAAAGTCATAAGTCGCTTTTTTCAGTGCCGTAACTTTGAACGGTCACTAAAGGAAAGGTTGTAAGTTGAGGACTCCCTGTATTATGTATTTATGTATTTATGTATTATGTTATGTAGTGCAGGTTGTCAGGATTCAGGATACCTAGTACATCTTTGATTAAAGTTTATACAAATATATGTGTATATATATATATATATATAGGTCTTTGGTTTTTCGGTCTTCTCCCACGTAAAATTGGAAGTATCTTGGTGACGTTTCGATGAAGTCTCACTCGTCATCTTCAGGCTGGTGTTCTTGGCTTCGTGCTTCTAGGAGCAATGTGTGATCGCAGCTGTTTCTTCCTTTTAATTGCTAGTGGGGGTGTGCTCTGATTGGATGGGGGTGTGTTCTGTTTGGGTGGGGGCTTGGTCGCCAAGAATGTCGCCAAGATACTTCCAATTTTACGCGGGAGAAGACCTGAATAACCAAAGACCTACATACAAACACCCACGAAAACCTCAGAAAACAAATATATATATATATATATATATATACTTACAATCTCATAAAATACGCACGTCACGGTTTCTTTTCCATCTCTCAAAAGGAAAGTTTTTGACCCAAATTGTCCAGGGGTAACAGCAGAGTCCAGGACACCTAAATAATGCAGCATAATTATTGGTCTGAAAGCTTTTCAGAGCGAAGACAAACACTCCTCTGTGGGTTTTGTAAGAAGAGGGTTTTGTGGTGATCTAGTAATGTTAGCCAGGATATGCCGTAAATCCAGATTTAGCACAGGTGAGGGCTCAACTGTGGTCATAAGCAGTGGTGGGTTTCAATTTTTTTTTACTATCGGTTCGGTGGGCGTGGCTTGGTGGGCGTGGCATGGTGGGCATGGCAAGGGAAGGATACTGTAAAATCTCCATTTCTTCCTGATCAGCTGGGACTTGGGAGGCAGAGAATAGATGGTAGAATTTTTACTACCGGTTCTCCAAACTACTCAAAATTTCCGCTACCGGTTCTCCAGAACTGGTCAGAATCTACTGAAACCCACCTCTGGTCATAAGTCGAGGACTTACAGACACAGTTGAGATTTAGCACAGGTGAGGACCTGCCAAGGGCAACATGCTGACTGAACCCTGTACAAAGAGCTTCTCAGCTTTAGTACAGCTGACTGGCTCCTATTTTGTGGATCAAAAGAGATAAACCAATGTGGGGTCTTCGGTGCCCTCAGAGCTTGCTTGTTTTCTTGCAGACGTTTCATGACCAAACTAGGTAACATCATCAGTGTTAGTAAGGAGTGCTGTTTGCTGTCAGTTTATATTCCAGGTGTCTTGCCTGTCTGCGTGGGTGAGGAGCGGTCTTAGGGATTCTTTGGTTAGGCTGTTTACTGGTGACTTCTTTGGCATTTTCTCTCTTTGGGGTATTGTTTACATAATTGTTGATCTGAAGTTGACCTTGGAGTTAATCTAGGCCCGTGATGGTGAACCTATGACACGCGTGCCACAGGTGGCACACGGAACCATATTGGTGGGCACACAAGCTCATGCCGGCCAGCTGATTCTTGGGCCTTCTGGGCCACCCAGAAGTAGGGAAATAGGCTGTTTCCTGCCTCTGGAGGGCCAGGGGTGGTGGTGGGGAAGGCTGTTTTCACCCTCCCCAGGCTCCTAGGGAGGCTCTGGAGCCTGGGGAGAGCAAAAAATAGGCCTACCATGCCATCGCATGCCAAAAGTGGAGGGAGAGCAAGGGGTCATGCGTGGGGGCGGGGCACATAGAATTATGGGTATGGGCACGTGAATGTGCAACCTGCCGCGCTCCCCCCCGCTTTTGACACGCGATGGCAAAAAGTTTAGCCATCACTGATCTAGGCTGATCTGGGTGCTGATCAGGGGTGAAATCCCAGTTCAGACCAGCTTGGGCGAGTAGGTAGCGATGATGGCCGGTGGTTCGGAGAACCGGTAGCAATGGCAGCGGGAGGCTCCGCCCACCTGCCCCATTCCCCGGAGTCGGGGAATGCACTAGTCCCCGACTCTGGCCTTGCCGCGGAGCTGCTGCCTGCTCGCCTTTCGCCACGCGGTGTATCCTACTGCACACGTTTCTCCCGCGGCTGGCTGTTAGGGAAGGCAAGGGCTCGAAAGTTACTGGAGTTTTTCATTTTCCTTCTTGAATGAGCCGCTCTGGTCCACGCGCAACAGCGCACACCGTTTATTTAATTCAGCGGCAGGTTGGGTGTGCGCTGGCGCAGCCGGGGCGTGGACCAGAGCGGCTCATTCAAGAAGGAGAATGAGCGACTCCAGTAATTTTCGGGCGCTTGCCTTCCCTGACAGCCAGCTGCGGGAAAAAGGTGAGCAGTAGGAATCGGAGAATGGTGCATTCCCTGACTCCGGGGAATGGGATGGGTGGGTGGAGCCGCGGGAGAAAGGTAAGGACACACCGGCAGAATAGAAATTTAATTTTTTTTCCCTACCGGGTTCTGTGGGCGTGGCTTGGTGGGAGGGGGTCTTGTGACTGAGTGGGCGTGGCTGTGAGTGACATTGAGTTGGCCACACCCACTCAGTCACAGGACACCCCCCCACACCAAGCCACGCCCACAGAACCGGTAGAGAAAAATTTTAGATTTCACTCCTCGTGCTGATTGCTAGTGGAGAGGTGCTGTTTTTTTTTCTTTTGATCATCTCTTTTGCATAGTCTACAGATGTTGTTAATGTCCATGTGTCTATTGATGGCTGATTTGTCCGAGTGCCAGGCTTCTAGAAATTCCCTGGAATTTTTGGACTCGGCCTGGTCTAGGATGGTCAGATTTTCCCAACTGGAATTATGGTTAAACCTGTCTGTATGTTGTGAAATTAAAGAATTTTCATCATGTCATCTGACTGTAAACAAACATTGCATTGGAATATGCAAGACGTGTTGCTATTTCAGTAAGCAAGCAGTTCAGAGTACGGGTGGCCCTCGATTTACGAACTGGAAGCAGAATTTTCTCAAAAAAGAGTTTGGCTGGCATATTTTAAAAGTAATTGGCTCCTTTGGGATGATAAAACCAATATTCTTGTATGGAAAACTGCCCCAACAATCTTACTATACTCACCCAGTACCTCAAATAACAGTGGAGTTTTGTTAGAATACTGACTCCAGTGCTTCATGCTTTCGATGACAGCAGATAAAATTCGGAGGCCATTCTCTTTTTCCTTCGCTTTAGATTGGCCCACCGGCCTTTTCTTTGATACAGGGACAAAAAAAGAAGACAGATAAGCCAAAGATGATTGCATCACTTTTTCAGTTTAGTTTAGTTTAGTTTATTTTGGATTTATATACCGCCCTTTCTCCCAAAAAGGGACTCAGGGCAGTGAACAGCCAGAAAATTAAAATACATAACATACAAAAGTTATAAGGAACTAAAATGAATAAATTTAAATCCTTGGCTTCTCAATTTAAAACCCCCAAATCCATAAAATTCCAATTTAAAACCCCGAATCCATATAATTTAAAAACCCTATTAAAAAACCCTTTGGGCTAGGCCGGCTTGTGGGAATAGGTAAGTCTTTAGGGCCTTAGTTTAAGTGAGAACATTGCAATTTACAGTTAGTCCTCGACTTACGATCACCATCAAGCTTTGTTGTTAAGTGAGCGCCGCCCCCTTTTACGATTTTTCTGGCCACCGTCGTTAAGTGAATTACTGCAGTTATTAAGTTAGCCACCCGGTCGTTAAGCGAATCTAGCTGGCCCATTGACTTTGCTTGTCAGGTTTAAAAAGGGGATTTACATGATCCTGGAACACTGCAACCGTCATAAGTATGAACCAGTTGCCAAGCGTCTGAATTTTGATCACGTGATTATGAGGAGGGTGTAAAAGTCGTGTGAAAAAAATGGTCCTAAGTGACTTTTTTCTGTGCCGTTGTAACTTTGAAGAGTCACTGAATGAACTGTTGTAAGTCGAGGACTACTTATATAAGTCACCAAGTGCTTCAAGCCGCTCTTTTTCAGTTTGGAAAATAAGTAGGATTCACAAAACATCCTTATAAAAATATATGCATGCCTGAATCTTTTTACCTGAATCGTTTTGTTGCTTTGCAAATGGTCAGCTTTTTCCTTGTGGGTGTTCTGTGGACCAGGGCTGGGTTTAAATGTGTAGGAGGGCTCCTGAGTCTGCAGATTTCTCAGCCTGGCTGTTGGAACAGCAGGCCACTGGGAAACAGCCGGATCCCAATCTTCTGCCTCTTCTCTTCTGCTTCTCTGCAATCCCTGTGGCAGGCCAGCTGATTTCTGGTACATGGCTCCTGGCTTCATCCAATGACTGGGATGGACATCCAGTTCGGAAAGCTTTTTGTTCTCTGTTCTGTGGCCGAAAACTGGGAAGTCATTTCTTTTCCAAACATTAGTACTTTCCTCCTGCCTGGAATGAAATCAGACTTCATTATTAAGGTGACTGACTTTTTTACAATGAGAAGGAGGAGGCAAATAAATTAAAGAAAAATGTGTGTGTGTGTGTGCTGTGTCGTGTTTCGGTAAGAAGTAAACAAAGCCACTTGCACGTGTGGCGCACTCTCTCAAAACAATTCTCTTGTGTGGAACGCATGCGTCTCATAATCGCATCTCGCCACAATGTACCGAGCCTTGACGAATCGTCATGTCAAATGTATAGAAATAAATTATTATTATTATTATTATTATTATTATTATTATTATTATTATTATTATTAAATACAAATATGCCACATCACACGCAACGGATCGGATCGGCCTCGATCGAATATGGAGATTTACAGATTAGTCTTTAAATATCGAAAAGGAAGACATGTAGGAGGACAGTTTTCGAGAGAGGACAGAACTTACAAAAGTCATAAGTGTGAAAAAAAAGGACCGTCCTCCCTAAAGGAGGAAGATCGCTCCCCTTATTATTATCTATCGGTTTTTCTAGGTAACTACCTATCCATTCATCTGCCCACCCATCTATCTACAGGTATTTAAAATACAGCTGGTATTGTAAGCCTCTTTCTCTGCTTCCCACTCATTCCGTTATATCCCATGCCCATAGGACTCCTGTTTTAAAATGCAGAAGACTTCACAAGAAATGCTCAAATATAGTAAGAGGATTTTGGCATTCTTTTATACTCCTAGGACAGTGATGGCTAACCTTTTTGCCATGGCGTACCAAAAGTGGAGGGAGCTCAGGGAGTTTGCATGCGTGTGTGCCCACACCCATAATTCAATGCCCCCTGCCCCCCTGCACATATATGCGTGACACACACACACCCCCGCGCTCCACTGCTTTTGGCACAGTGGGCCTGGTAGGCCCGTTTTTCACCCTCCCCAGGCTCCAGAGGCTTTTTAGGGGCCCGGGGAGGGTGAAAACTGCATTCCACCCCCCTCCCCAAGGCCCTCAAGAGGCTGGAAACAGCCTGTTTTCTGACTTCCGTTGGGCCCAGAAGGGCCGAAAATTAGGTGGCTGGCACACGCATGCGTGCTGGAGCTGAGCTAGGGCAACACTTGTGTGCCCACAGATATGGCTCCGCGTGGCACCTGTGGCACGCGTGCCATAGGTTCGCCATCACGGTCCTAGGATTTCCTGGTGGCCTTCCATCCAAGAATTAACCGGGGAAAAAAAAATAGAGTTATCAGAAGTCTTCTATACCATGATCTTTGGAACCTTTTAAAAAACTTTTTTAAAGCATTTTTTTACTACCGGTTCAGGCGAATAGGTAGTAAAAAATGCTTTTAAAAAGTAAAAAAAAAAAAGGCTTGGACGATCGCGCTGTGATCGTCCAAGCTTTTTTTTTTTATTTTTTAAAAGCATTTTTTTGGCCAAAGAGGTTGTAGAAAAAAATGCTTTTAAAAATAATAAAAAAAGCCTCTGATGATTGCACAGCTCAGCTGGGCAATGGGGGGGGGGCAGGGATTTTTGCTACCGGTTCTCCAAACCACCAGCCTCCATCGCTACGGGATCGGGCGATCCGGTCCGAACTGGAAGCATTTCACTCCTGCTCCTGGGATTCTTTGGATACTCCTTTTGCTGAATCCCCAAATAGATTACAATCCTCTTTGTCTTTCTTAAGATTGGCAAGGGCTGCCAGGAGCGGGGTAATGATAGCACAGTGAACAAACCTGGCATGGAAATATAATCCAAGGGGCAAGTAAGATAGAATTGTTATGAGTTGGAGGGTGATGCCTGTATTGTGGTTCAAAAAAAATGCTCTCTGTCCACACAGACAGCTCTCCCTCCTACCCATTTTGCAAGTATTTTTCTCCCTGTCATTTCTGGCAAAAGGCCCGATCTGAGAATTATAAGCAATACGAAGAGCCACACACAGGCGGATCGGATGCATAAAAGGATGCCGTTCCAAGAAATGATGACCTCAACTGTGCGTCGATATTTATTTCGGGGAATGTTGTTGTCACCCACCTCCGGTTATTCAAGTTGCTTCCTGCATGAGGCATTGTCGGCTTTGATGTGTGTTGTTGCCTTGACAGAGTAGACGGGCTAGCAAGCTCTATTGAGCTTCAGAGAAAAGGTTTAATTATTACTGTGAATGATGAAGAATTAAAACATTACATAGAGTATATTAGGTAGTCCTTGACGTATGACCACAATTGAGCCCAAAATTTATGTCGCTATGTAAGACAGCTGTTAAGGGAGTTTTGCCCAAATTTTACAATCTTTCTTGCTGTAGTTGTTAAGTGAATTGTCGTTATTTGAATCTGGCTTCCCCCTTGAACTATGATAGCCAGAAGTTCACAAAAGAGGATCAAATGATCCCAGGACACTGCAGCCATCATAAATACATGCCAGTTGCCAAGCATCTGAATAAGGATGCCGCAATGGTTGTAAGTATGAAAAACAGTTGTAAGTCACTTTTTTCAGCTCCGTTGTAACTTTGAATGGTCATTAAATGAATGGTTGTAAGTCAAGGACTATCCATGGTCAATATAGTATTGATTTCCGTAACCGTGAAATATATTTGATTTCAGGAATATAAAGATGCAAAAGATGTGGGGCTGACATACTTGGTGCCTACTGTTTTCTGCAGTTGGATCGGTTCTGGCTTCTCAGTTTCCCATCCGAAATCTTGAAAAAAAAAGTCAAAGGACACAGAATGGTCAATTTGAATCAAAGTCCTGGTCCAATTTGGGATACTAAGAAAGAAAACGTGGACTGTGTTATATGTGCGTGGTTAACTTATTCCTTGTGACTTGGTGCTCCGCTTCTGAATTTTTGATTACCTAAGTTTTGAGGCAGTGTGTCATGATTTCATTAATTTAAAGACATGTGGACTTCAAACCCCAGAACTCCCTGTATGGCAGGCTGGGGAATTCTGGGAGTTGAAGTCCACGTATCTTAAAGCTGCTGAAATTGCAAAACACTGCTCTGAGAGAATAGATCCATTGGTGGTGCCTCTGCTTTATGTTTTATTTTAACCACTGTGCCCTGGTGGCGCAGTGGTTAGAATGCAGTACTGTAGGCTACTTCTGCTGACTGCCGGCTGCCTTCAATTTGGCAGTTTGAATCTCACCAGGCTCAAGGTTGACTCAACCTTCCATCCTTCTGAGGAGGATGAATTGTTGGGGGCAAGAGGCTGATTCTGTAAACCACTTAGAGAGGGCCGTGAAGCACTGTGAAGCGGTATAAGTACTACTGCCATTTCTAAAAAGGCTTATCTGCCATCCACGTTTTGGCAAATTTATTCATAACTGATTCCTTTTATTCAGCTGCCTCCAATCTGAAGAGCTTTAGAGAAGATGTGACTGTAATTACGAGAATTCCCAACCCAAAGAGATAAACCATCTGGAGGGTATCTTGAGGGGAAAGGATGGTCTAACTTTTAAAGGCCTCTTATGATGGATCAAAGGTAAAGATCTGGATAATTCCACATTCTCCACTGCTAGCCAATTCTACATTACAACAATATGATGCTGATCATTGCAGGAATTGGCTATCTCTAATCTACTGAAAAGAAAAACTAGGGGCGGCAGGATAACTATGTTCCAATATTTGAGGGGCTGTGACAAAGAAGAAGGAGTCAAGCTATTCTGCAAAGCACCTGAAGGCAGGACAAGAAGCAACGGATGGAAACTAATCAAGGAGAGAAGCAACCTGGAACTAAGGAGAAGTTTCCTAACAGTGAGGACGATTAACCAGTGGAACAACTTGCCACCAGAAATTGTGGGTGCTCCAACACTGGAGGTTTTTAAGAAGAGACTGGACAACCATTTGTCTGGAATGATAAGGTCTCCTGTTCAAGCAGGGGATTGGATTAGAAGACCTCCAAGGTCCCTTCCAACTCTGTTATTCTGTATTTCATATTGTTTATCCCCAGTTTCTGGAAATCGGAAAAAACCCTGCCTGTAAACATGGCTAATAACTCATGATTGACCCAATCCTCTAAATAAAGTATTTTATAAGATGATACTCGTATAATCTTTGAGTTCCAGTTTTTATTCAAGGCATAGATGGGATATAAGTGTACGTCCTTTTGAAAAAGGTTTGCACTTTGCAGTTATATTTATAGTCGTCCTATTATACATCTCCATTTTTCAAATATGCTTTTGTAGAGATATAAAGCAAATGCAAGGTGGAAACTTTTCACTTTTCCCATTCCCTCTCTTTCACTAAGAATAGAATTAATTATTATTCCAATAATTAATTCTGGCAGAAATGTGCAGAGACAGCTTTTCAATGAAGAAAATGATAAATATCACTTTTAGAATTAATACAAAAGCACGTTAAGGAATATTCCTTCCTGTGTAACACATAGACCTGGAATTTTAACTTTTAAAAATGAGGGGGGAAATGCAAAGTTACAAGAGATGTAATTTAAATGCCAGTCTTCTATGGAATTCATAAGGGGTTTATTTTGCTGTGTCCAGAAATTCTAACCAGAGGCTAGAAAAATATTTTTTGTGACAAACGTATATTTTAAAAAATGAACAGTCTACCACTTACCTGCAAGCAAGGCTGAGAAATTGAAGTGATCAGCTGAATTGTTATTGCTTGGCTCATTTTTAAGTGGATTTGATGTGAGTGGTTGTTTGGTCCTTTTTTTCTGATTGAAGAGCGGGACTGGAAGATAGCCTAAGATTTGAAGTGTCAATATAAGACACAATTATTAAATTGTTAATGCTTTAGTCTTCGACTAACAACAGTTCATTTAGTGACCGTTCAAAGTTATAATGGCACTGAAATGACAGTTTTCAACACTTATGAACATTGCAGCATCTTCATGTGATCAACATTCAGACATTTGGCAAGTGACTCATATTTATGACGGTTGTGGTGTCCCAGGGTCATCTGATCACCTTTGCGACCTTCTGACAAGCAAAGTCCATGGAGAAGCCAGATTCACTTAACAACGGTGTTACTAACTTAAAACTGCGGTGATTCACTTAACAACCGGGGCAAGAAAGGTCATAAAATGGGACAAAATTAACTTAACTGTGAATGACCTTAGTTAGGTAAGTCACCTAACTAAGCACACTGTTTGGCGTAGCAACAGAAATTTTGAGCTCAGTTGTGGTTATATGTTGAGGACTACTTGGATATTCAGAAGCGCACAGCCTTGTATGCTAATATGCAATTTGCTTGAATGTGGCAGTGGTGAGGCACACTGCAGCTCATTCATCAGAAAGATGCGCATTCCTGTTTGGAGAATAGCTCCACATCTGGAATCTCGTCCAGTGGTGAAATCCAAATTTTTTACTACCGGTTCTGTGGGCGTGGTTTGGTGGGAGTGGCAGGGGAAGGATATTGCAAAATCCCCATTACCTTCCCACTCCAGGGGAAGGATACTGCAAAATCCACATTCCCTCTCCACTCCAGGGGAAGGATACTGAAAAATCCCCATTCCCTCCCCGCTCTTGGGGGAAGGATACTGCAAAATTCCCATTCCCTCCCCATTCCTAGGGGACTGATATTGCAAAATCTCCATTCCCACCCCACTGTGGGGGCAGCCAGAGGTGATATTTGCCGGTTCTCCAAACTACTCAAAATTTCCGCTACTGGTTCTCCAGAACCTGTCAGAACCTGCTGGATTTCATCTCTGATCTTGTCCATTCAGGAGATACAAAGGATCTCTTCATAGCATCTCATTAAAACCTTTGGTATCAGAATTAATTTGCTGATATGTATCTGCCTAATTTATCATTTCTGTCTGACCTTGATCAAAGATGACTAAAGCATCCTCACTCCGTGGAACTCTGGACCTCCCATGCTACCAATTCAATTTTATCAGTATTATTAATGTCTATTGAGAAGGTGTCCATTCTGATTATCATTTTTGGCACCAGGCAAAAATCTCTTTCTTATCTGTCCAGGCATTTTCAACAGCCTCCATAATTATTCTCATCGCTGATTTATGTTTTGGTCAGGTTTTATTGGTGGTGGCTGCCCATTCAGGTTTATTGCATTGTTTTATTGCTGATATTGTTTTAGCTGTTATTGTTGTTACTCCCTTCAAGGTATCCTGGGAATTTGTGCTGAATATCCCCTTTTCCCATCAATCAACCAATACAAAGTGAATTTGTTTTTAGGGATTGCACAAAGAATAATCAGGAGAGTGATCGCTGTCTGCCAATTTGTCTGATCGTCTTCATATAAGAGGAAAATTAGGGGAGGGGAGAGATAATGGTTGGTTTGAAGAAATGGGAAAAAAATCTCTGTGAATTTTTCATAAAGGTTTATTATAATGGTTAATGCTCTCCATTTTTTAAGACCCTCTCTCCTGCTTTCTGGCATATTTTAATAGCTGAGGAATTATGGTAGTTTGACGTTAATATTGATCAATGCATGAAATCTACTCAGGGAATACTTCTTATTCCACCAATGAAAAACAAAATAAAATAAGAATTGAGAGCATCACTTTTCTGGATTACACGTAAGGGGAGTAAATTCTGGTGGGGCATCCCCTAAGTGGTGTGGATGTGTGTGTGGATGTGTTAAAAAAAGGTAAATTGAAGTCCCAGTTCCCTTTTTATATGTGTTGCAAAGCCTAAAAAAAGAGTCTGTGTTTTAGTGATACAATCACAGCCACCATTTTGACTTTTTGATGCTCCCTGCAACCGGAGAGAGAGTTAACACAATTTAAAAACCATGTGCAATGTGTTTATCAGGATTTCTACTCCCAGGGAAAATGGTATAGGGTTTCCTGTTTGAGCAGGGGGCTGGACTAGAAGATCTCCAAGGTCCCTTCCAGCTCTATTCTATTCTATTGTAAAAGTATGGGAAGAGAAGAATGGGAGAAATACAGATAGTCCTCAACTTACAACCATTCATTTAGGGACCTTTCATAGTTACAACGCCAATGAAAAAAATGACCAATCCTCACAATTACAACTATTGCAACATCCTCAACGTCAGGTAGTCAAAATTTGGATGCTTGGCAACCGTCACAGTGTCTGACTCACTTAACAACAGCAGTGATTCCATTACAAAAGTGGTAAAAAAAAAAGGTTGCAAAAAATCAAGCATGACTGGTTTAACAATCACCTTGCTTAGCAATGAAAATTCTGATCCTAGTTGGGGCTCTAAGTCAAGGACTACTTGTATTACAGAAATGTTCCTTGGTTTAATAGGATGCTATAGGGGAGGTTTCTGATCCATTTTTCCACGCACTGCAACCTAAAGCCCTAAATAATATTGCTCGCTCCACTCATCTTGCTCATCATCGGTTGGGAATTATAATAACTCTTTCGAATTCCACCTCAGTAAAAGGTGGATACCTGCTGTACTACGCATCAAAGAACTGTCAGCGAAATTCCTCTTCATGTTTTTATTTCTAGATATCAGCACCTGGAAAAAAAAACACATAATTAACTTAGTAGCCTGCTCTTCTAGACCAGTGATGGCTAACCTTTTTGCCATCGTGTGCCAAAAGTGGGGGGAGCGTGGTGGGGTCACACGCACGTGTGCCCACATCCATAATTCTATGCGCACCGCCCCCTGTGTTGCCCCCTCCCCCCGCTTTTGGCACGTGATGGCACTGTGGGCCCGGTAGGACCGTTTTTTGCTCTCCCCAGGCTCCAGAGCCTTTCTAGGAGCCTGCGGAGGGCAAAACCGGCCTTCCCCACTTTCCCCAGAGGCTCTCCAGAGGCTGGAAACAGTGTGTTTCCTGACTTCTGGTGGGCCCAGAAGGCCTGAAAATAAAGCTGGCTGGCGCACGCATGCGTGTCGGAGCTGAGCTCGCGTGCCCACCGATATGGCTCCGTGTGCCACCTGTGGCACCCGTGCCATAGGTTCGCCATCACGGTTCTAGACTCTAGAGGAAATAGTTCAGAAGATAGTTGCGATACATTAGCAAAGCATTTTAAATCCCTACTACAGACCTCTCCTGCACAGTATAGTACAGAATTTATGATTATTTAACCATGCAATCCTATTCTGCTCTTGATAGTATTGGGTGTGTGTGTGTGTGATTCTAGATATTTCAGAGGGAAACTAATGCAAGTTTTTTAAAAAAAAAATTCTTTAGATTTCTTCCAATCTGCATCATCTTGTCCACTTTTGGAGCACCAAAAACATGAAAATATTTAGCAATATGTTGTAGGAAAAGCTCATAACCCTTTTTAAATACCTTGATTTTTTTAACCTTTTTATTAGTTTAATTAATAATTTAGTGGTTACGCTATATTGTTTTGCTAAAACTATTTTTTGTCTGTTCAGAAGTTAAACATGATGGGGTTTTTTTTTTTTTTTAAAAAAAAGCAAAGTGATTAATTTTCATAGCAGGAGTAAGGCTTTTATGTGATCAATAATTTCAATATTAAAGTGTTCTTCTCTTGAAAGAAATCGGTGGGGAGAAGAAATCTACAGGTCTCTAGGGCCTAAAATACTGTAGGTACTCTTCTGGAAAAAAAGCCAAAGAGTTTCCATTTAGGGAACTTAAAATTAAAACATCCTTTTAAATGGATGGTATTACCTCTTTAAACAGTGCTGAAGAACATGTGATTAAACTTTTTTTTAAAAAAAAGCTGTTATTGCAGAATTAAGTTATTTATTTATTTTGCATATACCATATATATTCAGTATCTTAGCTTAATAATATACATTGTATGCATAGATACATACATACATATATAATATGCACTTTATATATGCATATAAAATATATATAGTTTGCAGTTCAAGCAAGCTACTCTAAAGAAACTAAAGTAACATAGATAAATGTTAGATGATGATGATAGGCGATAGATAATGATAGATAGTAATGACTAACAGATAATTTAATAGAGAATAAAAAACAATTGATGAATTATATACAAAAAGATCAAAATGGATGATTGATCATTGTTAATGATCAGTGATAGAGTCTAAGAATAAGATTGGCAGTAACTTAATTGTGACAAATAAATAAAAGTATATAATGCTAAACAAATAATAATGATAAAAGTGAGAGATGAATCAGATTTGTAAAGATGGATGGATGGATGGAGAGAGAAAGAAAGAGAGTGAGATAATAGCTAAATGATAGAGTTGTGATAGATTTATTTATTTATCAAGTTTCAAATGATTGAGAAATGAGAAATAATAGATTTAGATTTAGTTGATGGATGGATAGGAGAGAGAGAGAGAGAGAGAGAGAGAGAGAGAGAGAGATAGGATTAAATTATTTCTAGGTGATAGATTGAATTATGATGGACTTTTTATTTATTTTATTTATTTATCTAAGTTTGAAATTGCCAATTTCCCTCACAGAGGGGCTCTGTAGCGGTAGTTATTATGGCCAGGCAGACACACAAAGTTGTATTTTAACAAAAGCTGTAAACCTAGTCCCCATGATTTACAAGCCACAATTGTTGGCTTTGCAGCATGAACCCGGTTTATTTATCAAGTTTCAAATGATTGAGAAATGAGAAATAATAGATTTAGATTTAGTTGATGGATGGATGGATGGATAGATAGATAGATAGATAGATAGATAGATAGATAGATAGATAGATAGATAGGATTAAATTATTTCTAGATGATAGATTGAATTATGATGGACTTTTTATTTATTTTATTTATTTATCTAAGTTTGAAATTGCCAATCTCCCTCACAGAGGGGCTCTATAGCGGTAGTTATTATGGCCAGGCAGACACACAGAGTTGTATTTTAACAAAAGCTGTAAACCTAGTCCCCATGATTTACAAGCCACAATTGTTGGCTTTGCAGCCTGAACCCGGTTTCCTTGTCTAACCATGGTTAATCAAAAACCATAGCTCAGAGAGAGAGAGAGAGAGAGAGAGAGGCCCCTGTATGTAAAAATGGTGGAAAGAGCTACAAATCATCATGGCTTAGAGTTAAATCTGACCCTATTATCGATTTAAGAGCAATTTGAGCGTTCTTGACGGCCTGTCTCTTTGCTTCAGACCCTGTCAAGCTCTCCTCACATGGGCTTATTTGAAATATTTGAAGTAAGGTTTCTGTCTCCTGCCTCTGAAAATAAAAATGGTTGAGGCAGGAGACCTGGTTTTGCTTCCCTTTCTGAGGGGAAAGTCTACAACTGAAGTGACCAAGGAGGAAGACGAAGGGCCGTCCAGGAGGGGAAGGAGCCAAGATGGACGTCAGGCGGGAAAAATGGCGGGAAAATGGCGCCGCTGAGGGGGACAAAGATGTGCAAATATTTTTTTTCACTCTTTCTCTTTCTGAGTTGGGTGTGCCACCCAGAGTCCACAGGATTTGGACGACTAATAAATTTAAATAAATAAACTGATGATAATGATGATGATGATGATGATGATGATGACAATATGGGCCTGAAGACAGGAATGGCGAGATGGGTGTGGTAAGGAAGAAGAAAGAAAAAGTGAGGAAGGAGGATCCCTGTTTACTCAGGCTCTGGGAGGAAAAAGATGCTGAGGAGTCAGATGGCAGAGGAGGAGGAGGAGGAGGAGGAAGAAGAGAAAGAGGAAAGAGGAAGGAAGGAGGGAAGGAAGGAAAAGAAAGAGAGAGGGAGAAAGAAGGAAAGAAGAGAGAAAGAAAGATACATAGAAAGACAGAAAGAAAAGAAAGAAAGAAAGAAAAAGGAGGGAGAGGGAGAAAGAAAGAATTAGGGAAAAAGGGAGAGAGAGAGAAAGAAAGAGAGGGAGGGAGGGAAGAAAGGAAGGAAAAAAGAGAACGAAAAAGGGAAGGAAGGAAGGAAGAAGGAAAGAAGAGGGGAAAGAAAGAGGAAAGAAGGGAGAGAGAGAGAGAAGGAAAGAAAGAGAAAGAAAGAGAAAAGAAAGAAAGAGGGAGGGAGGGAGGGAAAGAAAGAAAAAGAAAGAAAAAAAGAAAGAAAGAGGGAGGGAGGGAGGAAAGGAAGGAAAAAAGAGAAGGAAGGAAGAAGGAAGGAAGAGGGGAAAGAAAGAGGAAGGAAGGAAGGAAGAGAGAGAAGAAAAGAAAGAAAGAAAAAGGGAGGGAGGGAGGGAGAGAAAGAAAGGGAGGAAGGAAGAAAGGAAAAAAGAAAAGGAAGAGGGAAAAGAAAGGAAGGAAGGAAGATAGGGAAAAGAAAGAGGAAGGAAAGGAAAGGAAAACAGAAGGAAGGAAGGAAGGAAGGAAGGAAAGAAAGAAGGAAAAGAAAAGAAAAGAGCTGCAAAAGGAGAAAAACAATGGCCTCAATGTGGGCTAAAATTGGCACCGTAATCTCAGATTGTTTGCTTTGGGCCCTCAGAGAGGATTCACCAAAGAGGACGGTGATGAAAGGAGCTCCAGAAGGGACTGTCCAGCAATGTGGACACCAAGCAGGACAACTGAAGGGAACTCTAGCCCAGAATAACACTTATTGGAGTTTAAATCCAGGCATCATGGTTTGCAAACCCTGGTTTATGCTTGACAGCCTCTGATGATGCCTGATGATAAGCTGTGATGACATCATGGGTGTGATGTCATAGCAGACTACAGAAAGGGTAGCATTTATGCCCTTATTTGCATAATTGCTGGTGTCCAGTGATGTCATCATGCCAGTGATGACATCATTTTCTCCCTATAGGATTCAGCTCCTCTTCGCTTTCCTCTTGGCTTCATTCATGTCATGTGACCAATGACATCACAACACAGGTGATATCATTTAGTCCATTGACCAAATGATATTGGTCCATAGTAATCCATTGAGGATTACTACAGGTAATCCTCAAATTACAATCTTGCATTTAGTGACCGTTCAAAGTTACAATGATTAACTGAAAAAAGTGACTTATGACTGTTTTCACACTTACAACTGTTGCAGCATCCCCATGGTCATGGCGCTTCATATTTATGACGGTTGCAGTGTCCCGGGATCACACGGTCCCCTTTTGCAACCTTCTACAAGCGAAGTCCATGGGGGAAGGCAGATTCACTTAACAATCGGGTTACTAACTGAACAACGGCAGTGATTCACTTTACAACCGGGGCAAGAAAGGTTGTAAAACGGGGCAAAATTCTTTCAACTGTCTTGCTTAGCAACCGACATTTTGGGTTTCAGTTGTGGTCGTAAGTCGAGAATGATCTTGTCAGTGGTGGGATTCAATTTTTTTTTACTACTGGTTCTGTGGGTGTGGCTTGATGGGCTTGGCTTGGCTTGGTGGGTGTGGCTTGGTGGGTGTGGCTTGGTGGGCACGGCAGGGGAAGAATACTGTAAAATCTCCATTCCCACCCCACTCCAAGGGGAAGGATACTGTAAAATCTCCATTACCACCTCACTCCAGGGGGAAGGATACTGTAATATCTCCATTCCCACCCCACTCCAAGGGGAAGGATACTGTAAAATCTCCATTACCACCTCACTCCAGGGGGAAGGATACTGTAAAATCTCCATTCCCACCCCACTCCAGGGGGAAGGATACTGTAAAATCCCCATTTCCTCCCAATCAGCTGGGACTTGGGAGGCAGAGAATAGATGGGGGCGGGACCAGTCAGAGGTGGTATTTACCGGTTCTCCAAATGACTCAAAATTTCTGCTACCAGTTCTCCAGAACTGGTTAGAACCTGCTGAAACCCATCTCTGTCCCTTGTACTGTACATATTGCACTTTTCCTCGAGCTGGAGCTCCAAATGCAGGCTGGGAGTTGTAGTTGTTCTGGGAAGAATGTTTATTTCAGTGTTTCTAAGCCTTAGCAGCATGTTTTGAGCTGGGTGAACCAACTCCCAGGATTCTCCCAGCAGACCTAAAATTTGCCAAGGTGAAGTAATACTGATTTATTGCAAATCTGATGAAGCCTGCCTGGATTCCTGTCTATGCAATTTTGATTTTTTCTTCTTCTTTGAGATAACCCTAAATATACCCATTGTAAGTCTATGGGAGGCAGGCTGTAAAACATACTCTTTCTTGGTTCGTTTTACCTCTTTTCTTTATGCGTTTTGGACCAGAAGAGACCTACCTACCTACCTACCAGTGGTGAAATCCAATTTTTTTTACTACCGGTTCTGTGGACGTGGCTTGGTGGGTGTGGTATGGCTTGGTGGGCGTCGCTTGGTGGGTGTGGCAAAGGAAGGATGCTGCAAAATCCCCATTCCCACCCCACTCCTGGGGGAAAGATACTGCAAAATCCCCATTCCCTCCCCACTCTGGGACCAGCCAGAGGTGGCATTTGCCGGTTCTCCGAACTACTCAAACTTTCCGCTACCGGTTCTCCAGAACCTGTCAGAACCTGCTAGATTTCACCCCTGTTACCCACCCACCTTCCCTCTTTCTCTCTTTCTCTCCCTCTGTCTCTCTCCTGCTGCTTTTCATTCTCACCAACACCCTATAAAGGTCATTAGGAGAGAAGCTGGCATTTTTCACATGGATCTTGCAGATTATTTCTATTACTCTCCTCATCGCCTTGTTATCCCATCTTCTTGTGGTTAAAATGCAAAGGACCGTTGCAGGAAATTTGAAACAATGGCTGCATTCAAGCAAATTTACGCTCAGCCTGCATACAGAATTAATCCACTTTCTGGATTTGTGCCATGCGGAGAACATGAAACTAACCAAACAGGATTGGTTTGTGCAACTTGTAAGATTACAAAAAAAAAAAAAAAAAAAAAAAAGATGAACATTAACCAAGCTTGCAACATCTTATGCCTGCAAAAGCTGCTAAGGGGTGTTATTTGTATTTTTTAAAAAAACAAAAATCCAGACTCTCCCTGCAGTTTTTATTTGCTAGTGAAGTCTTCCAACCAGCTTTCTTCAACTGCTTATCACTCCCAGCCAGCAGCAACTCCTCTGGTTGGAAATTATGAGGAATTTACTTCCAAGAATATGTCGGAAGTGAGAAAAAAACTGCTGTAATACAATTTTTCAGTAAGCCACAACCTATATGAGAATGGCTGCATTTCAACAGCCAGTCCTCAACTTACAACCATTGTTGTAAATTGGCAGAAGGCAAGGCATTGCAACTTACAATGCCTTGTCTTCTACAGCAAGTCCTCAATTTACAACCATTTAGTTTAGTGACTGTTTAAAGTTACAAGAGCACTGGGGAGGAAAAATGACTTATCACCAGTTTTCATATTTTAGGACCATTGCACCATCCCCAGGGTCGGGGGATGAAAATTCACTGAGCAACTGTGGCAAGAAAGTTGTAAAATGGGGCAAAACTCACTTAACAACTGTTTCACTTAGCAATAGAAATGTTAGGCTCAATTATGGTTGTAAATCAAGGACTATTTGCAACATTTTGGGAGTTGGTTCAAATAAATAACCCATGTGTATTAAAAAATCTGCATTTTAGGATCTAAGGTTGAAGGAATGCATCTATTTAGATCATTTATATCCCAAATACCACTTTCCAAATTGTGTTTCTTTTTCCCTTTTAAGCAACAAAATTAAAGGGACCTAAATCCATGTCAAACAGACCAGAACTGAATTCCTATTTATCCATCATACTAGAGATGAAGAAAAAAAAAATCTGCACTGAAAAAGAATTGTTGGTAACTTAAAAACTGGGTCATTTTCTTAATTAATGAGGCCTTACTTGTCTACAATAACTCTTAGCCAACTTCAGGCCTTTAGGAAAACCTTCTGTGTTCCCGTGGATTTGGCTCCACGTGTGAGAATTAAACCTCCTTTGGATGCAACCAATCTGCTTTAAGAATGAATAGAAGTTTCCATGGTTTTAATCTGTTCAGAGTTGGTCTTTTCTCCAGACAAAACAGCTGAGCTTCGAAAGAAATAAGAAATGGGGACAATTTGTCCAGCTAAAATAATCTCAGCCTTTTGGAGAGGAAGATTTAGAGGCAAAAGTAGAATAAGGTTTCTATTTTTATAGCACCAATCAATATCTCTGTTAGTATAAAATGTGCTATTCACATACTGAGGAATTTACTTCTGAGAACATCTCAAAAGTGGCCATAACCTCTGTACGAATGGCTGCAACCAATCCTTGCAATCTACAGATAGATCTCAATTTACAACAGTTCATTTAGTGACTGTACAAAGTTACAAAGCAGTGAAAAAAGTGACTTACAGCCGTTTTCCACACTTACAACTGTGGCAGCATCACCATAGTCATGTGATCAAAATTCAGATGTTTGCCAACTGACTCATAGTTATTCACCACTGCTCTGATTCTGGGAATGTGTTAATTAACAACCTTGAGAAATCAGGCCAAAAGTAAATAGCAACGGTACCTTAGCATCAAATTCAGCTAACCTGTTTAAATAATGATTGAGCAGGTTTTCCACAATTTTTTTTTTTAATTTGATTTATATGCCACCCTTCTCCGGAGACTCAGGGCGGCTTACAATGCGTTAAGCAACAGCCTTCCTACTTTTGTATATTTATACAAAGTCAGCTTATTCCCCCCACAAACTGGGTCCTCATCTGACCTACCTTAGAAAGGATGGAAGGCTGAGTCAACCTTGAGCCTGGCTAGGATTGAACTCGCAGTAATTGCAGACAGCTGGATGTTAATCACAATGCTTTTAGTCTGCTGAGCCACCAGGCCCCTTAAATTTTTTTAAAAAAAGAGAGGGGATTTAATTGAAATAATCGTATAGAATATTCTATTCTGTAGAATAATATTCTATTTTATAGAATAATATTCTATTCTATTGTATTTTACTCTATTCTATATTGTAATTCTATTCTATTCTATTCTATTCTATTCTATTCTATTCTATTCTCTGTCTCATGTAATGAATTGGCAGGTTCAGCATATTTTTGCTCCCATTGCTCATTGTTTGATTACATACAATTAATTTCCGGGTTGTAAAAATCTAAAATTTAGCTCTGGTTATGCCTTGAATGGTGTGGGAGAATTGCAAGCATTAAGCTAGATTTTTCAGTCCTGTAAGACTTAAAATCTTTTAAAACCTGCAATGTTTTACACTCCCGAAAGAAAGCAATAGCAAACCTCAGGGAATCCTCAGGTTACAACCACAACTGAGCCCAAAATTTCTGTTGTTAAGCGAGTTGCACTGCATTTTACAACCTTGTTAAGTGAATCATTGCAGTGGGTAAGTTAAGTTAGCATTTATTTATTTTATTTATTGGTTCGATTTATATGCCGCCCTTCTCCAGAGACTCAGGGCGGCTTACAATGTGTTAAGCAATAGCCTTCATACTTTTCTATATACCTGCTTAGTAGGGCTTTTGCCGCACCCCCCAAGTGGTATTCTTTTTTTTATACAAAGTCAGCTTATTGCCTCCATAATCCGGGTCCTCAATTTTATCTACCTCGAAAGGATGGAAGGCTGAGTCAACCTTGAGCCTGGTGAGATTCGAACTTGCAGTAATTGCAGGCAGCTGGTGCTACTTAGCAGCACTTTAGTCTGCTGCGCCACTTAGTAACATGGTTGTTAAGTGAATCTGGCTCCCCCATTTACTTGTCCGAAGGTCGCAAAAGGGGACCATACAACCCCAGGACACGACAACCGTCATAAATATGAATCCTCAGCCAAGGGACCGAATTTTGGCCACGTGATCATAGGGATGCTGAAACAGTCATAAGTGTGAAAAACAGTCACAATTCACTTTTTTCAATGCCTTTGCAACTTTGAGCTATTGTAAATTGAGGACTACCGGTACTTGTAAAATTTGTCAGAAACCTCCACAGTACCATGACCTCAACTGAAGGATTTTTTTTTTTAATTTGATAAAGGAGATTTCTAGGGAACAATCCTTAGCTCAGCTTTTTCATTTTATGCTTTCAATGCCACGCACGGTATGCTAATTTTTTAAAAAAGTCATCACTCCGTACCGCAGAAAGGGAGAAAGCAAAATTTTCAAATATTCACTCTTCTACTGCCCTTGAAAAATATGCACGTTATTTGCGTGATCTCTGGGCAATTGGGCAAAACAAAGGAAGAATTGTTCCCCCTCTCCTTTTTGCTGAGTTGTGTGTTTCTCTTGTCCTCGGTGCTAGAGGGCACAGAAAGCAACAGTCTGACACACACACACACACACACACACACACACACGCAAAGGCATAAGTGACACATTCTCATTATTAGAGCTGGCAACTATTTCTCTAGACCTCTGGACCCAATCAGCTGTCTCATGATTGTGCAAAGTCAAATTACAAAGTGAGAGAAAGCTGTTTCTTGCTCATTTTTATTAGCATAGATGGTAGATAGATGAGAGAGAGAGAGAGAGAGAGAGAGATGATAAGAGGGTAGGAAGACATACAGACAAATAGATATGGATAGATATATACCATCTATAGTAAGTAATAGATGGATAGATGGATAGAGATAGATAGATAGATAGATGGATGGATGGATGGATGGATGGATGGACGGACGGACAGACAGATACCAAGTTTCCCCAAAAATAAGACCCTGTCTTATATTTTTTGAACCCCAAAATAAGCGCTTGGCCTTATTTTCAGGGAGATCTTATTGTTTTGGGGCGCATGGAGCAAGACAGGGCTCCTCTTGCAGTCTTACCTGATTTCCAGCTCTGCATTTAAATATTTTTGGGGAGGGCTTATTTTTTGGGGGAGGCTTATTTTAGCACATGCGCTCAAAAGCCTAATTGGGCTTATTATCAGGAGATGTCTTATTTTCAGGGAAACAGGATAGATAGATAGATAGATAGATAGATAGATAGATAGATAGATAGATAGATAGATAGATAGACAGATAGATAGATAGATAGATATAAATGATAAATAGATAGATATAGATGATAGATGATAGATAGATAGATGATAGATAGATAGATAGATAGATAGATAGATAGATAGATAGATAGATAGATAGATAGATAGATAGATAGATAGATAGATAGACATGGATAGTAGATAGATAGATAGATAGATAGATAGATAGATAGATAGATAGATAGATAGATAGATAGATAGATATTAATGAATTATTCATATTTCTATGCCGCCCACTCTCCGAAGAATCTGGGCAGCTTACAACAAAGACAGTATACTAAATAGCATCTTGCCCCCAACACCTCGGAAGGATGGAAGGCTGAGTCAATCTTGAGCCGGTGAGAGAGAGAGAGAGAGAGAGAGAGAGAGAGAGAGAGAGAGAGAGAGAGATGGATAGATGGACAGATGGACAGATGGATATAGATGATAGACAGGCAGGCAGGTAGGTAGGTAGGTAGGTAGAGATAGATAGTGATAGATGATAGATAGGCGATAGATAGTGATATAAATCAGGGGTCCTCAAACTTTTTTAAACAGGAGGCCAATTCATGGTCCATCATACTGTTGGAGGGCCAGACCGGCTGGGTGGGCATGGCTAGGTCATGTGACTAGGTGGGCGTGGCCAATTTAACAGTCCATTAAACTGCACACAAATTAAACTTTAATTTGCTTTGCTCCTGGGGGTGTTTTATTTGCTTTATTTATTTATTTTTTTGCATGTTGCTCTTTTGGTTGACTTTTCTTCTTACTAGACCATTTTTTCGGTTGTTTAGGAGTCTTGTAGTCTACTTCAGAAAATTCAGTTTTGCATTAATTCTTCTCAGCCCCAAGGAGCTTGAGAAATCTCTCTCTGTCTCTCTGTCTCTCCCTCTTTCTCTCTCCCCCTCTGTCTCTCTCTCTCTGTCTATCTATCCATCCATCTCTCTATCTATCTTCTGCAGGCGGGGGAGGTGAAAAACAGGCCGTCTTTGACTGCTTTTTGGCCTCCTGGGGGGTCTGTGTGCCCCGTTTTTCACCTCCCCTGCCTCCAGAACGTCTCTGCAGGCCAAAATTGTTGGCCTTACCTTTCAGTTCCAGCACGCAGGGCGCGCGAAGGTAAGTCCTGTGATTGGCCGGAGGGTAGGTGAGCCGATGTGGGCAGGGCAGCCTTGGGGTCCTGTGCGGGCCGGATTAATGGCTTTGGCGGGCCACATGTGGCTCATGGGCCATAGTTTGAGGACCCATGATAAAGATGATAGATAGATAGGGGGGTGAGAGACAAACAGACAGATAGATGATAGAAATAGATGATATAGATAGAGAGAGAGAGAGAGAGAGAGAGAGAGTGGGTGGGTAGATGGATGGATGGATGGATAGACAGACAGAGAGACAGACAGACAGACGATGATAGATAGATAGATGATAGATAGATAGATAGATAGATAGATAGATAGATAGATAGATAGATAGATAATAGGTAGGTAGGTAGGTAGATGGTAGGTAGGTAGATAGGTAGATAGTTAGATGAAAGGTAGGTAGGTAGGTAGGTAGATAGAGAGAGAGAGAGAGAGCCTCAGATAGCTCGATGGGCTAGATAGCCTGTTATTAACACCCAGCTGTCTGCAATTATGCGAGTTCGAGGCTCAAGGTTAACTCAGCCTTCCATCCTTTCTAAGGTAGGTCAATTGAGGACCCAGATTGTGGGAGCAATAAGCTGACTTTGTATAAATATACAAAAGTATGAAGGCTATTGCTTAACGCATTGTAAGCCGCCCTGAGTCTCCGGAGAAGGGCGGCATATAAATCTATTTTTTTTAAAAAGATAGATAGATAGATAGATAGATAGATGATAGGTAGGTAGGTAGGTAGGTAGATAGATAGATAGATAGATAGATAGATAGATAGATAGATAGATAGATAGATAGATGATGGTAGGTAGATAGATGATAGGTAGGTAGATAGATAGATGATAGGTAGGTAGGTAGGTAGATAGGTGATAGGTAGGTAGGTAAGTAGATGATAGGTAGGTAGGTAGGTAGATAGATGATAGGTAGATAGATTATAAATGATAAATAAATAGATCGAAAAATCAAATAGAGTTGATAGATAAATACAGTCCCCAAGTTATGACCAGAATTGGGTGCAGGATTTCTGTTGTTAAGCAAGGTCTTTGTTAAATGAGTCAGGCCTTATTTTATGACTTTTTTTTTGCCACAGTTGTTAAGTAAATGACTGCGGTGTTAAACCAATCCCACGGTCCTTAAGTAAATCCATCTTGCCTCTTTTGCCTGGGTGGAAAGGCCACCCATGGCCATCACGTGGCCCTGGGATGCAGCAACGTTATAAATACGTCTCTGTCTTACCTAGCACCCAAATTTTGATCCCGTGATCACGAGGTTGCTCCAAAAACTGCGCCGAGTCGCTTAACAACCATGGCACAAATAAAAATAAAAATTGGATCATTACATTGAATGCGATTCACTTAACAACCTCCTTGTTTAGCCATGGGAAATTCTGGTTGTAAATCGAGGACTGCTTCTATTTTTTAAAATCCCTCAGCATTATAAATCTCCCTGATATTATTTGCAGCAGTGAATTTGAAAATAAAATTATTTGCACCGGTAAATTTGAAAATAAAATCGGGTGGATTTTCTTGGAGCCTTAAGGAGGAAAAGAACACACCTCCTGTTGCTTCTCTCCAAGTTTGCTTCAAGACGTAACTCTCCAAATATAGCAAGAGGGAGTGGCGTCAAAACTCTGAACTGAAAAAAACTTGTTGGAAAAGAGGTTTTGTTTTTCACTTCCCCGTCATCCCATCCAGGCAGACCAAAGTCCTCCAGCCGTTCGAACTTTTATTTTCTCGGAATAATTTCCTGCCCGGTTTTCTGAGTTTGGTGGCAGCCGACCAGTGGAATGAACCCTGGCCAAATTCTACAAGACGCCCCTGTCCAAAAAATTGCCATCTTCGGCGGCACTCATGGCAATGAACTGTCGGGGGTGTTTCTGGTCAAATCTTGGCAAGAAGACGGAGCAGAGATCGAAAGACCGGGGTTGAAGGTACAGCCTTTCCTGGCTAACCCACGAGCTGTGGAAAAATGCTGCCGTTATATAGACTGTGACCTGAACCGGGTGTTTGATTCCGAAAATCTTGGGTAAGCTTAAACCGGATGGGTTGTGTGCAGCGGTGGATTTCACATATTCTTACCACCAGATCGTCCCATGTTTTGCTCGTGTGCATGCCTTCCGAAAACGTGGCATTATGCCGGGGTGGGAGGCTAACGATTCGCCCGAACTGGTACAAACCGGCTGAATTCCACTCTGGTTGTGTGGATGCATGCCACAGGTTACATGTACTTACCTTCGCTACCAGATCACAAATGTGAGCACACGCACCTCCTCCACGCATGCAGAGTAGGGGTGGATTCTACTTATCTTTACTACCAGTTCGCAGTGGGGCTTCGCTCGCGTGCGCGCTCTTCTGCACATGCGCAGAAGCATTTTGATGACGTCGGGGTCGGCCTCCTGCCGGTTTTACTACCGGTTCTATAGAACCGGTGCGAACTGGAGGTGACCCACCACTGATGCATAGAGCCTTCTGCGCATGCTCCGAGGGTCAAAAACGGGGACGTGATGACGTCCGGGTGGGTGGACAGAGCCTCCCGCTGCAGGCCCTACCAGATCACGCGAGCCGGATAGATCCAGCTGAATTTTACCCCTGATGCACGCATGCACGGACGCTAGAACACTGGACTGAGTTTAAATATCCTTCGGTATTTTTATTTGTGAATGATTTACGGAGTAGATATTATCGATGTATTTAAAAACGTTTATATGGGTTAGTCCTTGGCCTACGACCACGACGGAGGCCAACATTTCTCTCGCTAAGTGAGGCAGTTGGTGAGTGAGTTTTGCATCCCATTTTGCAATCTTTTCTGCCACCGTTGTTAAGTGAATTGCTGTCAAATGCCGGGAAACTCAGGAGATTCAGGCAGTTCAAATGAGCACAGGTAGTCCTTGAGTTGCGACCACAATTGAGCCCAAGATTTAGGTCGCTAAGTGAAACATTTGCTTGCCCCATTTTATAGACATAATTTTGCATTTATTGATTGATTTTGTCACGTTCATGTAAGTGCATATTGGAGGGGGTGACCCTTTGAGAGCTGTATGCAACGAAATTTCATTTTAATATATGCCAATTATTCTATTCTATTCTATTCTATTCTATTCTATTCTATTCTATTCTATTCTATTCTATTCTATTCTATTCTATTCTATTCTGTTCTAATATTCTAATTTTCCATTTTTCTAAATATTCTATTCTATTCTATTCTATTCTATTCTATTCTATTCTATTCTATTCTATTCTTCATTCCAATATTCTATTCTATTCTATTCTATTCTATTCTATTCTATTCTATTCTATTCTATTCTATTCTATTCTATTCTATTCTATTCTTCATTCCAATATTCTATTCTATTCTATTCTATTCTATTCTATTCTATTCTATTCTATTCTATTCTATTCTATTCTATTCTATTCTATTCTTCATTCCAATATTCTATTCTATTCTATTCTATTCTATTCTATTCTATTCTATTCTATTCTATTCTATTCTATTCTATTCTATTCTATTCGGGAGGCTCTCCTCACGGTCACCCATGCCCTTGTCACCTCACAGTTGGATTATTGCAACACGCTCTACATGGGGCTAGCACTGAATAGTGTTCGGAGACTACAGTTGGTCCAAAATGCAGCCACTCGAGCGGTCATGGGTGCACCTAGGTATTCCCACATTACACCAATCCTCCGTGAGCTGCACTGGCTTCCTATTGGTCTCCGGTCACAATTCAAGGTGTTAGTTATTATCTTTAAAGCCCTACGTGGCTCTGGGCCAGGCTATCTTCGAGACCGCCTTCTACCGCATAGCTCCCAACGATTGGTAAGATCCCACAGAGTTGGTCTCCTCCGGGTCCTGTCAGCTAAACAATGTCGCCTGGCGGGTCCGTGGGGGAGGGCCTTCTCTGTGGCTGCCCCGGCTCTCTGGAACCAGTTACCTCCTGAGGCTAGGACCGCTCCCACCCTACTGGCCTTCCGGAAAATGGTGAAAATCTGGCTTTTCCAGCTGGCTTGGGGCCGTCGATCTCCCCACTGCGATCTTGTGAGATCCGGCCATGAGCGGTGTGTATGGATTTTTAACGTCTCTTATTGTATATTGTTCATACTGTCTTGGTTGTAAGCCGCCCAGAGTCCTCGGAGAGTCAGGTGGCATAGAAATACGACTAATAAATAAATAAATAATAAATATTCTATTCTATTCTTTTCTTGCCAGAGTTGTTAAGCGAATCATCGCATTCGTTAAGTGAGTGACACGGTTGTTAAGTGAACCTGGATTCCCTTTGTTTGTCAGAAGGTCACTAAGGAGATCCTGCGACCTTGGGACACATAAATGGCACTGAAAAAATGTGACTTATGACCGTTTTTCCACACTTACGGCCGTTGCGGCATCCCCACGGTCACAGGATCAAAATTTGAATTTTGATCATGTGACCGTGGGGATGCCGCAACGGTCGTAAGTGTGGGAAAACGGTCATAAGTCACATTTTTTCAGTGCCGCTGTAACTTTGAACTGTTGTAACGGGAAGACTACTCCCTGTTTATGATGAAGCCTTAATTTTATGGCAGCATTCTCATGAAGAGCTCCATTGGAATAGAAACCAATCCGGCCCTGCTAATGCTTGGGAAAAACATAATAGAGATAACAGAACAGGATGACAGTTGGAAGGGACCTTGGAGGTCTTCTAGACCAACCCCCTGCTAAAGCAGGAGTTCCTATATCACAAGTGGCACGCGGAGCCATATTGGTGGGCACACGAGCTCAGCCCCGACACACATGTGCATGCCGACCAGCCAATTTTTGGGCCTTCTGGGCCCACCAGAAGTAGGGAAACAAGCCGTTTCCGGCCTCTGGAGGGCCTCCGGGGGGGGGGGGGCGGGGGAAGGCTGTTTTCACCTTCTCCAGGCTCCTAGAAAGCCTCTGGAGCCTGGGGAGGGTGAAAAACCTACTGGGCCTACTATTGTGTGCCAAAAGCGGGGGGAGTGCAGGTGGATCACTCATGCATGCGGGGGGGGGGGGCGGGGCGCTTAGAATTATGGGTGTGGGCACATGTGCGTGCGAGCCCCCCCGCGCTCTACCCACTTTTGGCACACAATGGCAAAAAGGTTAGCCATCACTGTCCTATACCATTTCAGACAAATCGTTGTCCAATTTCATTTTAGAAACTTCCAGTGTTGGAGCATTCACAATTTCTGGTGGCAAGCCGTTCCACTGGTTAATTGTCCTCACTTTTAGGAAGTTTCTCCTTCATTCCCGGTTGCTTCTCTCCTTGATGAGTTTCCATCCGTTGCTTCTTCTCCTGCCTTCTTCTGGTGCTTTGGAAAACAAAATCTGGAATGGGGACAACCAACTTTTCTATCTTCTTCCCCTGCTCCAAAATAGAAAGACTTGTTTGAGGAAAGCATTAGAAGGAAAAAAAGTCAAGTCAACCAATCAGAATACAGCCGGACGGTCTCTTCTTCAAAATCTCCACTGATGGAGCATCACCGATTCGCTTGTTTTGTCGAGAAATTTCTCCTTATTTCGGTTGCTTCTCTCCTTGATTAGTTTCCGACCCACTTCTTTTTTTTGTCCTGCCTTTGGAGAATGGTGGACCTCTGGTTTTGTTTTCCGCTAAATAAGCAAAGTTCACAGGCTCCGCAATCTTTTATGCTGTTATTTGCACGCATCAAAGGATCAGTAAAATTTGGGAATCAAACTTTCTTTTTTTCCGATGTTGCCAGCACTCACTCAAAGAGTTTAGTTTAGTTTAGTTTTATTGAATTTGTATACCGCCCTTCTCCCGAAGGACTCAGGGCGGGTGAACAGCCAAGATTAAAATACATACAGTATAAAAATTAAAATAATTTAAAACATAATTAAATCAATTTGGCTTCCCCAATTTAAAACCCCTTACCCATAAAATTAACCCGTTAAATGAATTTTTAAGCCAGCCCGGCTTGCTGAAATAGAAAAGTCTTCAGGGCCTTGCGGAAAGTACGGAGGTCCGGGATCAGTCATTCCAGAGGGCGGGAGCCCCCACAGAGAAGGCTCTCCCCCGGGGGCTGCCAGTCGACATTGCCTGACCGACGGCGCCCTGAGGAAACCCTCTTTGTGGGAGCGTATTGGCCGGTGGGAGGTTATCGGTGGCAGAAGGTAGTCTCGTAAATCCCCAGGCCCTAAGCCATGGAGCGCTTTAAAGATGAGAACCAATACCTTGAAGCACACCCGGAAGACCACCGGAAGCCAGTGCAGCTCGCGCAGGAGAGGCGTTACATTGGAGTGCCACATCGCCCCCACAATCACCCGCGTGGCCGCATTCTGGACCAGTTGGAGCCTCCGGGTGCTCCTCAAGGGGAGCCCCGTGTAGAGAGCATTACAGTAGTCCAGGCGAGAAGTGACGAGGGCATGAGTGACTGTGCATAAGGAGTCCCGATCCAGAAAGGGGCGCAACTGGCATATCAGGCGTACCTGACAAAAAGCCCCCCTAGCCACGGCTGTCATATGCTCTTCTAAAGACAGCCATGCGTCCAGGAGGACACCCAAGTTATCCACGATCTCGTGGGGGCCAATGACTCGCCCCCAATAGCCAGCGAAGACACCAGCTGGTTATATTGGGACGCCAGCAACCACAGCCACTCAGTCTTGGAAGAGCTGGTGGGGACAGCAATTTGAAGCTTCGGTGTTGAAATAAGTCATAATCCTCCACGGGGGGAAAAAAATCCTGTTTTTACAGCTCTGGAAAATGCTTTCCTTGGCTCGCAGTCCTTTTTGCTAAATACCAAGAACCGGGTAACCAATTCCACGCAGCTAACAATTATTTGGACACAGTAGGCAGGCCAAGAGGTATGTTAGATAACATTTTGGAAAAAAAAAGATAAATTTGCAAAAAAAAATCCACCCTGCTTGCTAGATACATTTGGATGCCTCGGAACCTCTAAAATAGATCTTGTATCGTAAGTGATCCATTTCACTCATTCTACCCCCAAGTACATTGAACTGTTGTGGAAATCTGTACGTGCAGAAAATACCTGGATGGTTGAAGCAACCAGATTTTAGTCCCAAAGGTACTTATTCTGGAGGCACCTGGACTTCTCTTTGAAGAGGTTTCGCTTCTCATCCAAGGAGCTTCTTCTGCTCTGACTGGATGGTTGTTGTGACCTACACTCACTTAGTCATTACAAGACACAATTAGTCCCAAACAAAACTGTTTTATTATAACAGCTGAGAATTGCCTCATTCCCAGCTTAGTCCAAATTAATTCCAAAACAAGTCCTTCAGAAAAAGTCCTTCGGGCTTATCACAAACCTTTATCTTCTTAGCACCCTGCCAACGGCCTTTCTTGGCAAAGCCCCATGAAGTTCAGAAACAAGAGATGCCGACTGGAAACAGATGTAGCAATGTTGCTTTCCTACAAAGAGCCCAAGAGCCTTTGCTGCTCTTTTAAGCCTCATGGGAGAGACCAATCATCTCCTGGCCTTACTCCCGAGTCGTCCCTTTTGCTTTAGCTGCTCTTGCCTTCTGGCAGCTCTGCGCATGTGTGCACTAGGAACAGGCTCCTCTTGTTCCTCTGCCTCTCTGCTGTCCGACTCTGGAGGCTCCTGTAGTCTGCAATTTTTTCCCCTCTGGAAATCCGTTCTTACTTCCACACCATTCAAAGGGGGTTCATCCCAAACTGTATAGCTAAAAGTCTGTAGAGATTCTCAGTCATCCATGATTGTCCCAGAGGTGCTTTTTTTCAGGAGGCAACTGAACTTCCTTGGTTTTCCTTTGAAGATGTTTCCCTTCTCATCCAAGAAGGTTCTTCAGCTCTCTTCAGGTATCCCTGAGGACAGAGATAAACCTCCAAGGGCTTCAAGGACCCTCAAAAAGGACGCAAAGGACCAGCTGCCTGCAAGGAATAGAAATCCTTCCCTTCCCCACCATCCATTCAGTGCTGTTCAGTGGAACAAACGTGACCTGGACGACTGAGAATCTCTACAGACTTTTAACCAAATTTTAGGTTTGAGGATCACTTTGGCCGAGTGAGTAAGGCAGGAGCCAGGAGCCAGTAAGTTCTACTCCTGTACCAACAAAGGAGAATATTTGTAGCTCGGGGTTGTAATGAGGGGGTCCTTGTTACTCTCTGAGCTTTATTTATTTATTATTTGTTAGATCGATTTGATATGTCGCCCTTCTCCGGAGACTCAGGGCGGCTTACAATGCATTAAGCAATAGCCTTCCTACTTTTGTATATACCTGCTTAGTAGGGCTTTCGGCCCCCCCTCCCCCAAAAGGTGTTCTTTTTTATACAAAGTCAACTTATTGCCCTCACAATCTGGGTGCTCATTTTACCTACCTCGAAAGGATGGAAGGATGAGCCAACCTTGAGCCTGGTGAGCTTCGAACTCGCAGTCATTGCAGGCAGCTGGCAGTTTAAGTGCTAATTAACAGCACTTTAGTCCGCTGCTCCACCAAGGCTCTTATCAAAGCTTCCTTCTTTTCTTGCGGAAAAAAAAATTGTAAAAAGGGGGCAAAACTCACTTATCAAATTTCTCACGTAGCAAGAGGGCACAATTGGAGTCGTAAGTCGAGTCAGGTCATCGCCATTTGCAATCTGTCCAGCTGACGTCAAACAAGCAGAGTCAATGGGGTATTCAGATTCACTTAAGAACGGTGCAGGAGTGGGATTCAAATAATTTAACAACTAGTTCTCTGGCCTAATGGCCAGCTGGGTGGGTATGGCCATGGTGGGCGTGTCAGGAGTGTGACAGGTAGCACTCGGCTTCCTGCACCCCCCCCCAGCCTTGGGGGGGCGGGACACACACACGAGAGGTGGGTTTCAGCAGATTCTAACCAGTTCTGGAGAACCAGTAGTGGAAATTTTGAGTAGTTCGGAGAACCGGTAGTAAAAATTCTGACTGGCTCCACCCCCATCTATTCTCTGCCTCCTGAGTCCCAGCTGATCAGGAGGAAATGGGGATTTTGCAGTTTCCTTCCCCCAGAGTGGGGTGGGAATGGAGATTTTATAGTATCCTTCCCCTGCCACGCCCACCGAGCCACGCCCACCAAACCATGCCATGCCACGCCCACCAAGCCACGCCCACAGAACCAGTAGTAAAAAATTTTGATATCTGTCCCACCACTGGGACAGACGCCCCTCCGTGCCCCATTTTGGGCCTCCGGGGAGAAAAAACGGGCCGCGGGAGGGGGAGCGCTGCACCCCCTCCCATATCCCATTTTGGGCTTAGGAGGCCTCTCTGCACTTACCTGGCAGCCAAAATGGGGCACGTGGAATCCCACTGCTGGAACCGTGGTAAAAAAGGTTGTAATATCAGACGTGATTCGCTTAACAACTATTTTGTTTGGAAACAGAAATTCTGGATTAGTGGACCTCCAAGGTCCACTAGTCCAACTCTGGTGTTCTGTTAAATACACTGAGGGATGAGTAAGGCGCCGGCAGAAGCTACTCTCCCAATAAAAAAATAGTTCTGACATAGTTTGGAAGAGAAGTTGGTGGCATTTCTTTCTTTCTACCCCCCCCCCCCCCCAATCAACAGGTGCCCAGTGGAATTTCTTGCTGGTCACACATAATGATGTTTTTTCTTAAGCCCTTCCACAACCAGAAGGGCTGTAACCCAAGAAACTTTGAAATCAATTCGTTTTGCCAAATACCTTCCATTGCTCAGTCCTTCCCGATCCCATTTCAAAAAATTTCAGCTTCCAGCAGCTGCTTTTCGTTTCAAAATGCACATCAAAAGGAGAGAGAGAAAGAGAGAGAGAAGTGAGGGAGGGAAGGAAGGAAGGGGGGAGGGAGAGAGAGAGGGAGAGAGAGAGAGAGAGAGAGAGAGGAAGGGAGGGAGATATTTTCTCCATATCTGCAAATTATAACTGGAGAAAACGATTTATGATGTAACAAAAGAAAGGGGAAGGGAAGGGAGAGGGAGAGGGAGAGGGGGAGGGAAAGGAAAGGAAAGGAAAGGAAAGAGGCAGAAGGAAAGGAAAGGAAAGGAAAGGAAAGGAAAGGAAAGGAAAGGAAAGGAAAGGAAAGGAAAGGATCATCTATCATCTATCTATCATCTCTATCATTTCTCTCTCTGTTCTCTCTCTCTCTCTCTATTTATCTATACCTCTCTCTCTCCATATCTATCTATGAATCCATTAACTATCTCTATCTATCTATCTATCTATCTATCTATCTATCTATCTATCTATCTATCTATCTATCTATCTATCTATCTATCTATCTATCCCTGTCTGTCTATCTATCTATCTATCATCTATCTATCATCTATCTATCCATCCATCCATCCATCCATCTATCATCTATCTATCTATCTATCTATCTATCTATCTATCTATCTATCTATCATCTATTTATCTATCTATTATCTATCTGTCATCTATCTATCTATCTATCTATCTATCTATCTATCTATCTATCTATCTATCTATCTTTATCCCTTCTCTGGGTCTATCTATCATCTCTCTGTCTCTCTGTCTCTCTCTTTCTAATTTCTGACTCTTTCTTTCTCTTTACAGCTCTTTGCAGTGTCCTGCAATCACGTGACTGCAATTTACGGTATTTTTCTTTTGCTGAAAAATACGGCATTTCCCTCTCGTGAAACATACCCACTGGGATGAAAAAAGGTTATAAAATTGGGTCCATAATGCGGGTGTCTCAAGTTATAGCCGTCATGAACAGATGTTTCAGTCTCCATTATGGTCGTAAGTCGAAGGCTACCTATATAGTTTGCACCAAAGACAAGTTGGGCTCCTTTAATGACCCGGCTAAGTAACATTTCTTTGGGGTTTTCTGACCCACAGCAAGGAGCTCGCGGACAACGTCCCCTACGAAGTCAGAAGGGCCCAAGAAATCAACAGCTTCTTCGGTCCGAAGGGCCAGCCTGGCGCTTACGACTTGATCTTCGACCTTCACAACACGACCGCTAACATGGGTGGGACCCTCATCCTGGAAAGCTCCAGCGACTGCTTTGCCATTCAGATGTGCCATTATATACAGGTATTTTTTTTAAAAAAAAATGGAGAAATGTACAAGTAGTCCTCAACGTACGACCACAATGGAGCCCAACATTTAGGTTGTTAAGTGAGGAAATTTGTGAAGTTTTACAACTTTTCTCTCCATATTTGTTAAGTGAATCACTCATCATCATCATTGTTGAATGACTCCCCATAATCCCTAGCGGGGTAGAGTCTGGGCAAGAGCCTGAGTAGCGTAGGGGGCTAATGCCTCCTACTAAAGGCAGGAATTAGCATCCAGCTGCCTGCAATTACTGCGAGTTCAATCTTAGCCAGGGTCAAGGTCGACTCAGCCTTCCATCCTTTCTAAGGTGGGTAAACTGAGGACCCAGTTTGTGGGGGCAATAAGATGACTTTGTATAAATATATACAAAAGCATGAAGGCTATTGCTTAACGCATTGTAAGCCGCCCTGAGTCTCCTGAGAAGGGCGGCATATAAATCTTAATTAAAAAAAAAAAAAGGATGCTCCTGCTGTGTGGATTTACCTCAGGATAGGATCCTGGATAGCTCAGCAGACTAAAAGCATTGTGATTAGCACCAGCTCTCTGCAATTACTGTAAATTCGAATCTCACCAGGCTCAAGGTTGACTCAGCCTTTCATCCTTTCTAAGGCAGGTCAAATGAGGACCCAGTTTGTGGGAGCAATAAGCTGACTTTGGATAAATATACAGAAGTATGAAGGCTGTTGCTTAACGCATTGTAAGCCGCCCTGAGTCTCTGGAGAAGGACGACATATAAATAAAAAAAAAAAATAATAAATGAATGGAACTAGCAGAGCGTTTTCATGGCCAGATGCTCTTCCTGTCACCAATGCGGAGTTTTGTCCAGCAGATATATTCTCAGTGTGCCCAGAGATAGAAATAACCGCCCCTACCTAGGATCCAACTCACAACCTCCCGATTGTGAGGCAAGAGCTCCAACTCTAGGCCACCGCGCCGCTCCGTGTTAGGTGAATCACTGCAGTTCTTAAATTAATAACATGGTTGTTAAGTGAATCTTAACAATGACTTTGCTTGTCGGAAGGTCGCAAAAGGGGATCACCTGACCCCAGGGACACTGCGACCGTCATAAATGTGAGTCAGTTGTCAAGCATTTGAATGTAAATCATGTGACTGCAAGGATACTGCAACGGTCATAAGTGTGAGAAACAGTCATAAGTCACTTTTTTCAGTGCCGTTGTAACTTTGAACAGTCACTAAATGAACTGTTGTAAGTCGAGGACTAAATGTATTTGCACTGTGAATGAGACGGGTGATCTCAATATTTGATATATAAATGTCTGAATAAACAATTATAGGTTGTCCTGGATTTACAACCACAACTGAACCCCAGATTTCCATTGCAAAGCGAGACAGTTGTTAAGTGAGCTTTGCCCCATTTTACAACCTTTCTTGCCCCCCGTTGTTAAGTGAATCATTGCAGTTGTTCAGTTAGTGACCTGGTTGTTAAGTGAATCCGGCTTCCCTTTTGGCTTTGCAAGTCAGAAGATCGCAAAAATGGATCACATAACCCCAGGACACTGCAACCGTCATAAAGACAGGTAGTCCTAGTTTATTTAGTGACCATTCAAAGTTACTGAAAAAGCGACTTATTACGGTTTTTCACACTTACGACCGCTGCAGCATCCCCGTGATCATGTGATTTACATTCAGACACTTGGTGACTGACTCATACTTGTGACGGTTGCAGTGTCCCAGGGTTACGGGATCCCCTTTTGCGACCTTCTGACAAGCAACATCCGTGGGGAAGCCAGATTCACTTAACGACCATGTCACTAGCTTAACAACCACAGTGATTCACTTAACAACTCTGTCAAGAAAACTCAAATTTCTCATTTAACAATATAAATGTTGGGCTCAATTGCGGTCGTAACTAGAGGACTACCTGTCGGAGCCAATTGCCAAGCCTCTGAATCTTGATCGTGTGACCACAAAGATGCTACAACTGCCATAACTGTGAGAAAAGGTCAACTATTATTTTTTTCAGTGCTATGGTAACTTGGAATGGTCATTAACTGAACTGACGTAAGTGGAGGACCACCTGTACCAACACTGATATTGGGGTATGAAGACCGCGTCTCAAAGAGAGAAGCAACCTGGAATTAAGAAAAAAATTCCTAACAGTGAGGACAATTAACCAGTGGAACAATTTGCCACCAGATGTTGTCACATATGATAGTATAGGTCCATGATGGCTAACCTATGGTATGCATGCTACAGGTGGCACACGGAGCCATATCTGTGGGCACGCGAGTGTTGCCCAAGCTCAGCTCCAGCGCAGATGCGTGCGCCAGCCAGCTGATTTTTGGGCCTTCCGGGCCCACCGGAAGTCAGGAAACAGGCTGTTTCCGGCTTCCAGGGAATGTGTGGGGAAGGCTATTTTCGTCCTCCCCAGGCTCCTAGAAAGCCTCTGGAGCCTGGGGAGGGCGAAAAACGGACCTACCGGGCCCACTGTGCCATCACATGCCAAAAGCAGAGGGGCCGTGGGGGGGGGAGGGTTTCTTGCGCATGTGCGATGGGGGCGGGGCACATTGAATTATGGGTGTGAGCACGCGTGTGTGTGATTCCCTCCCCCCACGCTCCTCCCGCTTTTGGCACACGACGGCAAAAAGGTTAGCCACAGTGGTGGGATTCAGCCAGTTCGCACCTATTCGGGAGAACCGGTTGTTAATTTTCTAAGCAATTCTGAGAACCGATTATTGGAAGAAATCTTATTTTGTTTTTTTCCACTTTACAGGACTAATCCTGTAAGGAAGGCAGGAAGGAAACATTCTGGTGTTGTTTCTAGCCTAACCTTTATTGCCCTGCTTACAGAAACTGCCTCTCTGGTTAACCCTTATTACATTGTAACAGTGAGTGATGTTGAGTTGGCCATGCCCACATGATCGCATGTCCACCGAACCACGCCTATCCACCTGGACATTAGGGCAGGGAACCGGTTGTTAAATTATTTGAATCCCACCACTGGTTAGCCATCACTTAGCTTGAGCAGCGGGGGGCTGGACTAGAAGACCTCCAAGGGCCCTTGGAGATTCGATTTGATTCTATTCTAGCTTGTACGAGGACTGTTTTGTATTCAGACCAATAAGACCTTGTTGGAAACGCTCAAGGCTGGTGTGTCCTGTGTGTTAGATCACAAGAGCGAAGCCTTCCCCCCCCCGGCAATTAACTTCGCTGCATGCCGGAAATTAATGAAGGCCGTTGTAGCGCTAATTCATCAACCGGAGAGAAAATTAGAGCTTGCCTCGTTGTCTATTTTAAACGACCGGTTGAATGTTGCAAACAAGTTGCGCAAAAATCAGGCAGCTCCATTATTTTCAGGGGCATCTGCCCGGTGTGTGTGTGTGTGTCTCTCTCTCTCTCTCTCTTTGTGTGTGTGTCAAAATGGTGGGTGTTTCATTACAACCCACCTCTCCGGCCCGTGTGTTTTGCACGCCTTTTATTCCTTAAATTTATTTATTCGTTAAATTTAGGTGCCGCCCGTCGCCAGCAGTGAAGAGATTAGGGGTGGCTTACAAAAGGATTTGCAGGTGTTATATCGCACACACGGAGGTAGTCCTCGGTTTACAAAAGTTCATTTAACGACCGTTCTAAGTGACGATAGCACTGGAAAAAAGTGAATCGGGCCCGTTTCGCGCAATTACAATCGTTGCAGAATCCCCGTCGTTCCATGATCAAAATTAAAGATGATTGGCAACTGGCTCATATATATTTATGACGGTTTGCAGGAAACATGGGCCCCTTTTGCGACCTTTTGACAAGCAAAGTCAGGATCATAATCAGAATAGAGCTGGAAGGGACCTTGGAGGTCATCTAGTCCAGCCCCCTGCTCAAGTAGAAGATCCGATACCCATTTCAGAGAAGTGACTCTCCAATTTCTTCTTAAAAGCTTCCAGTGTTGGAGCACCCACAACTTCTGGTGGCGGGCTGTTCCGCTGGATAATTGTCCTCACTGTTGGATGGATTAAGTTTCTCCTTAATTCCATGTTGCTTCTCTCCTTGGTTAGTTTCCATCCATGGGGAAGTCAGATTCGCTTAACACCTGTGTTACTCGCTGAACAACTGCAGTGATTCACTGAACAACTGTGTCACTCACAGTCGTAACTCTACTGTCTCACTTAGCAACAGGAAATGTTGGTTGTACAATTGTGGTCCTAAGTCGAGGACTACTCGGATAACGAGAACATTAAACCAATGTTTTCTACAATAGGATGCTGTGTCCCCAGACAGATGTCTGGTCTTACTTCTTGAACATCCCAACCTGAAATACGCAACGACTCGATCTGTAGCAAAACATCCAATTGGTAATTACAATTATTATTAACCCTGTTCCATTTTTAGCAAATGTCCTTGGATATCTAGCCACGTTCCCATAATTTAGTTATCGGATTTGGGTGGTCCTCGACTTACAACCATTCGTTTAACGACTGTTTCAAAGTTATGACCATCTCAGCATCATTGTCTGATCAAAGTTTGGGTGTTAAGATTAATGAGAGCCACGGCATCCCATTTCCATGGGATCGCCGTTCCTGATCTTCCCAGACAGCTTCTGATGAGAAAGTCATCAGGCAAGCCAGATTCGCTTAATGACCGCCCGATTCACTTAGCAACTGCAGTGATTTGCTTAACAACCATGGCTGAAAAGATCGTAAGGTGGGGGGGGAGGGGAAACTCAATTAATACCCATCCTTGCTTAGGAAGAGGAAAGTTGGGCTCCATTGGGACCATAAGTCGAGGACTACCTGAAAATTTCATAAATCAGCAATATGAATATTTATAATGTAAATATATATATTTAGATTTATATATTTTAAATATTAATTAACTTTAAATTATATGTTAAATATGTATTATTTTATTTATTATGTCAATATATTAATAAATTAATATATTATATGTTATATATTATATTATTGTATATATTATACAATTATACATATATTATATTATATTATATTATATTATATTATATTATATTATATTATATTATATTATATTATATTATATTATTACTGTGTTTCCTCAAAAATAAGACCCTGTCTTATATTTTTTTCAACCCTGAAATAAGTGCTTGGCCTTATTGCCATGTGCTCAAAAGCCCGATTGGGCTTATTATCAGGGGATAACTTATTTTGGGGGAAACAGGATATATATTATATATCATATCATATCATATCATATCATATCATATCATCATATCATATCATATCATATCATATTATATTGAATTATAATATATTGATATATTGATAATATATATTGATAATATTGATAATATATTGATAATATAATATCATACAATAGATATGTATATACCTATGTATATACAATATGTATATACAATATATATGTATATACAATATATCAAATTGTATCATATCATATCATATCATATCATATCATATCATATCATATCATATTATATTATTACTGTGTTTCCTCAAAAATAAGACCCTGTCTTATATTTTTTTCAACCCTGAAATAAATGCTTAGCCTTATTGCCATGCGCTCAAAAGCCCGATTGGGTTTATTATCAGGGGATATCTTATTTTGGGGGAAACTGGGTATATTATATTATATTATATTATATTATATTATATTATATTATATTATATTATATTATATTATATTATATTATATTATATTATATTATATTATATTATATTATATTATATTATATATTATATTATATTATATTATATTATATTATATTATATTATATTATATTATATTATATTATATTATATTATATTATTTTATATTATATTATATCATATCATATCATATCATATCATCTATCATATCATATTATACTGAATTATAATATGTTGAGTTATAATATTGTATATATTAAACTATATTACATTATATTGAATTATAGATATAATATTATATAACACTAAGGCAATATTAATAAATAATTAATATATTGCAGGCTGAAGGCCTCTTCGACATGTACAGGTTGAAAACATGCAAAGGAGACCTTCATCCTGCAGTGGCTAAAATGACGATGATGATGGTATTAATATATAATAATTTTTTATTTTAAAAAAAATCATAAATAAATGATAGAAGAGGACGGGGTCTTCTCCAGTGTCCCCAAGGGAGAAGTTTCGATGGTTCCTTGGTTTCTTCTCCAGGTGTGGAAGTTGGCCCTCAGCCTCAAGGAGTTCTGAGGGCTGACATTTTGGATAAAATGAGGACGATCGTCCGACACGGGCTGGATTTCGTGGCAAAATTCAATGCAGGTACAGCGTTATAAGGTAGCCCTTGTCATTTAACTGTCACACACAGTTTGCGACGGGAGATGTCATTTTTTTAAACACTGCCAACCCTTTTTCTAGAATCTTCTCAGCATCTTCACCGTTTTAAGGGTTTTTTTTTTTTTACGTTGTTGGTTTTTAGAAAGAAATAATATTTAATGCATTCCAGAAAAGTTAGAACGATTTAGACTTAGAATAACTGTATTGTCCCTTTGAACGTACACTAATCGGCGTAGAATTTCATAAAATGAAATGTCGTTGCATACAGCTCTCAAAGGGTCACCACCTCCAATATCCCCTACATCCGTGATGGCGAACCTATGGCACGGATGCCACAGGTAGCACGCGGAGCCATATTGGTGGGCACGCAAGCTCAGCTCCAACACACATGCATGCGCCAGCCAGCTGATTTTCGGGCCTTCTGGGCCCACCAGAAGTCAGGAAACACACTGAGGGGGGGTGGGGAAGGCTGTTTTTGCCCTCCCCAGGCTCCTAGAAAGGCTCTGGAGCCTGAGGAGAGCAAAAAACGGGCCTACCGGGCCCACCGTGCCATCACGTGCCAAAAGCAGGGGGGAACACGGGGGGGAGGCATATAAAATTATGGATGTGGGTCACACATGTGTGTGACCCCACCACGCTCCCCCCGCTTTTGGCACACGATGACAAAAAGGTTAGCCATCACTGCCCTACATAAACATGACGAAATAAACAAACAAATAAATAAATAATGCATTGTTGTTGTTAGTTGCGAAGTCGTGTCCGACCCATCGCGACCCCACGGACAACGTTCCTCCAGGCTTTCCTGTCCTCTTACCATCTTTTTAAAAACTTCCAGTGTTGGAGCATTCACAACTTCCGGTGGCCAGCTGTTCCACTGGTTAATTGTCCTCACCGGCAGGAAATTTCTCCTTAGTTCTAAGTTGCTTGATTAGGTTCTACCCATTGCTTCTTGTCCTGCCCTCAGGTGCTTTGGAGAAATTGCTAAAGATAAATATTTCTTATGGGTTTTTTAATTTTCTTGACCATCACTTCTATCCTTTTATGACGAGATGAGAACATAAAACCTCATCCCAAGTTTACAAGAGGCAAATAAAAGAGATTTTCTTCAAAAAAATAAATTCTATTGTATGCACAATGGAGAACTTTATAAGGGGTGACATGAAAATTTCACCCTTCAGCATCCCAACTGTAAGAAAGGTTATTTATTTACTTACTTACTTACTTACTTACTTACTTACTTACTTACTTACTTACTTGTTTACTTACTTACTTACTTATTTATTTATTTACTTACTTACTTACCTACTTACCTACTTACCTACTTATTTACTTATTTATTTACTTACTTACTAACTTACTTGTTTACTTACTTACTTACTTATTTATTTATTTACTTACTTACTTACCTACTTACCTACTTATTTACTTATTTACTTATTTACTTATTTACTTATTTACTTATTTACTTATTTACTTATTTACTTATTTACTTATTTATTTATTTATTGGTTCGATTTATGTGCCGCCCTTCTCTGGAGACTCAGGGCGGCTTACAATGCATTAAGCAATAGCCTTCATACTTTTGTATATACCTGCTTAGTAGGGCTTTTGCCTCCCCCCACAAGTGGTGTTTTTTTTTTATACAAAGTCAGCAAAATGAGGACCCACAATCCGGGTCCTCGTTTTATCTACCTCAGAAGGATGGAAGGCTGAGTCCACCTTGAGCCTGGTGAGATTTGAACTTGCAGTAATTGCAGGCAGCTGGCAGCTAAGTGCTACTTTAACAGCGCTTTAGTCCTCTGCACCACCAAGGCTCCTTAGTTTCCAATCTTCAAATCCAATTGCAGTTTAAGGATTTAGTTTGCTTTAACAAATAATCCATCGCAGTGGCTGAAAACGTTATCAGCCACGGCATCTCTAAAACAAGGTCAGCTGTTTGGCACAAACACCTGAAGATATGCACCATTTTCTCTGCAGGAGAAGAATTCCCTCCATGCACCATTGAGATTTATAAATTATTGGAGAAAGTTGATTATCCCAGGAACCCAAAAAATGAGATTATGGCTGTCATTCACCCTCATTTACAGGTAAACATGTGTAATTATTCTCCTCTTTTTAACAGCTGCCTTTGGAAATCTAAGGTGGGTTGCATGGGTAGTCCTCGACTTACGATTGCGTGCCCCGGTCCCCGGAGCTATTCCCGTTCCCCAGGTTGTTCGGAGTCTCAGGACCCGAGGCTCCGGTTGCTGTTATGCAATGCCAGGTCCGTTGTAAATAAGGCCCCCCTCATCTGTGACCTCCTTCAAGAGGGGGGTGCGGACCTGGCCGGTATTACTGAGACCTGGTTTGGCCGCGAGGGTGGGGTTCCCCTCGTGGAGATGTGCCCGCCAGGTTTCCTTGCATTTCACCAGCCGAGAGCTCAGGGCAGGGGTGGGGGAGTGGCGGTCATTATTAAGGAAGGTCTGGATCCGAGGGAGGCCACTGTTCCTCAGATAGCCGGGTGTGAGTCCATCTTTGTGAGGTGGGGTCCTGGTGGGCAGATGGGTTTGTTAGTCGCGTACCTGGCTCCCTGCCGCGTGGCAACGACCCTGCCCGAGCTTCTCAATGTTGTAGCCGATGTGGTGATTGGCACCCCCAGGCTTATGGTCATGGGGGATTTCAATCTGCCATCTATCGGCGAAACATCTGAGATAGCTCGGGAGTTCATGGCTTCCATGACGGCCATGGACCTGACCCAGGTAATTCAGGGCCCAACTCACATTGGTGGACACACCCTGGACCTAGTTTTTGTCTCTGGGCAGTGGTTGAATGGTCTTGATATTGGAGATATAGGCTTAGAACCCTTGTCATGGACTGACCACTCGCTCCTTCGGCTCGACTTTCTGACCGCTGCACCTCACCGCAGGGAGGCGGAACCGACCAGATGGTTCCGCCCCAGGCGCCTGATGGATCCTGATAGGTTCCAGACGGAGCTTGGGCCATTTCCTGAGACACTGACACACGACTCGGCCGAGGACTTGGTGGCTGCCTGGAATAGAGCGGCCGGTGGGGCCTTGGACCGTGTCGTGCCTTTGCGGCCTCTGACCCGGTGCCGAACCCACTTAGCTCCTTGGTTCACCGAGGAGCTGAGGGAGATGAAGCGCCGGAAAAGACGCCTAGAGAGTGGTTGGAGGGCCAGCCGCTCCGAATCTGACTTGACACTAGTAAGAGCTCATATTAAGACTTACATAGTGGCGATAAAAGCGGCCAAGTCTAATTACTTTGCCGCTCTTATCGCATCATCAGATAATCGCCCAGCCGCCCTGTTTAGGGTGACCCGCTCCCTCCTCCATTCGGGAGCGCGGGAGGATCCCTTACAGGGACGTGCTGAGGACTTTGTTCAATATCTGGATGATAAAATAACTCAGCTTCGGGACGACCTGGCCGCTGACTGGGTGGGTTCAGGCGGGGTGACTGAGCCAGGTCTTGAGAGTGTTATCTGGGCTGAGTTCGATCCTGTGGCTCCCGAGGACGTGGACAGGATTCTGGGAAGACTGAACGCAACCACATGTTTACTGGACCCGTGTCCCTCCTGGTTGGTGCTGGCCTCCCGGGAGGTTACACGAGGCTGGCTCCAGGAGATTATAAACGCCTCTTTGAGTGAGGGTGTCCTTCCGCCTGCCTTGAAAGAGGCGGTGGTGAGGCCCCTCCTCAAGAAGCCCTCCCTGGACCCAGCTGTTTTAGCTAATTACCGTCCTGTCTCCAACCTTCCCTTCCTGGCAAAGGTTGTTGAGAGTGTGGTGGCGTGGCAGCTCCCCGGATACCTGGATGAAGCCGTCTATTTAGACCCGCTCCAGTCCGGCTTCAGGTCTGGGTACAGCACCGAAACGGCATTGGTCGCGTTGGTGGATGATCTCTGGAGGGCCCGGGGTAGGGGGTATTCCTCTATCCTGGTGCTGTTAGACCTCTCAGCGGCTTTTGATACCATCGACCATGGTATCATATTGCGCCGGTTGGAGGGACTGGGGGTGGGGGGCACCGTTTTACGGTGGTTCTCCTCCTACCTCTCCAACCGGTCGCAATCTGTGTTGACAGGGGGGCAGCGGTCGACCCCGAGGCACCTGGTATGTGGGGTGCCACAAGGGTCGGTCCTCTCGCCCCTCCTGTTCAACATTTATGTAAAGCCGCTGGGTGAGATCATCCGTGGTTTTGGGGTGGAGTTCCATCAGTACGCTGATGATACTCAGCTGTACATTTCCACCCCAGACCACCCCAACGATGCCATGGAAGTGATGTCCCAGTGCCTTGAAGCTGTGCAGGTCTGGATGGGGAGAAACAGGCTTCGACTCAACCCCTCCAAGACCGAGTGGCTGTGGCTGCCGGCGTCCCGATATAGCCAGCTGACTCCATCGCTGGTTATTGGGGGCGAGTCATTGGCCCCCACGGAAAGGGTTCGCAACTTGGGCGTCCTCCTGGACTCGCGGCTGTCTTTAGAGGATCATATGACGGCCGTGGCCAGGGGGGCTTTTTATCAGGTCCGCCTGATTCGCCAGCTGTGACCCTTTCTAGATCGGGACTCCCTACGCACGGTCACTCATGCTCTTGTCACTTCCCGTCTGGACTACTGTAATGCTCTCTACATGGGGCTCCCCTTGGGGTGCACCCGGAGGCTCCAACTGGTGCAGAATGCGGCCGCGCGGGGGATTATGGGAGCGACGGGACGCTCCCACGTGACACCTCTCCTGCGCGAGCTGCATTGGCTGCTGGTGGACTTTCGGGTGCGTTTCAAGGTGTTGGTAATCACCTTTAAAGCGCTCCATGGCTTAGGGCCAGGGTACTTACGGGACCGCCTTCTGCCGCCAATTGCCTCCCACCGGCCGGTTCGCTCCCACAGAGAGGGCCTCCTCAGGGTGCCGTCAGCCAGACAATGCCGGCTGGCGACCCCCAGGGGGAGAGCCTTCTCTGTGGCAGCACCCACCCTTTGGAATGATCTGCCTCCGGAGTTAAGAACAATCTCTGACCTCCCAACCTTTCGGCGGGCTTTAAAAACCCATCTTTTTCAGCTCGCCGGCCTAGCCTGATTCCTATAACATTTTAGCATTTTAGAGTTGTATTTTAAATATGAAGTTAGTTTTTAAATTTTATGGCCACTTATATTATTATTTTATGAAATTTTAACTTTTGTATGTTTGTTCTTAATTGGCTGTACACCGCCCTGAGTCCGCAAGGAGAAGGGCGGTATATAAATTCAAATAAACTAAACTAAACTAAACGATCACAACTGAGCCCCAAATTTCTGTGGCCGAGCAAAACTGAGTTGTTGTTGTTGTTTTAATTTGATTTATATGCCGCCCTTCTCCGGAGACTCAGGGCGGCTTACAATGCGTTAAGCAATAGCCTTCATACTTTTGTATATTTATACAAAGTCAGCTTATTGCCCCCACAAACTGGGTCCTCAATTTACCCACCTTAGAAAGGATGGAAGGCTGAGTCAACCTCGAGCCTAGTGAGATTCGAACTTACAGTAATTGCAGGCAGCTGATGTTAATCACAATGCTTTAGTCTGCTGAGCCAAAAGGCCCCTCTCTTTTGCAGATCGTTTTACCACATTTCTTGCCACATCTGTTAAGTGAATCGCTGCAGTTGTTGAGTGAGCAACGTAGTTGTTAAGTGAACCCTACAGTCCTCCTCCTCCTCCTCCTTCTCCCCCTCCTAGCACTGATGATGTTACCTAGTTGGGTCATGAAATGTCTCCAAGAAAACCAAGGTCAGAGAACACCAAGGACCCCACAGTCCTTCTCCTTCTCCTTCTCCTTCTCCTTCTCCTTCTCCTTCTCCTTCTCCTTCTCCTTCTCCTTCTCCTTCTCCTTCTCTTTCTCCTTCTCCTTCTCCTTCTCCTCGCCCTCCTCCTCCTCCTTCTTCTCCTTCTCCTTCTCCTTCTCCTTCTCCTCCTCCTTCTCCTCTTCCTTTTCCTCCTCTCCTTCTCCTTCTCCTTCTCTCCTTCTCCTTCTCTTCCTTTTCCTCCTCTCCTTCTCCTTCTCCTTCTCTCCTTCTGTTCCTTTTCCTCCTCTCCTTCTCCTTCTCCTTCTCCTTCTCCTCCTTCTCCTTCTCCTTCTCCTTCTCCTTCTCCTTCTCCTCCTCCTCCTCCTCTTCCTCTTCCTCTTCCTTCTGGCACTGATGATGCTTTCCGGTTGGGTTATGAAATGTCTCCAGGAAAACCAAAGTCAGAGAACACCCAGGACCCCACGGTCCTCCTCTTCCTCCTCCTCTTCCTCCTCTCCCTTTGCTGCAGTTGTTAAGTGAGCAACATCGTTGTTAAGTGAATCTGGCTTCCCCCTTGACCTTGCTGGTCAAAATCGGAATCGAATCATCACCTGCCCACTGCAACAGTCACAAGTACATGCCAGTTGCGAAGCATCTGGAATTTTGATCACGTGACCACGGGGATGCTGCAAAGATCACGGGACAAGGGGTCCTAATAACTCACTTTTTTCAGTGCCTTCGTAACTTTGAACGGTCACTAAATGAATGATGGCAAGTCGAGGACTACCTGTATAGAAAATGTGGGGTTTGCTCTGTTTACTGGGTGTGGTTTTGGCTGTTTCTTTATTAGGCTGTTGTTTACGGTTTGATTGTTTGTCTGAATTGGTAGTTCCTTGATTGGGGAATTGTCCTGACAAGGCCAGCCAGCTGTATATAAGTAGAGAGCAAACTCCACTCCCTTCTAGCCCTGATGATGTTACCAAGTTTGGTTGTAAAATGTCTGCAAATCGCCAAGAGAGCACCAAGGACTTCAGTCTTCCTTCTCCTCTGCCAAAAAATAAAACAAAAACCAAAAACCAAACAAAGCTCAGTGAGCACCAAGGACCCCATAAATTAAATCATGCCAACATCTCCACCTGATAAAATGAAGATGGCTAGCTCAGGACTAAGGATTTTTTCTAAACTAACATCCAAGACATTAAATGCAATGGAGCCTGCCAAAACTTTGATTCCTCTCCTTGAATTGACGTGAGCCCCATCAGAAAGGGTGCAGTTTAGTTTTGACCTGCTTAGTGAGAAATATAGAAATGTAGAAAATTGACAGTAGAAAAAGAGACTTCGCGGCTGATCAGATCTGCTCGTTGAGATTCACTCGTTCATTCCTTCATTCCATGTTTTATTCATTTTTATTTTTAATTTTTGTCAGATGACGGACACGCGTTTCTCTCAAGCGTGTTTAAAACCCAGTGTGTGATGAAGCTTGGCTTGCTCGTATGAGCTGTTTATTGTGGTTCAATAAATTGAAATGTACTTTTTAAACGGCCTTATCCAAGATTTGCAAGATTATCTTCTCCCTCTCCTGTAGGATCGAGACTGGCAGCCGCTAAATCCGGGAGATCCCATGTTTTTGACTCTGGAAGGAAAGACCATCGCGTACGACGGAGAAGTGACGGTATACCCCACCTTTGTGAACGAGGCTGCCTATTACGAGAAGCAACAAGCCTTCGTAATGACGGCGAAAGAAAAATTGAGCACAAAAGGGCTCCGAGTCTCTTAAACCTGGATTGTTTTTTTAAACTTCCTCTAAAGTGCCTGCAAATATTTCTCGCCCAAGGTGGCCTAAAGACATCGTAGATCCTGGACCGAAAATTCAATTTATCGTTGTAAGAAATAGAAAGCACTTACTCAGAAAAAAACGCACACCGTCAATGATTATAAACCATTTTTTATGCACTTTACAGTTGCTGTTTTTAATGAGACTTTTTCAGGCCTGGTTTTGAGGCTGCTGATAATCCTCGATTTACGACCACAGTTGAGCCCAAAACGTCCGTTACTGAGCCACACCATTAAGCGAGTTTTGCCCCACAAGAATCCTTGTGGTGATGTGATCAAACTTCACATGCTTGGCAACTGGTTCATATTTATGACGGTCACAGCATCCCGGGGTCACGTGACCCCCTTTTGCGACCTAATAAACAAAGTCAATGGGGAAGCCGGATTCACTTAACAACCGTGTTACTGACGGAACAACTGCCACAATTCACTTAACAACTGTGGCAAGACATGCAGCAAAACTCACTTAACAACTGTCTCGTAATTTGGGGGTCAATTGTAGTCGTAAGTCGAGGAATACTGGTAATTCAGAATTTACATGTGGGAAGAAAAATTGCTTGAAGTAAACAAGGAAGAACTGGGTGAAAGAAATGTTATGAACCTGGATATATAAATGTGAATAGAATAGAAAACAGGACAGGACAGGATAGGATAGGATAGGATAGGATAGGATAGGATAGGATAGGATAGGATAGGATAGGATAGGATAGGATAGGATAGGATAGGATAGAAAATATAGAAGGGAAGGAATGGGATGGGATGGGATGGGATGGGATAGGATAGGATAGGATAGGAAAGGATAGGATAGAAAATATAGAAGGGAAGGAATGGGATGGGATGGGATGGGATGGGATGGGATGGGATGGGATGGGATGGGATAGGATAGGATAGGATAGAAAATATAGAAGGGAAGGGATGGGATGGGATAGGATAGGATAGAAGGGAAGGGAAGGGGTGGGAAGGGGTGGGATGGGATGGGATAGAATGGAATAGAATAGAATAGAATAGAATAGAATAGAATAGAATAGAATAGAATGGAATGGAATGGAATGGAATGGAATGGAATGGAATGGAATGGAAGGGAAGGGAAGGGAAGGGAAGGGAAGGGAAAGGGAAGGGAAGGGATGGGATGGGATAGGATAGGATAGGATAGAAGGGAAGGGATGGGATGGGATGGGATAGGATAGGATAGAAGGGAAGGGAAGGGAAGGGGTGGGAAGGGGTGGGATGGGATGGGATAGAATGGAATAGAATAGAATAGAATAGAATAGAATAGAATAGAATAGAATGGAATGGAATGGAATGGAATGGAATGGAATGGAATGGAATGGAAGGGAAGGGAAGGGAAGGGAAGGGAAGGGAAGGGATGGGATGGGATGGGATGGGATAGGATAGAAGGGAAGGGGTGGGGTGGGATGGGATGGGATAGAATGGAATAGAATAGAATAGAATAGAATGGAATGGAATGGAATGGAATGGAATGGAAGGGAAGGGATGGGAAGGGAAGGGAAGGGAAGGGAAGGGAAGGGATGGGATGGGATGGGATGGGATAGGATAGAAGGGAAGGGGTGGGGTGGGATGGGATGGGATAGAATGGAATAGAATAGAATAGAATAGAATAGAATAGAATGGAATGGAATGGAAGGGAAGGGAAGGGAAGGGAAGGGAAGGGAAGGGAAGGGAAGGGAAGGGAAGGGAAGGGAAGGGAAGGGATGGGATGGGATGGGATAGGATAGAA
>JAUDYJ010000001.1:3507135-3517135 GCA_030761175.1 Masticophis lateralis | reverse complement strand
TACCTAGTCAGGTCATGAAACGTCCCCAAAAAACCCATCAAACTCAGAGCCCACCAAGGACCCCACAGTCCAACTCTTAGCTGCAAATAGCCTCTTCTATGAGTAATTCATCCTTACGCGTCATCCTCGTGATTACAGAAACGCTTTCCGCACCGCAGAATTCACCGATTCAGCTGCAGTTCCATTTTCCTCTCTTTGACCCTGCAGAGCGAAATCCCTCCCGTCTGACCTCCCCACCAACTTACCTTAAACACAACCGCGTGTCGTTGTCCGCCACTTTGCACCATTCCCCGAGTTCGAATTTCCTCCTCAGGAACTTGGGGAGAAGTTTTTCGATCTCCACAATCGTCCTGGCTCTCTGGAGACAAGAGGGACGAGATAACCAAGAAGGGAAGTTTCGAAAAAGAGATTCCCGAATGTTTTTCCATCCGCCGGTAAAAATAGGTGATGAAAAAACAGAAAACAATTAGCTCTGAATTCAATTGTCCCAAAAATGGCTTTTTCAACCGGCAACTGGGAATTTTTTGTTTTTTTCTTGAAGACATTTCGCTCCTCGTCCGAGAAGCTTCCTCAGTTCTGACTGAATGGTGGAGAATGGAAGGATTTGTATCCCTTGCAGTCATCCGGTTGTTAGCGCTCTCTTTGAGAGTCGTCGAGGCCACTTGGAGATTTATCTGCACCCTCAAGGTGCCCTGAATCCTCGACATACGACCCCAATTGAGGCCAACATTTTTTGTCGTTAAGCGAGACATTTGTTGAGTGACCCCCATTTTTTATGAACTCGTCAGAAGGCTGCAAAAGGGGGTCAACGGAACGGTCGTAAGTATGAGTCAGCTGCCAAGCATCTGAATTTTGGACACATGATCATGGGGATGCTACACAGGCTGTAAGTGTGAAAAAAGGTCCTAAAAAACCTACTTTTTTCCCCAGTGCCGTCATAACTTTGAACGGTCACTAAATGAATTGTTCACTAAATGAACTGTTGTAAGTCGAGGATTAGCTGTAGTCCAAATGGGTGTGGAATACGCTCCCACAGAGAGGGCCTCCTCAGGGTACTGTTGGCCAAACAATGTCGACTGACGACCCCCAGGGGGAGAGCTTTCTCTGTGGGGGCTCCTGCCCTATGGAATGAATTGCCCCCGGATATTCGAAGGATCCCCGACCTCCGTGCCTTCCGTCGTGCTCTGAAGACCCTGTTATTTCAGCAAGCCGGTCTGATGGGACAGTGATTTTAATTGGGTTTTTAAAATGGTTTTAAAATGGTTTTTAGTTGGGAGTTTTAAATTCGGCCAAAATCTGATGGAATTATTTTAAATGATTTTTAAATTTTGTTTTAAATTGTTGTGTAAACATGGCTGTACACTGCCCTGAGTCCTTCGGGAGAAGGGCGGTATAGAAATAACATAACATAACATAACATAAATCTTCTTGGGATTGCTGAAAGGACTGTGTCATAAACAGGAGATAGGGGTGACCCCTTGAAAGAGGGGTCAAAGAGGCCATCCGCATTAAGATTCCAGTATTTCAGGGGCTGCCCCAAAGAGGAAAGGGTGAATTGATTCTCCAAAGCGTCAGAAAGCAGGACAAGAAGTCTATTCTATGCTATGCTATGCTATGCTATGCCATCCCATTCCATTCCTTCCCATCTATATTTCCTATCCTATCCTATCCTATCCTATCCCATCCCATCCCATTCCATCTTCATTCATCCATTCTTCATTCTATTCTATTCTATTCTATTCTATTCTATTCTATTCTATTCTATTCTATTCTATTCTATTCTATTCTATCCTATCCCATCCCATCCCATCCCATCCCATCCCATTCCTTCCCATCTATATTTTCTATCCTATCCTATCCTATCCTATCCTATCCTATCCTATCCTATCCTATCCTATCCTATCCTATCCTATCCCATCCCATCCCATCCCATCCCATCCCATCTTCATTCATCCATTCTTCATTCTATTCTATTCTATTCTATTCTATTCTATTCTATTCTATTCTATTCTATTCTATTCTATTCTATTCTATTCTATTCTATCCTATCCTATCCTATCCTATCTCATCCCATCCCATCCCATCCCATCCCATCCCATCCCATCCCTTCCCATCTATATTTTCTATCCTATCCTATCCTATCCTATCCTATCCTATCCTATCCTATCCTATCCTATCCTATCCTATTCCATTCTTCTATTCTATTCTATTCCATTCCATTCTTCATTCCATTATTCTATTCTATTCTATTCTATTCTATTCTATTCTATTCTATTCTATCCTATCCCATCCCATCCCATCCCTTCCCATCTATATTTTCTATCCTATCCTATCCTATCCTATCCTATCCTATCCTATCCTATCCTATCCTATCCTATCCTATCCTATCCTATCCTATCCTATCCTATTCCATTCTTCTATTCTATTCCATTCCATTCTTCATTCCATTATTCTATTCTATTCTATTCTGTTCTGTTCTGTTCTGTTCTGTTCTGTTCTGTTCTGTTCTATTCTATTCTATTCTATTCTATTCTATTCTATTCTATTCTATTCTATTCTATTCTATTCCATTCCATTCCATTCCATTCCATTCCATTCCATTCCATTCCATTCCATTCCATTCCGGAGGCTCTCCTCACGGTCACTCATGCCCTTGTCATCTCACGATTGGATTATTACAACACACTCTACATGGGGCTACCCTTGAAGAGTGTTCGGAGACTACAATTGGTCGCGCGAGCTGTCGTTGGTGCACCTACGTACACCCACATTACATCAATTCTCCGTGAGCTGCACTGGCTCCCTATTGGTCTCCGGTCACAGTTCAAGGTGTTAGTTATTACCTTTAAAGCCCTCCATGGCTCAGGGCCAGGCTATCTTCGAGACCGCCTTCTACCACATAGCTCCCAACGATCGGTAAGATCCCACAGAGTTGGTCTCCTCCGGGTCCCATCAGCTAAACAATGCTGGCTGGCGAGCCCGCGGGGGAGGGCCTTCTCTGTGGCTGTCCCGGCTCTCTGGAACCAGTTACCTCCTGAGGGCCGGACCATCCCCACCCTATTGGTCTTCCAGAAAGTGGTGAAGACCTGGCTTTTCCGGCAGGCCTCGGGCCGTTGATCTTGCTCTTGTGATCGCGCGAGATCCGGCCATGAATGGCGTGAATGAGTTTTAATGTCTTTAATTTTTAAGTGTTTTTATAGTGATTTTTTGAGTGTATTGTGAGCCACCTGGGAGGGGTGGCATATAGATTGAATAAATAATAATAATAATAATAACCTGGAATTAAGGAGAAACTTCCTAGCACTGAGGACCAGTGGAACAGCCTGACACCAGAACTAGTGGATGCTTCATATCAACTGAGGTTTCTAAGAAGAGATTGGACAGCCATTTTTCTGAAACGGTATAGGATCTCCTGCTTGGATTAGAAGACTTCCAAGGTCTCTTCCAGCTCTGTTCTGATTGATTGATTGACTGATTGATTGATTGATTCAAGCAGGGGTGAAATCCAGCAGGCTCTGACAGGTTCTGGAGAACCGGTAGCGGGAATTTTGAGCAGTTCGGAGAACCGGCAAATACCACCTCTGGCTGGCCCCAGAGTGGGGAGGGAATGGAGATTTTGCAGTATGCTTGCCCCAAGAGTGGGAGGGAATGGGGATTTTGCAGTATCCTTCCCCTGCCACGCCCACCAAGCCAAGCCCACCGAACCTGTAGTAAAGAATTTGGATTTCACCACATCCCGCTCACAATGGTGGTGGTGGAAGGGGTATGACACCACCTATCTCCTGTGTACAATAAAATCCTTTCAGCAATTCCAAAAAGGTTCTACACCAGGGGTGTCAAACTCAAGGCTCACGGGCCGAATCCAGCCCGCGTGGTGCTTAAATCCAGTCCACAGGGCCAGCCTGGAAATATCAAAAGACCGGCTCATGGTGGCCCTACCAGTTTTTGGCTGCCAAAATGCTGCTGGAGGCCATGGAGGGCGAAAACAAGGTGGGGGGGGGAGCAGGGTGCTGCAGGAAGCGTCCGTCCCATCTCCCCCCCCACCCCCCCAACTTTCCCGTGGAGGAGAACTACAATGCTGATCTGCCTGTTGACGAAATCCAGTTGGACATCCCTGTTTTACACCGATTTGTATTCTGATTCAGGTGACCCCCCGAAGACACCGATAAACCTCCAAGAGGCCTCAAAGGCTCTCTAAAAAAGGATGCAAACGACCGGCTGTCTTGCAAGGAGTATAAATCCTTCCATCCGTCCGTCATTCAGTCAGAACATGAAGAAGCTTCTCGGATGAGAAGCGAAACATCTTCGAGGAAAAACAAAGGAAGTCCAGTTTCCTCTTGAAAAAAGCACCAGGACAGGATTTGGGACAATCAAAACGGGACTGAATCCAGATGTCGAGGGAGATTCCCGAAGTCATCCAACTGGTGGCTCAGCAGACTAAAAGCATTGTGATTAACACCAGATGTCTGCAATTACTGTAAGTTCGAATCTCACCAGGCTCAAGGTTGACTCAGCCTTCCATCCTTTCTAAGGTGGGTAAATTGAGGACCCAGTTTGTGGGGGCAATAAGCTGACTTTGGATAAATATACAAAAGTATGAAGGCTATTGCTTAACGCATTGTAAGCCGCCCTGAGTCTCCGGAGAAGGGTGGCATATAAATCTAATTTAAAAAAAGAAAGAAAGAAAAAAAGGGAAATGAAGGGAAAAATGGAAGGGAGGGAGGAAAGAAGGAAGGAAGGGAGGAAGGAAGGAAGGAAGGAAGGAAGGAAGAAATGAAAGAATGAAGGAAGAAAAGAAAGAAAGGGAAATGAAGGGGAAAATGGAAAGGAGGAAGGAAAAAAGAAGGAAGGGAAGAAGGAAGGAAGAAATTAAAAAAGGAAGGAAGAAAAGAAAGAAAGGGAAATGAAGGGAAAAATCGAAGGGAGGGAGGGAGGGAAGAAGGAAGGAAGGAAGGAAGGAAGGAAGGAAGGAAGGAAGGAAGGAAGGAAGGAAGGAAGGAAGAACGGGCCTGGTGGCTCAGCAGACTAAAGCATTGTGATTAACTCCAGCTGCCTGCAATTACTGCAAGTTCGAATCCCCCCAGGCTCAAGGTTAACTCAGCCTTCCATCCTTTCTAAGGTAGGTAAATTGAGGACCCAGTTTGTGGGGGCAATAAGCTGACTTTGTATAAATATACAAAAGTATGAAGGCTATTGCTTAACGCATTATAAGCCGCCCTAAGTCTCCGGAGAAGGGCGGCATATAAATCAAATTAAAAAAATAAATAAATCCCATTTTCCTCAAAGGAATCCCGGACACACACACACACACACACACAGACCCCTCCCGGGTCCAACCTGCAGCCTCCAGATGTGCTCGCTCTCTTTGGAAATGTCTTCCACCGTCTCTCCCATCAAGGCGATCAGCATGTTGAGGAGCAGGACGAAAGTCAGGATCACGAAGGAGATGAGCAGCAGGAGGAAGAGGATGGGGTACTTGGCGTTTTTCGGGACGTCCAGCTCACCCAGGCCTAAGGTCAGCATGAATAAATCGATCTCGATGCTTCCCAAGACGCTGTACTCGTTGCATTTGCTGTCTTCGGGACACGATTCCACCAAGGCCGCAAGAGCTGGGCGGAGAACGGGAAGGAGGAGGAGATCAGAGTCTTTTTCATTACACTCTGAGGTTACAAGAGTTTTCGGAGGATTCAGCCCTCACTGAAAGAGGGTTTTTAACACGGATGGGATTCAGCCGGTTCTGACAAATCGGATGTTACTTTTAATCTGGTTCGCCGAACCGGTAATTACAAAGACTGGCTGACTCCACCCACTCCACCCTGCCCCTCCCAGAAATCTCCCCGCGGCCCATTTTAGATGCCAGGAAAGTGCAGGGCCTACATGGAGGCTCCAGGAGGGCAAAAAACGGGCCTACTGGAAGTACCAGAAGTTCGGAAACGGGCCAGTTTTCAGCCTCCGGAGCCGGGGGGAGGCTGTTTTCGCCCTCCCGGAGTCTTGAGGAAAGCTTCCGGAGCCCAGGGAGGGCAAAAACCCCTCACCCTGCCGTGGTGCAGGAAGCCGACTAGGCCACGCCTCCATGGCCATGCCTACCCAGCAGCAGGGTGGAGATTTTACCCGGTTGCTAACATTTTTCAATCCCACCCCTGGTTATTAAGAGTCTGAAATTGGGTGTCCGCAGGAAGGAGTCCAAAACACGAACTGTGCCATTTGGGGAGGGGGGATGTAAGTGTTTTGACTTTTTAGAAGAGAATATTCGTAGCTCAGGGAGAGGGGACTGCGGGGTCCTTGGTGTCTGTGAGCCGAGTTGATTTCCTTGCAGACGTTCCATGATCCAACTAGGGAACGTCATCAGTGTTAGGAGGGAGTGGGGATTATGGGGAGGAGGAGGAAAGAGAAAGAGGAGGAGGGGGAAGAAAGAGGAGGAGGAGGAGGAGGAGGAGGAGGAAGAAGAGGAGGAGGAGGAAGGAAGGAGAGAAGGGAGAGAGAAGGGAGAGAGAAGGAGGAGGAAGAGGAGGAGGAGGAAGGAAGGAGAGAAGGGAGAGAGGACAAAGAGGAGGAGGAGGAGGAAGAGGAGGAGGAGGAAGGAAGGAGAGAAGGGAGAGAGAAGGAGGAGGAAGAGGAGGAAGAAGAGGAGGAGGAAGGAGAGAAGGGAGAGAGGAGGAAGAGGAGGAGGAGGAAGAGGAGGAGGTGGAGGAAGAGGAGGAAGGAAGGAGAGAAGGGAGAGAGGAGGAAGAGGAGGAGGAGGAGGAGGAGGAAGAGGAAGAGGAAGAGGAGGAGGAGGAAGGAAGGAGAGAAGGGAGAGAGGAGGAGGAGGAAGAGGAGGAGGAGGAAGAAGAGGAGGAGGAGGAAGGAAGGAGAGAAGGGAGAGAGGAGAAAGAGGAGGAGGAAGAGGAGGAGGAAGAGGAAGAGGAGGAGGAAGAGGAGGAGGAGGAGGAAGAGGAGGAGGAGGAAGGAAGGAGAGAAGGGAGAGAGGAGGAGGAAGAGGAGGAAGAGGAGGAGGAGGAGAAAGAGGAAAGGAGGAAGAGGAGGAGGAGGAGAAAGAGGAAAGGAGGAAGAGGAGGAGGAGGAAGTCTCTGGGGTCCTTGGTGCTCTCTGAGCTTGACTGTTTCCTTGTAGATGTTTCATGACCCACCTAGGCAACATCATCAGTGCCAGAAGGGAGAGGGGTTTGTGGAGAGGAGGAGAAGGAGGATTGTGAGTCTCCGATGCTCTCCGAGGTTGGCTCCTTTCTTGCAAACGTTTCATAACCCAACTAGGGGACATCATCAGTAGCAGAAGCGGGTGGGGTTTGCTGTCTGGTTGCCCTGTAAGTGTCTTCTTGGTGCTTTCTCAATTAATCTGTTGTTTTCTGTTAATTTATTTGTCTGAGATGTTCCTTCCTTGAGGGGGGGAGCGGTTACAATAAAGATCATTATTGTTTACCTAAAAGACCAAAACACTTCCTGGGCAGCAATTAACCTCCCTATAAACAGAGATTAACACGAGATTAACCATCCAGCCGTTTGGATCAATATATTTTTTTTATTTAGTTTTGTACTATTTCTATTGTCTATTTTTTTAAAACATTGTAAAATGCCTAGGATCATTGATTGAGACGGGCAGCTACAGAAACATTCATTCAATAAATGAATAGAATTAGCAACGCAGACAAACAATCAAACATTTGGGCCTGGTGGCTCAGCAGACTAAAAGCATTGTGATTAACATCAGCTGTCTGCAATTACTTTAAGTTCAAATCTCCCCAGGACCAAGGTCGACTCAGCCTTCCATCCTTTCTAAGGTAGGTAGATTGAGGACCCAGTTTGTGGGGGCAATAAGCTGCCTTTGTATAAAAATATACAAAAGTATGAAGGCTGTTGCTTAACGCATTGTAAGCCGCCCTGAGTCTTCGGAGAAGGGCGGCATATAAATCAAATTTAAGAAAGGAAGGAAGGAAGGAAGAAAGGAAGGAAGGGCGGGCAGGCCTGGTGGCTCAGTAGACTAAAGCATTGTGATTAACATCAGCTGTCTGCAATTACTGTAAGTTCGAATCTCACCAGGCTCAAGGTTGACTCAGCCTTCCATCCTTTCTAAGGTAGGTCAATTGAGGACCCAGTTTGTGGGGCAATAAGGTGACTTTGTAAAATATACAAAAGTATGAAGGCTGTTGCTTAATGCATTGTAAGCCGCTCTGAGTCTTCGGAGAAGGGCGGCATATAAATCAATTTTTTTTAAAAAAATCACTCCCTTCTAACACTGATGATGTTCCCTAGTTGGGTTGTGAAACGTCTACAGAAAAACAACCAAGGTCAGAGAGTACCAAAAATCCCACAGTCCTCCTCCTCCTCTCCACAAACCCCTCTCCCTTCTAGCACTGATGATGTTGCCTAGGTGGGTCATGAAACATCTGTAAAAAAGCCAACAACAATTACAGGTACTTACAGGGAGTGTGTCAGAAAAAGGCAAAATGGAGGCCGCAACAGAGCAAGCCAAGCCTTTCTTATGTGATGATGCCCATAAAAAATGGCTTGGATGTCACAGCTGGCAACACAGGTTGTGCCTTCTTTGAACGCCCACCGCCACACCCACCCCCCCGAGTCCACGGATGCCCCTGCGAAGAAAAAGCCTCAAATTCTGTTTACCTACGCCGAATCCAAACAAAAACACCAGATAGACGGCGATAAACTTGATCACGTCGTGCAAAATGACCTACAAGGCAAAAGAGAAAAAGAATGAATGGTGAACAGGAAAATAAATGGCATTGCTCTACTACTTCTGGATGTATTTACATGGAAAATTTGGTTTCCAGAGGTGGCGATTGGCATTCACTTTAGACCATTTAAAAAAATGGACAAGTTTGTGGGAAATGAGGGGGATCTTCTCACTTTAATGTAGTGTTTCTCAAACTTGGGCACTTGAAGATGGGTGGACTTCTACTCCCAGAATTCCCCAGTCGGCATATCTCAAAGTATGCTGGCTGGAGAATTGGGTACGATCACCAGGGGACTAACTTATATTGTTCATCAGATGAAGATAGATGATAGATAGATAGATAGATAGATAGATAGATAGATAGATAGATAGATAGATGATAGATAGATAGATAACATAGACCTCAGAAAAGATAGATAATATAGACCTCAGAAAAAGATAGATAGATAGATAGATAGATAGATAGATAGATAGATAGATAGATAGATGATAGATAGATAGATAACATAGACCTCAGAAAAGATAGATAGATAGATAGATAGATAACATAGACCTCAGAAAAGATAGATAATATAGACCTCAGAAAAAGATAGATAGATAGATAGATAGATAGATAGATAGATAGATAGATAGATGATAGATAGATAGATAACATAGACCTCAGAAAATGATAGATAGATAGATGATAGATAGATAGATAGATAGATAGATAGATAGAAAACATAGACCTCAGAAAAGATGATAGATAGATAGATAGATAGATAGATAGATAGATAGATGATAGATAGATAGATAACATAGACCTCAGAAAAGATGATAGATAGATAGATAGATAGATAGATAGATAGATAGATAGATAGAAAACATAGACTCAGAAAAGATAGATAGATAGATAGATAGATATAGATAGATAGATAGATAGATAGATAGATAGATAGATAGATAGATGATAGATGGATGGATGTTAAATGGATAGACGGATGGACAGGTAGGCAGGCAGATAGCTGATGGATGGATGGATGGATGAATAGATAGATAGATAGACATGATACATGAAGATATGTAGAGGAAGAGACAGAAAGAGATGACTAGAACAGAATAACAGAATTGGAAGGGACCTTGGAGGTCTTCTAGTCCACCCCCCTGCTTAGGCAGGAAACCCTACACCACTTCAGACAAATGGTTATCCAATCTCTTCTTAAAAACTTCCAGTGTTGGAGCATTCACAACTTTTGGAGGCAAGCGATTCCACGGATTAATTGTTCTAACTGTCAGGAAATTTCTCCGAGGTTGTTTCTCTCCTTGATTAGTT
>JAUDYJ010000001.1:3174635-3502135 GCA_030761175.1 Masticophis lateralis | reverse complement strand
CACCCCCCCACATATTCCCCTTGCTTTTGGCACGCGATTGCACAGTGGGCCCAGTAGGCCCATTTTTCACTCTCCCCAGGCTCCAGAGCCTTTCTAGGAGCCTGGGGAGGCAAAAATGGCCTTCCCCACTCCCTCAGAGGCCCTCCAGAGGCTGGAAATGGCCTGTTTCCGACTTCCATTCAGTTGGAGCTGAACTACTTTAGTTTAGTTTATTAAATTTCTATACCACCCTTCTCCTGAAGGACTCAGGGTGGTGTACAGCCGCAATAAAACACCATAAATACAAAATTTAAAAACAATTGAAAAATAAATTAAATATTTTGGCCCACCCCGTTAAAAACCCCAAAATTAAAACACCCCATCCAAATTCTTATTAAGCCAGCCCAGCCTGTTGAAACAGGAAGGTCTTAAGGGCACGGCGAAAGGTACATAGGTCGGGGATCATACATATCCCCAGGGATAGTTCATTCCATAGGGCGGATGCCCCCACAGAGAAGGCTCTCCCCCTGGGGGTCGCCAATCGACAATGTCTAACCGACGGCACCTTGAGGAATCCCTCTCTGTGGGAGTGTGTTGGTCGGTGGGAGGCCATCGGTGGCAGAAGGTGACCCCATAAATATCTGGGTCCTAAACCATGGAGCGCTTTAAAGATGATAACCAACACCTTGAATCGCACCCAGAAAACCACCGGGAGCCAGTGCAGCTCGCACAGAAAAGGTGTCACATGGATGCGTTGAGTCGCTCCCATAACTAGGGCAATGTTGTGGCTCCGTTGCCTGAGGCTGCGTCATCATCAGGGGAGGACTCTGAGAGTGAGGGAGAGGAGTTGGCAAGGCCTCCTTCTCCAGGCCTCTCCTCTCTGGCAATGCCTCCGGAGGACACCGAAGAGCAGGAGATAGGCCCAGAGCCAAGCTCATCCCCGCAGCCACAGGAGTACATTGATGAGGGGAGTGAGTTTTGGTTGGATCCTCGCCAGCGTCGGAGAGACAGGAGAGCCCAGCAGAGGAAAAGGTGTGGTCGTGATTAGCTGGTGGACCACACCTCACAGGCTATAAAAGAGAGGGATTGCAGCCTGTATCTTTGTGACGAACAAAACAAAGATTCATGGATCCCGGTTTTGAATCGGCCCTGCGTCTCAGCTCTGGACATTTTAGTGGTGTGTATTTGACTGAACTATTAATAAAGACGTTGGCAAGCAGCTGCGGGGATTGCTGCCAAGCTTTGTTATCAGCTTACTTGGTTGCCTGCCAGTTCATTAGACTCTGACTGTCTGAGGGGGGGTATTCCTGGGAACGGGGACAGAACAGGCAACACTTGCGTGCCCACCGATATGGCTCCGCGTGCCACCTGTGGCACACATGCCATAAATTCGCCATCACGGCGCTGGGGTGAACACCCAGGCTCCATTATGGTTTGCACCATAAATCAGGAATAAAGTCGTTCAGGAGGCAGTGAGCTATCATTTGGAATAATTGGGAAATTGCATTAAAAAGCATTATTTGAACTAAGAACTATGTTTAAATGTTAAAATGCTATATTTTTAAGATTAAAGATAAGATTTAAATTTGATAAAGTAGTAATGGAATAAGGATTTAATGAGTATCATGAAATATAAATATGTTTGTACTGAAATGTATTATGAGTTATTAATGGAATTAAGATTTAAGGTGGGTTAATATGTAGAAGGGTAATTGTTTTGATTAGGTAAATATGTGTTAATTTTTTTAAGATGGCATTAGTTGAATATGTGATTTAAGATTAAGAAATAAGTGTTACGGCAAAATAGAATAGATAAAATTTTGTTAAAAATGACCAAAATTGAACAAATGGATGACCGGATCAAAGCTCTATTCTGAAAAGATGTAATTTGTATGTTTGGGAAAAAAATAAAGAGGCAAACCCCCACAAAACTGTGTGGTTGAAACATGGGATGGACAGGTAGTCTCCGACTTATGGCCGTTCCTTTAGCGACCATTAAAAGTTACAACGGTATCATATATGAGAGTGTTGGTGTACCTTTTGGGCATCAAGTGCGTGCCGGAAAACAGAAAATCAGCCACTCGGTGTGCATGCGTGTGCCAGGAAGATGATCTTCCGGTTCCTGGCACACACATGAGCACTGGCCAGCTGATCTTCCCGTTTCCGGCACTCCCACACGTGTGAAGACCAGCTGGCTGGCACGCCAAAACCTGGAAGAGCAACAGGTGACAGCTCGTGTGCCCAGACAGATGGCTCTGTGTGCCACTTCCACCATGTGGTGCTATAGGTTCTCCATCATGGGTATATGATATCCTAGCTGCAGGAATGAAGCTTTCCAGGAGGTGTCAGTTATAATTTATATTTTGGAGCAGGAGTGTCTGCAGGCAGGATATGTAAAGGTCAAAATTATGGGGTCCCTGGAGAAAGAGGAGGAGGGGGAAGAAGAGGAGGAAGAGAAAGAGGAGAAGCAGAAAGAGGAAGAGGACTGTGCGGTACCCGACTAGGTAACATCAGCAGTGTTTGAAGGGGGAGGGGGGTTCGTGAAGAGGAGGAGGAGCAACTATAGTGATTCACTTAACAACTATGGCAAGAAAGGTTGCAAAATAGGGAAAAACTCTCTTAACAATGAGCTTTGGGATTTGTGCTGGAGCCCATTTTTCAACACCAACCACATGGCACACCCTGGCATCCATCAAAAACATTTCGGAAAATGCAGCTTCTGAGACACCTGCGAGTGGGCATTGCATTTATGAGGCTATCCTAGCTCCCACCCAAACAGAACACACCCCCAGCCAATCAGAGCACAGCCAACCCCCCATCCAATCAGAGCACAGCCAAGCCCCCATCCAATCAGTTCACACACCCGCTAGCAGTTAAAAGGAAGAAACAGCTGCGATCACACATTGCTCCTAGAAGCACGAAGCCGAGAACACCAGCCTGAAGATGACGAATGAGATTTCATTGAAACGTTGCCAAGACACTTCCAGGCAAAGAACCCCTTGCTAAAATTTTTGAACCCCACCCCTAGGATGGGCTCCAGCACGAGTCCGAAAGCTCGGAAAATAAAACTTTCGACCCAGACTGGATCCTGCAACATTATCCTGGGACACGTAGATTCGCTTTCATTTGTGAGGAATATTCCTATCAGCGCTTACCTCTTTAATAGCAATAAACACGGCTCCCAAAATAACCATGGCTTGTCCTGCCAACTGCAACCAATTCAGGTCCCCGATCAGTGCCAGAGGGTATGGTGGAGGCTAGAGATTGGGGGGAGAAAAAAATAAGAATAGAGATAGTCCTCGTCTTATAACCGTTCATTTAGTGACAGTTCTAAGTTATGACAACGCTGAAAATAGTGGCTTATGATCGACCCTTGCACTTATGACCGTTCCAGCACCCACACCATCACTCGATCCAAATTTAGGCACTGGGCAACCACCATGGAGAGGCAAGTCCTCGACGTACGACGGTTAAATTAGTGACCGTTCGAAATAGCACTGAAAAAAAGCGACTTAGGGCCGTTTTTCACACTTACGACCGTTGCAGGATCCCCACGGTCACGTGACTTACATTCGGATCAGGGGTGGGTTCTATTTTTTTTTACAACCGGTTCTGTGGGCGTGGCTTATTTTGTGGGCGTGGCTTGATGGTCATGGGACAATTCTTTAGGATTTTAGCAGCACATAAATCGAACCTATAATAATAATAATATTAGGGCGGCATACAAATCGAACCAATAATAATAATGATGATGAAGATGATGATGATGATTAAAGGCCTGGAGACTAAAACATAGAAAGAACAGGATTGCAGGATTTGGGTTTGGCTGTTCTAAAAAAAGTAAGGACTTGGGGGGACATGGTAGCAACATTCCAATATTTGAAGGGCTGCCCCAAAGAAGAGGACGGGGGGTCAAGCTATTCTCCAAAGCCCCTGAAGGCAGAACAAGAAACAATGGATGGAAACTCATCAAGGAGAGAAGCAACCTGGAACTAAGGAGAAACTTCCTAACAGCGAGGACAATTAACCAGTGGAACTGCTGGCCACCAGAAGTGGTGGATGCTTCATATCAGTGGAGGTTTTTAAGGGGAGACTGTACAATCACTTCTCTGAAACGATATAGAGTCTCCTGCTCAAGCAGGGGGTTGGACTAGAAGACCTCCAAGGTCCCTTCCAGCTCTTATTATTTATAATCCTTGCCGCATCCGGGGGGGTTACGTGATTTGCCATTTGCAGCTTTCAGAGCCAGCTTCCGACCAGCAAAGTCAGTGGAGGAATCAGAATTCGCTTAACAACCCCATGATTCAGTGGTGTCATCTGAACCAGTTTATTACTGGTTCGCAGGCTGCGCATCTGTGCCATGCGCCAAATGCGAGCTGCATGCGCGCATACGCAGTGCACACCAAAAGGAGGCTTGGGAAGGTAAGTAGAACAGCGCGGCGGGGTGTGTGTGTGTGTGTGATCAGCTGTGGCCCGTGTGGGAACCTTTTAAAAAAAAAATTTAAGCAATTTTTTTACTACTGGCTCTGATGAATAGGTAGTAAAAAATGCTTTAAAACATTTTTTAAAAGGCTCCGGCGATCGTGCGGGCACAGCTGTCATAGTCGGAGGCTTTTTTTTTACTTTTTGAAAGCATTTTTTACTACCTATTCGCCCAAACTGGTAGTAAAAAAATGCCTAAAAAGTAAAAAAAAAAAAAAAATCCAACGATCAGCTGTGTGACATTTATTTATTTATTGACTGATTGATTGATTGACTGATTGATTGATTGATTGAATTTGTATACCACCCTTCTCCCCAAGGGACTCAGGCGGTGGACACCCGAAATTAAAATACATACAATATAAAAGTTAAGATAACTAAAATAAATTAAATCAATCGGCCTTCCAATTTAAAACCCTATATCTATACAATTTAAAAACTAACCCATAAAACCTATTTAGGCTAGGCTGGCTTGCTGGAATAAAAAAGTCTTCAGGGCCTTACGGAAAGTACGGAGATCCGGGATCAGTCGTATTCTGGGAGGGAGCTCATTCCAGAGGGCGGGTGCCCCCACAGAGAAGGCTCTCCCCCTGGGGGCCGCCAGCCGACATTGCTTGACTGACGGCACCCTGAGGGGGGCCTCTCTGTGAAAAGTATTGGCTGGTGGGAGGTTATCGGTAGCAGAAGGTGGTCTCATAAATACCCTGGCCCTAAGCCATGGAGCGCTTTAAAGGTGAGAACCAATACCTTGAAGCGCACCTGGAAGACCACCGGAACCCAGCGCAGCTTGCGCAGGAGAGGTTTTTTACTACCGGTTCGGGCAAACCGGCCCAAACCAGTTGCATTTCACCCCTGCCGTGATTCACTTAACAACAGCAGCCATTCACTCAGCAACCATGTCAGACAAGAGGTCGTCAAAGTGGGCGCAACTCACTCAACAACCACCTTGCTTAGCCATGTGAATTCTGCCGTACGTTCGTAAGGACTACCTATAGAAGAGGGTTTATGAAAGATGTCCCAGAAGGGATCCATTCAGTGGTGGTATTGAACCGGTTTGGTCCGGTTCGAGCGAAACGATAGTGGTGACCTACGGATGGGCCTGTTGTGGCCCGTCAGCAGCCTGTGCAGTTAGTAGCTGATTCCGACAGCGAGGAGGCTGGTGTGGTGCTGCGCCAGCAGCCTGTGCAGCTGGCCCTCGAGTCGGACAATGAGGAGGCTGGAGAAGAGGTGGTGCCAGAGACGGGGATTCAGCCAGGGCCTTCAGAACCTCCAGAAGCTTCTTTAAGTGAAGAAGACGAAGAGGAGGAGCCTCTTCTCGATGCACGGGCGCGCAGAGCTGCCAAAAGGCAGGAGTGGCTCCTCAGGAGGAGGTCTCCTTGAGAGTAAGGCTTGGGGCTAATTGGCCACTCCCTTAGCCTATTTAAGGAAGGACGACGACTGATGCAGTTTGCAGGAAACAACTTCGTTCAAATTCCTTCGCGTCTTGATTTCAGAAAACGTTTGATTTGGCTGTCTAATCAGTTTTCCTGCAAATTGCTTCTGGGCATTCTGCCAACCACAGTAAGTTTACGGTTATGTGAAAGACTATGCCTCAGAATTGAGTTATTCTTCTTTGAATTCTTGTCGGCTGTTAACGAAGTTAAATTAACAGCCCTTGTTCAGAAAAGACTGATTTAAACTGTGTTTGTGTTCGAACAACTACTAAGAAAGCTCATTAGTAGTCTTTAATTAGTAAATTAAGGTTTGTACGGACTTTGTGTGTGCTGCGTTCTTTGGGGTCAGTAGCTGGGGCAGAACAGGGCCTGCCCATCTGCCCCAGTGCTATGCCATCCTATTTAGCCACGTTTTCTAAGCATTTTCGGTGTACGGCGAACCGGTGGTAGACTTATATGAAACCCACCTCTGGATCCAGCCTACCCAGAATAAAAAGGATGGAAGTTCTCGTCCTCCTCTCCCTCCCTACCTGCTTCGTGTGAGGCCTGTAGTAGGAAATCAACGTCAAGATGAGGTTGTAGATGAAGTAGAGGCAGCAGGAAAGGAAAAAGATGTGTCGTGCGAATCTTTTCCACTTCATCCGGAGTAAAGAATGAAGCGGTTCCAGAGCCAGCATTTCGTGACGTTTCTGCTTTAGTGGGGGGAAAAAAAAACCAGATTAAAAGGAAGAGCAAGAGCATCTTTTCAGGTTAATCCAGGCAAAATACCTTAAAATAAGACATCTCCTGATAATAAGCCCTCCCCGAAAATATTTAAACACATGAACAGCCAATCCCCGCCATTTCCTGGGAGCCTGGTGGAGCAGTGGATTAAAGCACTGTTAAATAGCACTTAGCTGCCAGCTGCCTGCAATTACTATGAGTTCGAATGTCACTAGACTCAAGGTCGACTCAGCCTTCCATCCTTTCAAGGTAGATCAAATGAGGACCCAGTTTGTGGGGGCAATAAGCTGACTTTGTATAAATATACAAAAGTATGAAGGCTATTGCTTCACGCATTGTAAGCCGCCCTGAGTCTCCGGAGAAGGGCGGCATATAAATCAAACTTTTTAAAAAAAGTATGAAGGCTATTGCTTAATGCATTGTAGCTGCCCTGAGTTTCCGGAGATACTGCAAAATCCCCATTCCCACCCCACTCCAGGGGAAGGATACTGCAAAATTCCCATTTCCTCCCCACTCCAGGGGAAGGATACTGCAAAATACCCATTCCCACCCCACTCCAGGGGAAGGATACTGCAAAATACCCATTTCCTCCACACTCCAGGGGAAGGATACTGCAAAATACCCATTCCCACCCCACTCCAGGGGAAGGATACTGCAAAATTCCCATTTCCTCCCCACTCCAGGGGAAGGATACTACAAAATCAACATTCCCTCCCCACTCCAGGGAAAGGATACTGCAAAATTCCCATTCCCTCCCCACTCCAGGGGAAGGATACTACAAAATCAACATTCCCTCCCCACTCCAGGGGAAGGATACTGCAAAATCCCCATTCCCTCCCCACTCCAGGGGAAGGATACTACAAAATCAACATTCCCTCCCATTCTGCAAAATCCCCATTCCGTACCCACTGCAGGGGAAGGATACTGCAAAATCCCCATTCCCACCCCACTCTGGGGCCAGCTAGAGGTGGTATTTGCCAGTTCTCTGAACTACTAAAAATTTCCGCTACCGGTTCTCCAGAACCTGTCAGAACCTGCTGGATTTCACCCCTGTTCCCTTCTGATGCTCCTGGGATGTTTCCAAGATTTTTGGAAACTTGCAAGAAAGTATGGTTGTTTTGATTCTGTCCCCACTACCAGCTGGACCAAAAGCCACGACATTTTTTTTAAGAGGTCTTCACCCCAGGAATAAAACTGTCAAGTCGTGACAGCTGTGCTGCCAGTTGAATTGGATGAACGCAGCATAAATATATATTGTTAAATATATATTTATAAATATATATATAACTTTTGGCATTTGTATTCAGGAAACTCAGTTCAAGATAGCGACGGGGCAGGACGGGTGGAAAGGCATCAGCTCAGGAAACAGACCCACCAAAATAAAAATAAATAAATAAATAAAACCAGATAAACCTTGATATACAACAGTTTGTTCAGTGACCGTCAGAAATTGCGGCAGCCCTGGAAAAAGTAGACTGATGGCTGTTTTCACACTTATGGCCATTGCAGCATTCCCCCATGGTCACATGATCAAAATTCAGACTCTTGGCAACTGACTCATATTTATGACGGTCGCAGTGTCCCGGGTTTATGCGATTCCCCTTTGGCGACCTTCTGACAAGTAAAGTCAATGGGGAAGCCTGATTCGCTTAACAACCCTGTTCCTAACTTAACAACTGCAGTGATTTACTTAACAACAGTGGCAACAAAGGTTGTAAAATGGGGCACACTCACTTAACAAATTTCTTACTTAGCAAGCCATGTTCACTTAACAGCCTAACAGCTGCAGTGATTCGCTTAACAACCCTGGCAAAAAAGTTGTAAAATTGTGTGGATCACGTGGGAGCAATGGAAATGTTGAGCTCAACGTTGGTCGTAAATCGAGGACTACCGGTAAATCCCGGACTACCGGTAAATCCCTTGATTAAAGGCAGCTGCAGCCTGATTTAATAGTTCCCTTTGTTCCTGAGCCATGTTCCCTTTATTAGAAACAAGATCAAATCTCCAGCTCTTGGGTGATATTTCTCTGGATTCCATTTGTGAAATGCTGACATTTGGACTGGCTAGGAACCCTGACCTGGATCTCAGAACTTGGGACTGGTTTTTGATTATTCTTCCATGTGCATCTATTAAACATATAGTCATTTATGTAAGCCTCTTTCAGACAACCTATTTTGTATTTGTTGTCTGTGGCAATTTCCCAATTCTGGGTGGTGATGTCCACACATGTGAAATTTGCTAAGGCTGAGAAACACTGGCTCAGGCTTTTAGTAGCAGTATGCCTGAAATTCAATCCTTAATACCTCCCGCAAATGAGAAAATGTACCAAACAGAAGCATGATAAAGTTTGAAATGTGTTGTATCAATCCTTATAGCCACTAATGAAAAGAGAGAGAGAGAGAAAGTGTGTGTGTGTGTGTGTGTGTGTGTGTGTGAGAGAGAGAGAGAGAGAGAGAGAGAGAGAGAGAGAGAGAGAGAAAGAGACAGTGAGAGAAAGAAAGAAAGAGAGAGAGAGAGAGAGAGAGAGAGAGAGAGAGAGAGAGAGAGAGACCTTGAAAAATGGAAGCATAGTTGCTTTGAAAATGCTCTGACCCAAGGACTTACCCCAATATTTGTATTATAGACAATGATATCCAGTAGTGAGTTTTCACAAGTAGTGTCCAATTCTGTGAGGTCATAAAGGGAGGATTGGACGGGTCCATAAGCCCAATCGGTGAACTTCCTGGAAAGGCTGCGGATGGGTTTCTCTTTGATTTCTCTGCTGAGAATGTACTTCAGAATCTAAAATGATCCAAGTCAAGAAGAGAACAAGTTAAGAGTTCAGACTGTGTAAAGACAAGGAAGGGAGGGTCTCAAAGTCCCTTCAAAGACTTAGCCAGGACTACCATCAACTCCCCAACCAGCATGCTTTAAAATGAGAGGAGTTCAACTCCCAGAATTTCCCACCCAGAATGCTTTATAAGATGGGTGGACTCCAAATCCCAGAATTCCCCAGCCAGCATGTTTTAAGAGGGGTGGTCTTCCACTCCCAGAATTCCCCAGCCTGGATGCTTTAAGATGGGTAGACTTCAACTCCCAGAATTCCCCAGCTAGCCTTGTACGCAGACAAATAGTCAAAATCCAGTCCAGAGTTCCAAGATCCAGATCAGAGTTGTCAGCCACTCCCAGAATCAGAATTTCACAAGCAGAATCCTTGCTGGCTGGGGAATTCTGGAGGTTGAAGTCCATATAGCTTAAAGTTGCTGAGATTAATAAACACTGTTTTAGGGTCACAGTTAGGCACTGATAAAAGTAAAATGGGGGTTCCTGCTCAAATATTTCATCCCCCTTCTCTGAAGAAAACGGAGGTTCAGGTTAAGGGCAGGATGTTCCCATGGAAGGGGTCAAAAAGTCAAGATGGAGTCATAATGATACAATGAAAGCTCTGGAAAGCATCTTGTTTTTTTAAATTTATCTCCTTCTTCCTGGGCCAGGAATCTATATGTAAAATTTAATTGAACAGAGTTAGTCTTCAACTTAGCTCCATTCATTTAGCAACATTTCAAAGTCATAATAGCATGGGAAAAAATGACCAGTCCTCACACTTACAACTGACATAGCATCTCCATGGTCATGTGATCAAAATTTTGACACTTGGCAACCAGTATGTATTTACATCCCTGATTTTATGACCTTTTTGCCACGGTTGTTAAGCAAATCACTGCAGTTGTGTAGAAAATCTCACAGTCGCTAAGTGACTCCAGCCACCTGGGAAGGTCGCAAATGGTGATCATATGACCCCAGGATGCTGCCACCATCGTGTGAACCGGTTGCCAAGTGCCTGAATTTTGATCACATGACCACGGGGATGCTGCAACCGTCATAAGTGCGAGGACTGGTCGTAAGTCACTTTTTTTCACTGATGTTGCAACTTCAAAAAGTTACTAAATGAATGGTTGTAAGTTGAGGACTATTGTACGTACAGGTAGTCCTTAAGTTACAATCATAGTGGAGCCCAAAATTTATGTTGCTATGTGAAACATTTGTTAAGGGAGTTTTGCCCCATTTTACTACTTTTTGGCCACAGTTGTGAATCATTGCATTTGTTAAATTAGTAACCCGGTTGTTATGTGAATCTGGATTCCCCCTTGACTTTACTTATCAGAAGTGACCCCGGGACACTGCAACCGTCATAAATGTGAATCGGTTCCCAAGGGTCTGGAATTTGATCACGTGACCCTGGGAGGTGCTGCAATGGTCATAAGTGTGAAAAATTGTCATAAGTTGCTAAGTTAGTAACCTGGTTGTTAAGCGAATTTGGCTTCCCCACTGAGTTTTCTTGTCAGAAGGTCAGAAAAAGGGGATCACATAACCTGGGACACAGCAACCGTCATAAGTACAAGTCAGTTGCCAAGCATCTGAATTTTGATCACATGACCATGGGGATGCTGCAAAGGTCGTAACTGTGAAAAGTGGCCATAAGTCGCTTTTTTCAATGCCGTTGTAACTTTGAACGGTCACTAAATGAACTGTTTTAAGTCAAGGATTACCCATAGATAGTTCTACCTCAGCGGTGGGTTTCAGACAGGAGTGGGTTCTAAATTTTTTTACTATCGGTTCTGTGGGTGTGGCTTATTTTGTGGGCGTGGCTTGGTGGCGGGGTAATGTGACCGGGTGGGCGTGACCAACTTTTTTTTTTTTTTTACTTTTAAAAGCATTTTTTCTACAACCTTAAGAGGTTGCAGAAAAAAATGCTTTTAAAAGCTTCTGACGATCAGGTAATTCAGCTGGGATCATCAGAGGTTTTTCAAAGCATTTTTTTTTAACCACCTCTTCGGCTGAAGAGGTTGCAGAAAACAATGCCTTGAAAAGCCTCTGACGATCCCAGCTGAGCCGCGGGATCATCGGAGGCTTTTTTTCGGCCGAAGAGGTTGTAGAAAAAATGCTTTTAAAAGTTAAAAAAAAAAAGCCTCTGATGAGGTGGGTGGGGTAAGCTAATTGCGTCCAGGCCGGGGATCATCAGAGGCTTTTTTTTTTAACTTTTAAAAGCATTTTTTCTACAACCTTAAGAGGTTACAGAAAAAAATGCTTTTAAAAGCTTCTGACGATCAGGCAACTCAGCCGGGATCGTCAGAGGTTTTTCAAAGCATTTTTTTAACCACCTCTTCGGCTGAAGAGGTTGCAGAAAACAATGCTTTGAAAAGCCTCTGACGATCCCACCTGAGCCGCGGGATCATCGGAGGCTTTTTTTCGGCCGAAGAGGTTGTAGAAAAAATGCTTTTAAAAGTTAAAAAAGGCCTCTGATGAGGTGGGCGGGGTAAGCGAACGGCGACCAGACCCGGGACCAGTTCTGAGTCGTGGCCAGTCAATATCACAATCTCCACAACCTTTGGCCTACCTCTAACTTCCCTGTTTTGGCTGCTAGCTGCAGAGGCGTTAAACCATCTTTATTCTTCATCATCTCCAAATCCCGGCTTCTGCTTTTCAAGAGGATGGTGTCGTACATCTGCCGGACGAAGTCATTTTGGGTCTTAAAGTCTTCCGCCACGGTCACCAAGGCGTGGAGGATGTTGTTCCCTCGCGCATCCTGAGACTTGATGTCCGTCTTGCTGTTCTCCATCAAGAGCTGGACGATGTCCGGCTGGTTGGTACAGGCTGCTAAGGCCAGGGGGGTCTCGCCTGCAAAAGAGGGTGCCAAGTGGTGGGGTTTGAGAGTCAGTGTTCACTATGTGGGGGCTTTAGCTGAGGGGTTAAAGTCATGCTAATTCCATCTTGTTTTGCTATTTTTTATAGTTTTCAATTTTTTTCTTCTTCACATCCATGAAAGCCTCAGGAAAGTTTCAAAGATCTCATAAGGTTTGAAGAAATACGAATACAAGCAAAGTTTAATGAAAATAAAATGGATTGTTTCTTTAAGAGATGATAGATATAGATAGATAGATAGATAGATAGATAGATAGATAGATAGATAGATAGATAGATAGATGGGTGGGTGGGTGGGTGGGTGGGTGGGTGGGTGGGTGGGTGGGTGGATGGATGGATGGATGGATGGAATAGATAGATAGATAGATAGATAGGTGGGTGGGTGGGTGGATGGATGGATGGATGGATGGATGGATGGATGGATAGATAGAGAGAGATATGATAGAGAGAGAGAGAGAGATAGGGATAGATAAATAGATGATAGATGGTAGATAGATAAATAGATAGATAGATAGATAGATAGATGATAGATGGATGGATGGATGGATGGATGGATGGATGGATAGATAGAGAGAGATATGATAGAGAGAGAGAGAGAGAGAGATAGGGATAGATAAATAGATGATAGATGGTAGATAGATAAATAGATAGATAGATAGATAGATAGATAGATAGATAGATAGATAGATGATAGATGGATGGATGGATGGATGGATGGATGGATGGATGGTGGGTGGATGGGTAGGATAGATAGATAGATAGATAGATAGATAGATAGATAGATAGATAGAGATATGATAGAGAGAGAGAGACAGAGATAGGGATAGATAAATAGATGATAGATGATAGATAGATAGATAGATAGATAGATAGATAGATAGATAGATAGATCGATGGATAGATAGATAGATAGATAAAGATAGATATGATAGAGAGAGAGAGAGATAGGGATAGATAGATAGATGATATAGATAGATGACGGATGGATTGATGGATATATATATAGATATAGATATATGAGAGAGAGATGATGAATGGATAGATAGATAGATAGATAGATGATAGATAGATAGATAGATAGATAGATAGATAGATAGATAGATGATAGGTAGGTAGGTAGGTAGGTAGATAGACAGACAGACACACACACACACACACAGAGGGGGGATGGAGGGAGGTAAAGATGGATAGGCAGATAGATAGAAATACAGAGAAAGAACAAGAGAAATAGAAATAGACAGAGACAAATAGGAGATAGGTAAGGATGGATATATAGACAGAGAGGCAGAAGGACAGAGAGACAGAGATAATGATGTGTGGATCGATTTCTAGATAGGAGATAGATAAGATAGAAAGAGAATAGAAGAAAGAAAGAGAGAGAGAGAGAAAGAAAGAAAGAAAAAAGAGGGAGAGAGAAAAAGTAATGGATAGAAAGAGAGAAAGATAAATAGATAAATATACAGACAGAATTTGGAATGCAACAGACATTGTCAGACCACAACATGAGAGCAGTTTGAAAAATGATGTGGAAATTTGCCTTAAGAGAAAGTATGGGAGCTTCTGCATGTTATCCGAATACACAACTATTTTTCTGTCGAGCAGGGAATAAAATAATTAGGAAGCCAACAAACAGACATTTATTTCATGGGACGGAAGAGCTAAGATTGATCAGCGACTGCTAAAACAATATTTTCTTTGTCACGTTTCATTTGTACCCCGCCTTGATAAATAACATAAAACTACCGTGATTAAATCTTGATTTATTATTTGAGATGTTATTATTATGCATTTCTCGAAGGGTGGAACAAACACAAACAAAGAGAACATAAAGATTGGAATTCGGTACAATTCCCATCCCAGGAAACAAATCTTAATATTAAAGGGAGATGTAAAATTTGTTACTACCAGTTCTGTGGGCATGGCCAACTTTTTTTTTTAACTTTTAAAACCATTTTTTCTACAACCTGTTCGGCTTTTGAATGCTTTTAAAGCCTCTGGTTTAAAGAGGTTTTAAATGCTTTTAAAGCCTCTGACGATCCCAGCTGAGCCGCATGATCATCAGCGGCTTTTTTTTTTTTTAAACTTTTAAAAGTATTTTTTCGGCTAAAGAGGTTGTAGAGAAAATGCTTTTAAAGATTAAAAAAAAAAAGTTTCTGATGATTGTGTGGCTCAGCTGGGCAATGGGGGGGTGGGGGGAGGAGGGATTTTTGCTACCGGTTCTCCATCGCTACCTGCCTCCATCGCTACCGAATCGGGCGATCCGGTCCGAACCGGGAGCATTTCACCCCTGCTGTGAGGTGGTTTGGGCTGAGAGAGAGGAACTGGTTCAAAATTGAGGACTCAGTTTGTGGGGGCAATAAGCTGACTTTGTATAAATATACAAAAGGTATGAAGGCTATTGCTTAACGCATTGTAAGCCGCCCTGAGTCTCTGGAGAAGAACGGCATATAAATCAAATTAAAAAAAATAATCACCTACTTGCCTTTCATAGCTAAGGTGGGACTAGAACTCACAGTCTCCTGGTGGTTGGCCCAACATCACCCAACAAGCTTTCTTGCCCAAAACAGAACTAGAACTCCTAGTCTCCTGGCGATTGACCAAAGTCATCCAGCCAGCTTTCATGCCTAAGACAGGACTAGAACTCACCTTCTCCTGGTGATTAGTCCAAAGTCATCCATCCAATTTCAGACCTAAGGCAGGACTAGAACTCACCATCTCCTGGTGATTGGCTCAAAGTCACCCAGCTGGCTTTCAGGCCTAAGGCAGGACTAGAATTCACAGCCTCCTGGTAATTGATTCAAAGTCAGCCAGGTGGTTTTCGTGCCTAAAGCAGGACTAGAACTCACCATCTCCTGGTGATTGGCCCAAAGTCACCCAGCCGGCTTTCAGGCCTAAGGCAGGACTAGAATTCACAGCCTCCTGGTAATTGATTCAAAGTCAGCCAGGTGGTTTTCGTGCCTAAAGCAGGACTAGAACTCACCATCTCCTGGTGATTGGCCCAAAGTCACCCAGCCGGCTTTAAGGCCTAAAATGGGACTAGAACTCACTGTCTCCTAGGGGTTGATGCTTTAACCCCTAGATCAAACTCGTGTTCCCGAAACCTCGCAAATCGGGACACGGGAGGAACACGTATGTTTGTTGACCACCCTGGCTTGACCTGTTGAACAGCTCCTTTCCACCATACCTCAGCTTCCGTCAGACCCTTACCAAAATAAAAGCCTTCATGTTTGCGTTTGGGATTAAAGAACACGCCCTGGGCATGGGCGTTGACGTCCGCGCCTTTTTCAATCAGGGTCTGAGTGATGTCATACTGACGTCTCTCGATGGATGGATGGATGGATGGAATAGATAGATAGATAGATAGATAGGTGGGTGGGTGGGTGGATGGATGGATGGATGGATGGATGGATGGATGGATGGATAGATAGAGAGAGATATGATAGAGAGAGAGAGAGAGATAGGGATAGATAAATAGATGATAGATGGTAGATGGTAGATAGATAAATAGATAGATAGATAGATAGATAGATGATAGATGGATGGATGGATGGATGGATGGATGGATGGATAGATAGAGAGAGATATGATAGAGAGAGAGAGAGAGAGAGATAGGGATAGATAAATAGATGATAGATGGTAGATAGATAAATAGATAGATAGATAGATAGATAGATAGATAGATAGATAGATAGATAGATGATAGATGGATGGATGGATGGATGGATGGATGGATGGATGGTGGGTGGATGGGTAGGATAGATAGATAGATAGATAGATAGATAGATAGATAGATAGAGATATGATAGAGAGAGAGAGACAGAGATAGGGATAGATAAATAGATGATAGATGATAGATAGATAGATAGATAGATAGATAGATAGATAGATAGATCGATGGATAGATAGATAGATAGATAAAGATAGATATGATAGAGAGAGAGAGAGATAGGGATAGATAGATAGATGATATAGATAGATGACGGATGGATTGATGGATATATATATAGATATAGATATATGAGAGAGAGATGATGAATGGATAGATAGATAGATAGATAGATGATAGATAGATAGATAGATAGATAGATAGATAGATGATAGGTAGGTAGGTAGGTAGGTAGATAGACAGACAGACACACACACACACACACAGAGGGGGGATGGAGGGAGGTAAAGATGGATAGGCAGATAGATAGAAATACAGAGAAAGAACAAGAGAAATAGAAATAGACAGAGACAAATAGGAGATAGGTAAGGATGGATATATAGACAGAGAGGCAGAAGGACAGAGAGACAGAGATAATGATGTGTGGATCGATTTCTAGATAGGAGATAGATAAGATAGAAAGAGAATAGAAGAAAGAAAGAGAGAGAGAGAGAAAGAAAGAAAGAAAAAAGAGGGAGAGAGAAAAAGTAATGGATAGAAAGAGAGAAAGATAAATAGATAAATATACAGACAGAATTTGGAATGCAACAGACATTGTCAGACCACAACATGAGAGCAGTTTGAAAAATGATGTGGAAATTTGCCTTAAGAGAAAGTATGGGAGCTTCTGCATGTTATCCGAATACACAACTATTTTTCTGTCGAGCAGGGAATAAAATAATTAGGAAGCCAACAAACAGACATTTATTTCATGGGACGGAAGAGCTAAGATTGATCAGCGACTGCTAAAACAATATTTTCTTTGTCACGTTTCATTTGTACCCCGCCTTGATAAATAACATAAAACTACCGTGATTAAATCTTGATTTATTATTTGAGATGTTATTATTATGCATTTCTCGAAGGGTGGAACAAACACAAACAAAGAGAACATAAAGATTGGAATTCGGTACAATTCCCATCCCAGGAAACAAATCTTAATATTAAAGGGAGATGTAAAATTTGTTACTACCAGTTCTGTGGGCATGGCCAACTTTTTTTTTTAACTTTTAAAACCATTTTTTCTACAACCTGTTCGGCTTTTGAATGCTTTTAAAGCCTCTGGTTTAAAGAGGTTTTAAATGCTTTTAAAGCCTCTGACGATCCCAGCTGAGCCGCATGATCATCAGCGGCTTTTTTTTTTTTTAAACTTTTAAAAGTATTTTTTCGGCTAAAGAGGTTGTAGAGAAAATGCTTTTAAAGATTAAAAAAAAAAAGTTTCTGATGATTGTGTGGCTCAGCTGGGCAATGGGGGGGTGGGGGGAGGAGGGATTTTTGCTACCGGTTCTCCATCGCTACCTGCCTCCATCGCTACCGAATCGGGCGATCCGGTCCGAACCGGGAGCATTTCACCCCTGCTGTGAGGTGGTTTGGGCTGAGAGAGAGGAACTGGTTCAAAATTGAGGACTCAGTTTGTGGGGGCAATAAGCTGACTTTGTATAAATATACAAAAGGTATGAAGGCTATTGCTTAACGCATTGTAAGCCGCCCTGAGTCTCTGGAGAAGAACGGCATATAAATCAAATTAAAAAAAATAATCACCTACTTGCCTTTCATAGCTAAGGTGGGACTAGAACTCACAGTCTCCTGGTGGTTGGCCCAACATCACCCAACAAGCTTTCTTGCCCAAAACAGAACTAGAACTCCTAGTCTCCTGGCGATTGACCAAAGTCATCCAGCCAGCTTTCATGCCTAAGACAGGACTAGAACTCACCTTCTCCTGGTGATTAGTCCAAAGTCATCCATCCAATTTCAGACCTAAGGCAGGACTAGAACTCACCATCTCCTGGTGATTGGCTCAAAGTCACCCAGCTGGCTTTCAGGCCTAAGGCAGGACTAGAATTCACAGCCTCCTGGTAATTGATTCAAAGTCAGCCAGGTGGTTTTCGTGCCTAAAGCAGGACTAGAACTCACCATCTCCTGGTGATTGGCCCAAAGTCACCCAGCCGGCTTTCAGGCCTAAGGCAGGACTAGAATTCACAGCCTCCTGGTAATTGATTCAAAGTCAGCCAGGTGGTTTTCGTGCCTAAAGCAGGACTAGAACTCACCATCTCCTGGTGATTGGCCCAAAGTCACCCAGCCGGCTTTAAGGCCTAAAATGGGACTAGAACTCACTGTCTCCTAGGGGTTGATGCTTTAACCCCTAGATCAAACTCGTGTTCCCGAAACCTCGCAAATCGGGACACGGGAGGAACACGTATGTTTGTTGACCACCCTGGCTTGACCTGTTGAACAGCTCCTTTCCACCATACCTCAGCTTCCGTCAGACCCTTACCAAAATAAAAGCCTTCATGTTTGCGTTTGGGATTAAAGAACACGCCCTGGGCATGGGCGTTGACGTCCGCGCCTTTTTCAATCAGGGTCTGAGTGATGTCATACTGACGTCTCTCGATGGCAATATTTAGAGCTGTCTGTCCTGGGATGGAGAAACAAAGAAACGTCACCTTTCTTTCCAAGTTTCCATATTAAAAAAAAGAAAAAATAATAATTCAAACCGGTGTTTTTCAATCTTCAGCCTTTAACATCGGTGGACCTCAACTCCCAGAATTCTCCACACTCCCAGAATTCCCCAGCCAGTTTGCTTTAAGATAGGTGGACTTCAACTCCCAGAATCCCCCAGCCAGGTTGCTTTAAGTTGGGTGGACTTCAACTCCCAGAATTCCCCATTGAGGTTGCTTTAAGTTGGGTGGACTTCCACTCCCAGAATCCCCCAGTCAGCCATGCTTTAAGATGGGTGGGTCCCAGAATCCCCCAGCCAGGTTGCTTTAAGATAGGTGGACTTCAACTCCCAGAATCCCCCAGCCAGGTTGCTTTAAGATAGGTGGACTTCAACTCCCAGAATCCCCCAGCCAGGTTGCTTTAAGAGGGGTGGACTTCCATTCCCAGAATCCCCCAGCCAGGTTGCTTTAAGATAGGTGGACTTCAACTCCCAGAATCCCCCAGCCAGGTTGCTTTAAGATGGGTGGACTTCAACTCCCAGAATTCCCCAGTCAGATTGCTTTAAGTTGGGTGGACTTCAACTCCCAGAATCCCCCAGCCAGCCATGCTTTAAGATGGGTGGGTCCCAGAATCCCTCAGCCAGGTTGCTTTAAGTTGGGTGGGCTTCCACTCCCAGAATCCCCTAGCCAGCCATGCTTTAAGATGGGTGGACTTCCACTCCCAGAATCCCCCAGCCAGCCATGCTTTAAGATGGGTGGACTTCCACTCCCAGAATCCCCTAGCCAGCCATGCTTTAAGATGGGTGGACTTCCACTCCCAGAATCCCCCAGCCAGGTTGCTTTAAGTTGGGTGGGCTTCCACTCCCAGAATCCCCTAGCCAGCATGCTTTAAGAATGATGGACTTCAACTCCCATGTTAGTTGGGCAATTATGGGAGCTGAAGTCCACACCTCTTAAAGTGGCCAAGCTCGAGAAACCCTGATTTAAACCTCCTTTGCTTTTGAACTCCATGTGAGCCACAGGTTGTGTCATTCAGCTAATCGTGGTTTCTTCCACTTCAACCTTTCATCAAGCTTCTCTTTCAAAAATTATCTTTCAGGAAGCGTCTTTATGCTTATAATTCGCTTCCTTGGTTAAGCGCAGTACCGTTCTCCTTGTCCACCCTGGATGCTTATTTTATGACGTTAAATGTTGTTGTGGCTATGACACACTAGGGATGTTGCCAAACGTGCTTGAACTTTTACACAAACACACTCTACCTATTCAAACTTGGCTCTTTCTCATTTTCAGGGCTGTCCAGAAGAAATGGGGTGGGGGGCACTGAGGCCCAAGGAAATCTCAAGAGTGAACCCCGCTTTTTGGACCCACGTATTTTCGGATGTCAGATGTACCCCGTCTTTAGAAAAAAAAAGGGGGGGGGGCAAGAAGGTCCATGCTGGAGGAGGTCAAAAAACATCTGGAAGCTTTCAAGAAGAGACTGGACTGCCATCTGTCAGAAATGGTGTCGGGCCATTTGGTGCCTCTGGAGCCTGGGGAGGGCGAAAAATGGGCCTATCGGGCCCATCGGACCATCATGTGCAAAAAGCGTGGGGTCGTGGGGGGGGGGTGTGCACGCATGCGCGGAGGGCAGAGTGCATTGGATTATGGATGGGGGCACATGTGCCCGCGACTTCCCACACTCCCCCCGCTTTTGGCACGCGATGGCAAAAAGGTTAGCCATCGCTGGTGTAGGGTCTCTTGCTTGGACGGGGGGGTTGGACTAGATGACCTACAAGGTCCCTTCCAACTCTATTGATCCGATCTGATTGTTGAGTCATTGCACAGTGGAGGCCGCCATTTTGACTTTTTTGCCCTCTACCCCTGGTAAGTAAGGACAGTCGCCTTTTAAAAGGCATTAAATAACAGATCCTGACCTTAATCTACGGCCACAACTGAGCCCACAATTGCGGTTGCTAAGCGAGACAGCCGGTAAACGGGTTTGGTCCCGTTTTACGACTTTTCTTTCCGTGGTTGTTAAGCGAATCAGTGCCGTTGATAAATTAGTAAGGTGGTTGTTAAGTGAATCCGGCTTCGTCACGGACTTTGCATGTCAGAAGGTCGCCAGAGGGGATCACATGACTGCAACCGTCGTAAGTACAAGTCAGTTTCCAGCTATCTGAATTTTGATCGTGTGACCATGGGGACAACTGCCAGGGTCGTAAGTGTGAAAAACGGTCGTAAGTCACTTCTTTCAGTGCTGTCGCGACTTTGAACGGTCACTGAATAGACTAACAATGAAAAATACATACTTCCATTTATCTTCTGGGTGAATTTCTCACTAGATTGAGGATTTTGTGCAACTGTTAACCAGTACCTACAATATTATTTTTTCTCCGCTATCCAGCCGAAATACAGGTAGTCCTCGACTTAAATAGTTCATTTAGTGACCGTTCGAATTTACAACGGCACTGAAAAAAGTGACTTACGACCGGTTTTCACGTTTATGACCGTCGCAGCAATCCACAGGATTTACATTCAGATACTGGAACATCTGACTCACATTTATGACGGTTGCAGTGACCCAGGGTTATGTGATCCCCTTTTGGCGACCTTCTGACAAGCCACATCAATGGGATTCACTTAACAACCGTGTGACGAACGGAACAACTGCAATGATTCGCTTAACCACTGTGGCAAGAAAGGCCATAAAATGAGGCAAAACCCACTTAACGACCATCTCGCTTAGCAACTGCAATTGTGGACTCAGTTGTGGCTGTAAGCTGAGGACTACCTATAAACCTTCCGGAGACTTCCCAGGGTGCACCAGAGAAGTAATTTTTTGAGATTTTTTTTTGCAAAATTTTCAATCCTGGAGCCGGCAGCCAATACCTCTATAGGCTTCCTCGGTGTAGGCCGCGTTAATGAGTTTTTCGAGGATTTGGTTTTCTTCGGCAAACGACAGCAACATGTTCACAATTTCTTTGGTGTTCTGGTTGATGTTTAGCAAAGCTTTCATGAGGCAGGTTTTCCCGGTGTCCGAAGAGGTCATTTTATTCATCAGATATTCTGCAAAATAAGGATAAATTATCACGGATGTCCCTCCGTGTTAATTAAGGGCTGATTGGTGGACGCTACCGCCATGTAACTAGGAGGAAATTACCAATCCCTTTCTCGGGAAGCAAATGAAATAATTGCACCAAAAGCTCGTTTAAAAAAATAATTAATAAAGTAATTGCAGGTGTCCAGTCATTGCGGTGATGGGGATCCGAACGGTTGTTCATTGGGCGGGGTGCAAAAAAAAATATTAATGTTTCTTATTATGAATGGACAAAGCTTGCCATTCTGGAGAAAAACCATTCATGGAATTCCAGAACATCTTAGAAAAAGCCGGAATGTTCTAGAGGAAACCAGAACTTTCTAGAGAGAAGGGGGAAAAAAACACCCCAGAATGTTCTGAAGGAAAGCCGGGACATTCTAGAGAAAACCAGAACTTTCTAGGGAAAACTAGAACATTCTGGAGAATGCCAGAATTTTCTAGAGAAAACCAGGACAGAATGTTCCGGAGAAAACCAGACCGTTCTGGAGAAAACCACACCTTCCTCGAGAAAACCAGAACTTTCTAGAGAAAAGCCAAAACATTCTTAAGGAAAGCTAGAACATTCTGGAGGAAACCAGAACTTTCTCGAGAAAAACAATACAATTCTGAAGGAAGGCCGGAACATTCTGAAGAATGCCAGAATTTTCTAGAGAAAACCAGGACAGAATATTCTGGAGAATACTAGAATTTTCCAGAGAAAACCAGTCCGTTCTGGAGAAAAACCAAACCTTACTGGAGAAAACCAGAACATTCTGGATTAAGCCAGAACATTCTGGAGAAAATAAGAATTTTCTGCAAAGCAGAACATTTTAGAGAGAATCAGAACATTCTGGAGAATAGCAGAACATAACAGGGAACTCTGGAACATTCCAAGGAATTCTGGAACATTCTATATTTCTCCTAGGATGTGTCCATTATTTCTTGTTTTCAAAGAGTTACGGTACTTCCAAAAACTACGAGATCCTCTCTCAGAAGGTCTAAATCCTACCAGGTCCCCAATCCCCAAATAATTGTTTTTCTCTATTTATTTTATTTGTTATTTGTTTGTTTGTTTATTATTTATATCCCACCTTTATTATATTTTACAAATACGTCAAGGTGACAAACATATCCAACAAATCTTCCTGTTTTCCCCACAACAACAACCCTGTGAGGTGGATTGGACTGAGAGAGAGGGACTAGCTCAAAGTCACCCAGCAAGTTTTCCTGCCTAAGCCAGCACTAGAACTCACCATCTCCTGGTGATTGGCCCAAACTCACCCATCCATTTCCATGGCTAAAGCAGCACTAGAACTCACCATCTCCTGGTGATTGGCCCAAACTCACCCATCCATTTTCACGGCTAAAGCAGCACTAGAACTCACCGTCTCCTGGTGATTGGCCCCAAGTTACTCACTCGCTTTCATGGCTAAGGCAGGACTAGAACTCACCATCTCCTGGTGATTGGCCCAAACTCACCTATCCATTTTCACGGCTAAAGCAGCACTAGAACTCACCATCTCCTGGTGATTGGCCCAAACTCACCCATCCATTTCCATGGCTAAAGCAGCACTAGAACTCACCATCTCCTGGTGATTGGCCCAAACTCACCCATCCATTTCCATGGCTAAAGCAGCACTAGAACTCACCATCTCCTGGTGATTGGCCCAAACTCACCCATCCATTTTCACGGCTAAAGCAGCACTAGAACTCACCGTCTCCTGGTGATTGGCCCCAAGTTACTCACTCGCTTTCATGGCTAAGGCAGGACTAGAACTCACCGTCTCCTGGTGATTGGCCCAAACTCACCTATCCATTTTCACGGCTAAAGCAGCACTAGAACTCACCATCTCCTGGTGATTGGCCCAAACTCACCCATCCATTTTCACGGCTAAAGCAGCACTAGAACTCACCGTCTCCTGGTGATTGGCCCAAACTCACCCATCCATTTTCATGGCTAAAGCAGCACTAGAACTCACCGTCTCCTGGTGATTGGCCCAAACTCACCCATCCATTTTCATGGCTAAAGCAGCACTAGAACTCACCGTCTCCTGGTGATTGGCCCAAACTCACCCACCTATTTTCACGGCTAAAGCAGCACTAGAACTCACTGTCTCCTGGTGATTGGCCCAAACTCACCCATCCATTTTCATGGTTAAGGCAGGATTAGAACTCCGCATCTCCTGGTGATTGGCCCAAACTCACCCACCCGCTTTAAGGCTAAAGCAGCACTAGAACTCACCGTCTCCTGGTGATTGGCCCAAACTCACCCATCCATTTTCATGGCTAAGGCAGCACTAGAACTCACTGCCTCCTGGTGATTGGCCCAAAGACACACAGCCAACTTTCCTACCTAAGGCAACACTACAACTCACCGACTCCTAGTTCCTAGCCTAGTGCCAAACTCGTAAAAAATGGACCAAACTCACAAAAAATGGGGCAGTTCTTTCATGATTCTCTGGACATTTCTGACAAGGATGCCCTTAAATGCAACACTTTTAGCCCCATGGAAGGGGGTACCTCCTTCATCCAAGCCCCCTAAAATTATTCCGGCCACATGGAAATTCACCTTTTCCTCCCTGCAGAGGTAGAGCAAAGGGTACCAACCTTGGACGGTCAGATTTTGGCATCTGTGCGACCGCTCCTTCATTTCCACCAGAACACTTTGTAGATCCTCCATATTTCCTTCCGAAACTGCCCGGAAAAGATGTTTTTTCAGCTTCTTACGATGACTGTTCGGCTGAGCGTTTTGGGTTGAATTCGTGCTGTGGAAAAGAGAAAAAAATGTGGGTGCTTTTTGGGGTGCAGACTAAGGAAGGGGCAAGCCACATCTCCTCCTGTTTGAGGAAGGCAGGTGGTTTTTTTGGCACGAGGAGCGCATCAGACTGGCCTACCTAGTCAGGATGTTGTGCAACCAATAATAAAATTGCTCAGAAGGGTCTCTACGAATGCTATGAGGTTTTTTTGTGGGGGAGGGATTCATTAAAACACACACAAGCAGAAAGAACATAACATACATATATAACTGGACCCATGTTTCATCTAGATGTCTTCCAATCAATTTTTGGAAACCTTGAGGTCAGGCCACATCAGGAGAAAAAGACACAATCAATAATTCTAATCAGGTCCAGCAATTAATCTACAATGGATTTTCCCAATCTTGGCAACTCGAACATGGGTGGAGTGAAACATACTGGCTGAGGGATTCTGGGCGTGGAAGTCCACTCCTCTTAAAGCAGGCTGGCTGGGGGATTCTGGGAGTTGAAGTCCACCCCTCTTAAAGCAGGCTGGCTGGGAATTCTGGGAGTGGAAGTCCACCCCTCTTAAAGCATGCTGGCTGGGGGATTCTGGGAGTTGAAGTCCACCCCTCTTCAAGCAGGCTGGCTGGGGGATTCTGGGAGTGGAAGTCCACCCCTCTTAAAGCACGCTGGCTGGGGGATTCTGGGAGTTGAAGTCCACCCCTCTTAAAGCATGCTGGCTGGGGGATTCTGGGAGTGGAAGGCCACCCCTCTTAAAGCAGGCTGGCTGGGGAATTCTGGGAGTGGAAGTCCACCCCTCTTAAAGCACGCTGGCTGGGGGATTCTGGGAGTTGAAGTCCACCCCTCTTAAAGCAGGCTGGCTGGGAATTCTGGGAGTGGAAGTCCACCCCTCTTAAAGCACGCTGGCTGGGGGATTCTGGGAGTTGAAGTCCACCCCTCTTCAAGCAGGCTGGCTGGGGGATTCTGGGAGTGGAAGTCCACCCCTCTTAAAGCACGCTGGCTGGGGGATTCTGGGAGTTGAAGTCCACCCCTCTTAAAGCAGGCTGGCTGGGGAATTCTGGGAGTGGAAGTCCACCCCTCTTAAAGCATGCTGGCTGGGGGATTCTGGGAGTGGAAGGCCACCCCTCTTAAAGCAGGCTGGCTGGGGAATTCTGGGAGTGGAAGTCCACCCCTCTTAAAGCACGCTGGCTGGGGGATTCTGGGAGTTGAAGTCCACCCCTCTTAAAGCAGGCTGGCTGGGAATTCTGGGAGTGGAAGTCCACCCCTCTTAAAGCACGCTGGCTGGGGGATTCTGGGAGTTGAAGTCCACCCCTCTTCAAGCAGGCTGGCTGGGGGATTCTGGGAGTGGAAGTCCACCCCTCTTAAAGCATGCTGGCTGGGGGATTCTGGGAGTGGAAGTCCACCCCTCTTAAAGCATGCTGGCTGGGGGATTCTGGGAGTGGAAGTCCACCCCTCTTAAAGCACGCTGGCTGGGGGATTCTGGGAGTGGAAGTCCACCCCTCTTCAAGCAGGCTGGCTGGGGAATTCTGGGAGTGGGAGTCCTCCCCTCTTAAAGCATTCTGGCTGGGGGATTCTGGGAGTGGAAGTCCACCCCTCTTAAAGCATTCTGGCTGGGGGATTCTGGGAGTGGAAGTCCACCCCTCTTAAAGCAGGCTGGCTGGGGGATTCTGGGAGTGGAAGTCCACCCCTCTTAAAGCAGGCTGGCTGGGGGATTCTGGGAGTGGAACTCCACCCCTCTTAAAGCAGGTTGGCTGGGGGATTCTGGGAGTGGAAGTCCATCCTTCTTAAAGCAGGCTGGCTGGGGGATTCTGGGAGTGGAAGTCCACCCCTCTTAAAGCATGCATGCTGGGGAATTCTGGGAGATGAAGTCCACCCATCTTCAAGTCACCAAAACTGACCTATCGGCTGGGCTTATAGGCCCCCCACCTCACAGACTCTTCCATCACCAGCCCAACAATCCATGCCTTGCCTTACCAACTCTCAGCATTTGGGGTATATTCCGTCATATCATCCTGGATTGACTGGGGAGAATCCATATCCTCGCAGTTGGCGGACGCACTACGTGAAAAAGAAATGAAAAAGAAATGTGAGGGTCGGGAGAATATCTAAGTCCATTATCAGGATATTTCTTCTATGAGTCACTCGTGGGAAGAAGATGACATGAACCAGCAACATCCTTTCTGAATTTCTCCTCCTTCATCATCATCATTTAACGACCCCATAATCTTTTGCGGAGTGGAGTCTGGGCTGCTGAATGAAGCTAGCAGAATATTTACTGGCCAGATGCCCTTCCTGTCACCAATGCGGAGTTTTGTTCGGCAGATATATTCTTATTGTGCCCAGAGAGAGAAATATCTGCTTCTACCTAGGATCAAACTCACAGAGTCCTATTCGTGAGGCGAGAGCTCCACTTGTAGGCCACCGCATCACTCTGAATTTCTCTTCCTTGGGAACATCCCCCCCCACCCCAAATTAAAATGCAAGTTTTCAACAATTTACTACAGTAGTTAAGGAAGAGGGCTGCCCAATGCTGGACATGTTCAAGGAGAGTTTGGTCAGACAATCTCCTCTGTCTGGGCTAACTTCCCTTGAATTCCTGCACAGAGTAGGGGGTTGGGCTAGATGACCTCCAAGGACCCTTCCCATGCTAGGCTTTAATGATTCAATGCTCCTGAGGAAATCCTCCAAGGTTTCAAAATTTGAGGAAAGTGGATAAACTTTTTTGCTTATGGCTCTGAAAGGATGCAACTTTTGGATGTTGTGAGAGACAGGTAAGATATATTCAGGTAGTCCTTGACTTACAACCATTTATTTAGTGACGAAGTTATAACACCACTGGAAAAAACGACTTATGACCCTTTTTCCACACTTACGACCGTTGCAGCATCTCCATGGTCACGTGATCAAAATTCAGGGGGCTTGGCAACCGACTCGTGTTTCTGATGGTCGCAGTGTCCCGGAGAGGAGGGGGAGGGGGTCATGTGATTCCCTTTTGCGACCTTCTGTCGAGCCACATCAACGGGGAGGACTAGATTCACTCAACCCCCCCGTTACTCACTTAACATCTGCAGTGATTTGCTTAACAACAGTGGCAAGAAAGGTCGTGAAACGGAGCAGAACTCACTTAACAACTGTCTCGCTTAGCGATGGACATTTGGGTCTCCGGCATGGTCATAGGTTGAGGATTAGCTGCGGTTCATTCACGCAGAATTTTATATTTTGTGTGTTTAATAAATAAAATAAATAAAATGCAGACATTGAGGATTTGTGCAAGGGGTTATAATTTTTAAGAGGGGAAGAGAAAAAAAGGGGTTTTATCCCCTGGTTGTGGCTACATCCTTAATTTTTTTTGAGAACCCCGCCCCCCTCGGCTCTTCCATTCCCTCCCCACCTTCCGCCACCCCCCACCCCACCCCATCCCATCAATCAGGAGGACGTCTGAACGCACATGGGATATGTGCTGATTTAATGCTGCTTCCTGTGCAGTGTTCATCTCACATTGCTTTGGGGATTTGGGGAGTGGGTGTGGGAGGGGGCTTATCAATCCAATAAAACAGAGGGATCCATCAGTACCCACCATGGGCGGATGTTGGAGTCCATTGGCTTGGAGAAGATGGGAGGAGACGTCCGGCTTGGTGATGTGTTGCTCTCAAAAGCTTCAATCTCCAGAAAAAAGTGAGAACTATTGGATTTATTGGATAAAAAGCTGGATTAGTGAGAGTTATGGAACAGTAAGATCATCTATCTATCAAGAATCATCTATCTATCTATCTCTATCCATCTACCATCCATTCATTTATCTTTCCATCCATCCATCCATCCATTCATTCATTCATCTTTCCATCTATCAATCATCCATCCATCTTTCCATCCATCCATAGATCCATCCATCCATTCATTTATCTTTCCATCTAACTATCCATCCATCCATCCATCCTTCCATATTTCATCCATCTATCTATCCATTCATTTATCTTTCCATTTATCTATCCATCCATCCATAGCTCCATCCATATATCATCCATCTATCCATCAATCCATCTTTCCATACATACATAGATCCATCCATTCATTTATCTTTCCATCTATCCATCCATCTATCCTTCCATATATCATCCATCTATCCATCTGTCCGTTCATCTTTCCATTTATCTATTTATCCATTCATCTATCTATAACTCCATCCATCTATCCATCCATCTTTCCATCCATCCATAGATCCATCCATCCATCTTTCCATATATTTAATTAATTTAATTTAATTTAATTAATTCAATTTATATGCCGTCTTTCTCCGAAGACTCAGGGCGGCTACCATCCATCATAGATATCATCCATCTATCCATCCATTCATTTATCATTCCATTTATCCATCTTTCCAACCATCCATAGATCCATCCATCCATTTATTTATCTTTCCATCTAACCATCCATCCATCCATTCTTCCATATATCATCCATCTATCCATCTATCCATTCATCTTTCCATTTATCTATTTATCCATCCACCTATCTACAGCTCCATCCATCTATCCATCCATCCATCTTATCATATATTTAATTAATTTAATTTAATTAATTCAATTTACATGCCGCCTTTCTCCGAAGACTCAGAGCAGCTATCATCCATCATAGATATCATCCATCTATCCATCCATTCATTTATCTTTCCATTTATCCATCTTTCCATCCCTCCATCCATCCATCCAAGCTCCTTGGACAAGAAGAGTCTATCTGTCGCTATAACTTCCTGAGGGCATCAATGTGAAATGTCCTTTCCCTCTTTTATCCACTCTATTATCCCAGGACTATCCCATCTTTGGGACAGGATGTTCTCTTCAAGGACTTTTCCATGGATGAATCACAGTGACCTTCCCTTCAATTTTGCTAGACTTTATTACCTATTACACCAGGTTACCGGTGGAGAATGATGGGAAATGTAGTCTAATTGCGCCTCAGGGAAGGCAGGATGGAAAGTGGCATAATCTTGACTAAAAAGAAAAATCACTTCATCTTGAAAGACAGCAGGAAGTTGAATGGAGTTCAAGCCGAAAGGGTCAAAAGAGTCAAAATGGAAGCCATAACCACAAGCCATGTTAAAAAGCAAACAACTGTGTGATTGTGGCCACCATCTCAATTTTTTGTGACCCTTTCTTTACATAGACCACTGAATTGGATTAAATTACTATATTTTTCAAACCTTGGCCACTTTATGGTTTGTGGACTTCAATTCCCAGAATTCCCCAGCCAGCAAGCTGGCTGGGGAATTCTGGGGGTTGAAGTCCACACAACTTAAACTGTCCGAGATTAAGAATCTGTAGACTGTAACATTTCCCAGTCCAACTGTGTGGCCTCTAGCTCCCAGAATTCTCAGCAAGGGGTGTGGCCTTGCTGACTGGGGAATTCTGGGAGTTGAAGTCCACACAACTTAAACTCTCCGAGATTGAGAATCTCTAGACTGTAACATTTCCCAGTCCAACTGTGTGGCCTCTAGCTCCCAGAATTCTCAGCAAGGGGTGTGGCCTTGCTGACTGGGGAATTCTGGGAGTTGAAGTCCACACAACTTAAACTCTCCGAGATTGAGAATCTCTAGACTGTAACATTTCCCAGTCCAACTGTGTGGCCTCAAGCTCCCAGAATTCTCAGCAAGGGGTGTGGCCTTGCTGACTGGGGAATTCTGGGAGTTGAAGTCCACACAACTTAAACTGTCCGAGATTGAGAATCTCTAGACTGTAACATTTCCCAGTCCAACTGTGTGGCCTCTAGCTCCCAGAATTCTCAGCAAGGGGTGTGGCCTTGCTGACTGGGGAATTCTGGGAGTTGATGTCCACACAACTTAAACTCTCCGAGATTGAGAATCTGTAGACTGTAACATTTCCCAGTCCAACTGTGTGGCCTCTAGCTCCCAGAATTCTCAGCAAGGGGTGTGGCCTTGCTGACTGGGGAATTCTGGGAGTTGAAGTCCACACAACTTAAACTCTCCGAGATTGAGAATCTCTAGACTGTAACATTTCCCAGTCCAACTGTGTGGCCTCTAGCTCCCAGAATTCTCAGCAAGGGGTGTGGCCTTGCTGACTGGGGAATTCTGGGAGTTGATGTCCACACAACTTAAACTCTCCGAGATTGAGAATCTCTAGACTGTAACATTTCCCAGTCCAACTGTGTGGCCTCTAGCTCCCAGAATTCTCAGCAAGGGGTGTGGCCTTGCTGACTGGGGAATTCTGGGAGTTGATGTCCACACAACTTAAACTCTCCGAGATTGAGAATCTCTAGACTGTAACATTTCCCAGTCCAACTGTGTGGCCTCAAGCTCCCAGAATTCTCAGCAAGGGGTGTGGCCTTGCTGACTGGGGAATTCTGGGAGTTGAAGTCCACACAACTTAAACTCTCCGAGATTGAGAATCTCTAGACTGTAACATTTCCCAGTCCAACTGTGTGGCCTCTAGCTCCCAGAATTCTCAGCAAGGGGTGTGGCCTTGCTGACTGGGGAATTCTGGGAGTTGAAGTCCACCCAGGAACCTAGAATCTTGTGATCCTGGAAAATAAACCCACATTAGAGGAAAGCCCCAGGAGAACAAAGGGAAAATAAAAACACAACAACTGAGTAAAGAGAAGGGAAGTCCAGTCATTCTGCAGTGGGTCACACCTACCTGCCCAGGTGAGGTGTGGTGTTTGGGATCTGCCTGGGTTTGACGCGCCAAGAGAGTGTGGAAGGAAAAAGAAGAGAAGCAGGATTGAGCCTGGTTGCAAAGGAAAAACACGTCTAAATATCGGACATTCGTCAGCCAGAAGAAGCAACGAGGGGCTTCAACACGACAGCCACGGGCAGGGAGTCAAAAAAGTCAAAATGGCAGCCACAAAGGGAGGGGCCTTTTCATCCCGACAACCATCTTGACTTTTCTGACTTTCGTCCCGATATTTCAGTTCAGATTAAACTCTCCAAGCTGAACTCAATTCCTAGTGACATCATGAACACATAGCATCCTCCTCCAATTTGCTTTTTCAAGTTTCTAGTCCAGTTTACAGACCTGGATTGAATCTGGTTGCAAAGGAAAAAACGCATCTAAATATTGAATGTTTGTAAGCTGGAAGGCACAACCAAGGGCTTAGATGTGGTTTTCCTGCTCGGCAGGGAGTCAAAAAGGTCAAAAAAGTCAAAATGGCAGCCATAAAGGCAGTGGCTTTTTAATCCCAACTGCCATCCCAACTTTTCTGTCTTCCTTCCCATATTTCACTTAAAATTAAATCAAATTCTCCGAGCCGAACCCAATTTCTGGCAATTTCATGGACACATTGAATTCTTCAATTTGCTTTTTCAAGTTTCTAGTCCAGTTTACAGACCTGGATTAAGCAGGAAGTTGCAAATAAATCCCGAATCCACCCAGAATTGCTTTGGATAGTTAGATGAGCAGCATATACATTTTAAATAATAAATAATAAATAAACTCACCCCCCCCAAAAAAATTGGGCCCACAAAAAAGGGTAAATAAATTTGCAAATTACAAAAAAAAGCAGAATTACCACTCAACTCTCTCTTTCATGTGTTAAATTTAGCATCCAAATGGATCCAATCCCATAAAGGATTAAACTCACTTCCTCCATACTTAGTATTGTCTGAACTTGAAAACCTAATTAATCACCGTATTATTTATTTTTAAAAAATGTTTTTGCCTACCGGGTCCTCCGTGCAAAAGAGTTGAAGAGACAGACAAGCCCACTTGTGAGCCACTCTATTATAGAACTCTCTGGGAGCAGTTGGCAATGCTGGTTTCACTTCCCCAGCCCTGATTGGCTGTAGTGAGCAAGCCACACCTCCTGACACCTGTCTGGCCAATGAGGAATGGCCTAGGATGTCCTGAAGTCTTGCTAATGCCCTCTTGGTGCAGGAAAGTGGGAGGGGCCTCCAACCTTGGGCTATTTAAGACCTGTGGACTTCAACTCCCAAAATTCCCCAGCCAGCCATGCTGGCTGGGGAATTTTGGGAGTTGAAGTCCACAAGTCCTAAAGTGGCCAACATTGGAGGCCCTTGACTTACATTGATTTTTTTTTCAAACCTGGTTAGGCAATTCTGTGCTGTCAGTTCTACCAATGTCTGGTTTAGTCTCTGTGCTACATAGGAATTCCCTCACAGCGGCCTTGTTCTCACAACATGCTGGTTTTGAATTAATCCATGTTACGGCTGTATCCAATGTATTGAATCCATAGCATTCCCCAAAGGTTCGCACCTCAAAAAACAGATCAAGGTTAAAACAAGCCAAGGTTCGCAGCCGTTTGCTCTTTCCTCGAGCAAGTGGCTACAAACGCAGCTTCTCTGAACTCCTCCGAAGGGGGTTGGACTAGATGACCTACAAGGTCCCTTCCAACTAATCTGCAAATCTGAGAGAGCCCAAATCACGCGGCAAAATAAAGATTATGTGACGGTTCCTGACGCAAGGATCGTGAACGAACGTAACTGGGAGTCAGGCGATGGTGGTGATTGCACAAACCAGGATCAATCCTGTTGCGTCACCTTGTGGCACCTTTTCCTTCACCTAATTTTACCTCACAAGGTGGTTATTGGAGTAAAGAGGACAGGAGGGAGCGGTGAACATACTCATTCGAGCTCCTGATTGCCAACTAAGATGTACAGTATATATACTCAGGTGGTCCTCGACTTACAACGGCTCGCTTACTTAATGACCGTTCAAAGTTACAACGGAACTGAAAAGTAAGTGACTTAAAACCACCGCTGTTCAGGAACCCTAAATAGAGACATCCAAAATGGCCTCCACTACAAAACCCATCCTCTTCCAGGCTCTAGCTTTGAAAAAAAAAAAAGAGAGTTATTTCAAAAGTCTCTTCCCAGTCTTTTCTGTCCTGGGGGGAGATTTGGGATGGGTGGGAGCTAATTTAGTTCAGTGCAGAGTGTCCTTGACTTACAACGGTTCGCTTACTTAATGACCGTTCAAAGTTACAACAGGACTGGAAAAAAAGAGACTTAGACTTAGATTCATTTAACAAACGCGGCGAGAAAAATCGTAAAAAGGGGGCAAAACTCACCTAACAAATTTCTCACTTAACGACATAAATTTCGGGCTCAATTATGGTCGTACGTTGAGGGACTACCTGCATTTTTAACAGTTGCACCGTTCTGGGATCATGCACCGCTTACAACCCTTCCCAGCCGGCATCAAACAAGGAAAGTCCATGGCGCAAGCCAGATTCCCTTAATGACTGTGATTTGCTTAACGCAAAAGGAAAAAAAAGGCCTTAAAATTGCATGTGACTCACTTAACGACCGCATCGCTTAGCGACAGGTTGAAATTGTGGTCATATGTCGAGGACTACCTGTATCCCCGGGAGGGATGTTTAATTGTTGTATGCAGTATTGCTGCAAAATATCTCATAATTTGACCATAATTTGACCAGATACAGTGTAATGAGTAACTAGCTAGTAATATTTATGTATATCCAGTTCTCCGCGTAGGAGAATTTGAGAAATTGAAGGGGTGGAATCTAGGAGGAGGAACAACAAATTAGAGCTTGCCATCCAATTCATTGCATTAGCTGGCAGCAGCTGTTTGACCTCGGATGACCTTGAAAAGTTTATCAGGGTTGGGCTACGAAGTGCTTGATGGATAGAGCACCACCAGGAAATCCAGGACGGTAGATTAAAAAAAAGTTTCTTGCTAATACATTCCTCCTTTCCTGAACTTAAATCATGTTTTGCTGACTATAGCATTCGTTATGCAAACATCACCTCTTTAACTTTCTACTCAAGTATTTCTGGTGTCTTGGAAATTTTAGAATGGGTGGACTCCCACTCCCAGAATTCCCCAGCCAGCCATGCTTTAAGAGGGGTGGACTTCCACTCCCAGAATTCCCCAGCCAGCCATGCTTTAAGCGGGGTGGACTTCCACTCCCAGAATTCCCCAGCCAACATGCTTTAAGAGGGGTGGACTTCCACTCCCAGAATTCCCCAGCCATCATGCTTTAAGATGGGTGGACTTCCACTCCCAGAATTCTTGTCTTGCTAGAAATACATTCCTTTTCTCTGTGGCCAGAGAAAGCAACATTCAGCACTGTTTACTCACTGCTACTTCTGAACGGACTCAATGTGGACTAGGCACGTGAGGAATGACAGGCAGACACTCTCTGGCATGACGATTCACTGCCTCGTCACCTTCTGACAACACACCCAGGTTTCTCCCACTGATGAAAATATGGGCTTGCTTTGCCTGCTTGCATATATAAATATGATTGTTAAGCTGAGTGAGCTAGGAGAGAGATTTCTCTAAAGCAGTCTTAGCCACTTTAAGACTTGTGGACTTCCACTCCCAGAATTCCCTAGCCAGCCATGTCGAAGTCCACAAGTGTTATTAATTCTGGGAGCTGAAGTCCACCCATTTTAAAGCATTCTGGCTGGGGAATTCTGGAAGTGGAAGTCCACCCCTCTTAAAGCATGGCTGGCTGGGGAATTCTGGGAGTGGAAGTCCACCCCACTTAAAGCATGGCTGGCTGGGGAATTCTGGGAGCGGAAGTCCACCCCTCTTAAAGCAGGCTGGCTGGGGGATTCTGGGAGCGGAAGTCCACCCCTCTTAAAGCATTCTGGCTGGGGAATTCTGGGAGCGGAAGTCCACCCCTCTTAAAGCATTCTGGCTGGGGAATTCTGGGAGCTGAAGTCCACCCCTCTTAAAGCATTCTGGCTGGGGAATTCTGGGAGCGGAAGTCCACCCCTCTTAAAGCATTCTGGCTGGGGAATTCTGGGAGCAGAAGTCCACAAGCCTTACAGTGGCCAAGGTTGGAGATCCCTGTTCTAAAAAATAAAACTAAAGCTACATCCCATCTCGGAATTCCAGAAGAGACCTTGAAGTGCCCACAGGAATTAAACCTTTGCACCATTTTTGCAGTTTAAGCGAATTGTTGCTACTGAACAATTCTACTGAAGGAATGTTGGAGGACACACCCAGGTAGGAAAGCTGCCCCTGGCAACTCGGGTCTTGTGCCAACAACCCTGGTATCTGTCTGGCAAATAAATCTGGCTGGATCGGGCAGAAGGTTAATCAAAAGACCTTAAAAATGATTTTTTTAAAAAAATAAATCACGGAGTGAAATAAAGGTTTTGGGGAAGAATGTGCTGATAGATTCTAACTGTACAGGTAGTCCTCGGCTTATGACCACAATGGAGCCCAAAATGCCTGTTGTTAAGTGAGGCAATTGTTAAGTGAGTTTTGCCTCATTTTACGACCTTCTGGCCACGATTGTTAAGTGAATCCGACCCCACTATTGACTTTGCTTGTTGGAAAGTCGCAAAAGCGGATTATGTGACTCTGGGATGCTGCAACCGTCATAAATACAGAGTCAGTTGCCAAGTGGCTGAATTTTAATCACATGACCCACCCTGGGGATGCTGCGATGGTCATAAGTGTGAAAAACCGTCATAGGTCACTATTTTCAGTGCCGCTCTAATTTTGAAGGGTCGCTAAATTGTACGTTGAGCGTCGTGTGTTTTCTTTTTGCGGTTTACTTCGTATGGCGCAAGGCTTACTTAGAAATAAGTTTTCCAGATGCACGTTTTGGAAATAAAGTTTACAAGCAGACCTCAATTTACGGCCATTCGTTTAGGGACCGTCTGATAACAACCTATTGATGAAAGAATTTAAAGACTTTGCCATCTGCTCTCTGTAACTGCTTTATGACCACGGTGTCTGCTTAATGCCCCCTCAAATGTTGTAAAATGAGATAAAATCATGTGAGTGCTTCAACTTACAGCCCTATGGACTTGCAACCCAAATTCCAAGCGCCATTTTGACCTTCAGTCGAGGACTCCGTTTGTTGGCTTTGAGGTGGTGTCGAATCTTAACAACCGCAAAGATAATTTTTCCCCAAGAAGATCCTCCTTGTTAAGGCTGCAGAAAAATCTAACCATATTCTTCTCAAGGAGCTTAGCTATATTATTATGAGGGTTGGTGGCCCGGTGAGCCAGATGTTTAAACTGCGTTTGGCATTTATATCCACCTACTCCAAGGACCTGGGGTAGCCAGATGTTGACTTTTGATGGTGTTAAAGGTTTCATCGCAGGATTTCAGCTGTTCCAAGTAGAAACTGCCTTCTGCAATTGACCGCCAGAGATTGTGAGAATGTCGATGGTGTTCAAGGGGAGCTCCAGATGTTAGCATAGTATTATTATTATTATTATTGTTATTGTTATTATTATTTATTATTTATTGAATTTCTATACCGCCCTTCTCCCAAAGGACTCAGGGCGGTGAACAGATTAAGATTTCATATACATATATTTTATAAACGTTGTTGTTGTTGTTGTTCGTTGCCCAATCACCCAGATGTTCAGATTGGATTTGGCATTTGTACCCACCAACTGAGTCCTTCCCAAGGATGTGAGAGAGGCAAAAGTGGATGTTTGATGGTGTTAAAAGCTTTCGTCACAGGATTTAAGCCGTTCTAAGTAAAAGCTGCCTTCTGCAATTGACCGACAAAGATTTTTGTCAAGGCCCATGGTGTTCAAAGGCTGCTCCAGATGTTTTGGGTTTGCACCCAAGGCACCTATGCTTAGACGGATTTACCTTTGCTTTCTTTTGCCACGGTCATTCGATATCTATTTGTAGGCCTTCGTATTTTGTTATCCTCTCTTCTATCCTGCTGTCAGATATTGCTGTTGTTGTCTCTCCCCTGGTCCTTCTCTTCACTAGACCAGCCAGGCCCAGTTCCTGCAACCATTCATCGTATGTTTTAGCCTCCAGTCCCCTCATCATCCTGGTTGCTCTTCTCTGCACTCTTTCCAGAGTCTCCACGTCTTTTTTATAGTATGGGGACCAAAACTAGATGCAGTACTCTAGGTGTGGCCTTCCTAAGGTTTTATAGAGGGGTATTAGGACCTCCCTTGATCTTGATTCTATCCCTCTGTTAATGCAATTTAGCTTTTCTTTCTTTCTATCACTGTCTCAATTTCATGTCCCCACCAATTCCTGCTTGCCGGCAACAGCTTCTTTCTTGGAGATCTTCCAATACACCCTTTGTTGCTACTTGGTCATGCCGTTGTTTGCAGTCAGTCTGGGCGATCCTGCGGCTGCTAAGGAGGTGGTCCACTGTTTCTTCAGCTTCTTTGCAGAGGCCACACTTGTTGTAGGTTGCTGTCTTCCCATTTTTGGTTTTCTGTGCAGCCAGAATTAACCCCTCAGTCTCTTTCTTCTGTGGGATGAGCTACCTCCCGGAATACAACTGATCCTGGACTTCCGTACTTTCCGTAAGGTCCTGAAGACTTTTTTATTCCAGCAAGCCGGCCTAGCCTAAATGTTTTTTTAATAGAAAATTCTTAAATGTTATAGATGTGGGGTTTTAAATTGGGAGGCCGATTGATTTAATTTATTTTAGTTATCTTAATTTTTATATATACATATATTGTATTAATATACAATATTTTTATATTGTATGTATATACAATATACATACAATATATATTGGCTGTCCACCGCCCTGAGTCCCTTTAGGAGAAGGGCGGTATACAAATTCAATAAATAAATAAATAAACTTTCCTGCTCTTAGCCATTGCCAGGTCTTCTTGTTATCTGTTTTTCCTGCTATTTTTTTTTAATGTATTGTCCAGGTAGTACTTTGTCTTCTCATATCTCCTTTCTCTTTTTCTTCATTTGATCTTTCTTGTAGGCCAGTTTCCTCTCTCCAGTAACACAGGTAGTCCTCAATTTACAACAGTTCGCTTCGTGACCATTTGAAGTTACAACGGCAGCGAAAAAAATGACCATTTATAACCGTTTTTCGCACTTACCACCATATCCGCATCCCACGTGTTGTGATCCAGGCCCACGTAGTTAATATTAAATGCAAAACAGTTCCAAGAAAAAAGCAGGTTTTATTAGAACAGCTGTGAATTAACTCATTCTCAGCGTATTCCAAATGAAACGAAAGCAAAGTCCTCAAAACACCAGTCTTCAGTTTATCTCTGACCTTGGGATAATTAGGCAAACTGCCAAAGGCTTTTCTTGGCAACAGTTCAGGAACAGAAGACACTGACAAGAAAGAAATACATCCAAACACGAAGCAAATCTCTCAATGGTTGTCTTCTGGCAAAGAGGCCAAGAGCCATTGCTGGTTTTTTAAGCCTTATGGGAGGGGCAATCATCTCTTGGCCTTACTCCTGAGTTGTCCTCTCTGCTTGAGCTGTTCCTGCCTTCTGGCAGCTCTTCTCATATGTGTACTAGGAACAGGCTCCTCCTGTTCCTCTCCCTCTCTATTGTCGGCCTCTGGGGGCTCCGAAGTCTGCACATCACTCCCCGATGGCCCTGGCCCCATCTCTGCCTCCGACGCAGAGCCCTCATCCGGGCCTTCCCCAGCCTCCAGGACTGGCCCATGTTCTTCCTCAGCCTCATCACTGTCCGACTCTATTGCCAGCTCCACAGGCTGTTGATGGACCACGACACCGCTTGGCAACTGGTTCATATTTATGACGGTCGCAGCGTCCTCGGGTTATGTGATTCCCTTTGGCGACCTTCTGACAAGCCAAGTCCACGGGGAAGCCGGATTCACTTAATACCTTCACAACTGCAATGATTCACTCAACAACTGTGGCAAGCAAGGTGGTAAAATGAGACAAAGCTTACTTAACAAGTGTTTCATTTAGTAACCTAAATTCCGGGCTCAATTGTGGTTGTACGTCGAGGACTACCTGTATATCTTCCTGGTATACTACCCTGTTTTCCTGAAAATAAGACCTCCCTGAAAATATTTAAATGTATGCACAACTGGTCCGTGCCATTTCCTCTGGTTAGGGTTAGGGAGAGAGAGCTGGAAATCCGGTAAGGTGGCAAGAGGAGCCCCGTCTTGCTCCACGCACCCCAAAATAATAAGACCTCCCCAAAAATAAGGCCAAGCGCTTATTTCGGGGTTCAAAAAATATAAGACAGGGTCTTATTTTCAGGGAAACACGGTAGCTTCCCTGCATCATCATCATCATCATCATCATCATTATTATTATCATCATCATCATCATCATCATCATCACCATTATTATTATTAATGGTTAATCTGTAGTGAGATTCAGTCTTTGAGGCTGGTTAATAGCTCAGCAGCTTGAGTCCTAACCAAGGACCTAGGAACTGTTAAGATATCGTCGGAGGATGTAAGCTGTTCTGAGTAAGGTGTTTTTTTGTAGAGTCAAAATGTTCAAGTCCGGTAAATTTAGAATTTCTAAATAGCGGGGTAGCCCTTTGGGTATTGCTCCAGGGGCTCAAAATTACGATTGGGACAACACATGATTTCTTTTTCCACAGTCGCTCAACTTCAATTTGCAAGTCCCGGTACTTTGTGATTTTTTCCTGCTGCTTATCTTCAATCCGTGCATCACCAGGTATTGCAATGTCAATGAACCATACTTTTTTCTCATCAACTACTGTTATGTCAAGTGTGTTGTGGACCAAGGGCCTGTCAGTCTGAATCCTAAAGTCCCACAAGATCTTGAGTTTCTCATTCTCTAAAACTTTCTCAACCTGATGTTCCCAGTGGTTTTTGCTGTACTCAAATCCAAACTTCGGGCACAATTTCCAGTGAGTGATCTTAGCAACGCGGTCATGGCGTTGTAGGTAGTCGATTTGTGAAATTTTTGCTGCACCCACTGAGCATCATCATCATCATCATCATCATTATTATTACTATTATTGTTGTTGTTGCTGTTTTTAGTGTGGTTATTGTTACTTCTTCAATATTCCTTCTACCGCTGCTACCCCTCCTCCCTGCCCACAATGATTTCTATTCTGGCTTTCTGAATCCAAAACAATGAAAGCAAAACTCCAATTGATTATTGCATCCTATCCTGAAATCAATGATTGGGCAATACTCCTGAATTGCTAAACTTTGGCAATTCTATAATGAAGAAACTTCTTCCTTTTTTTTTAAGCCTCTCCTTCTCGCCATCTCTTTTTCTTGGAGGCCCGGAGTGACAAAACTAGTTCATATATAAATTTTCTTTGCAGTCTAATAAAACTGATTGGAGGAATTAGGTTAATTTGATATAAAACCGTCCTGGAGAAATCTCATTTCTATATGTCAATATAGACATATATTTATATAACTTTAAGATTATATAATTTATATAACTTTAATTTAATTTATAATTTATAACTTTAAGATGGAGAGACTTCAACTCCCAGAATTCCCCAGCCAGCGCTGGGGAATTCTTCAACTTCAACTTCTGGGAGTTGAAGTCCCCCTAATCTGAAAGTTGCAAAGAGTGAGAAATATACAGAACTGAACAGGTTTAAAACTCAGGATTCTGGGAGCTGGAATAAAACCGATTTATTAAAAACGGGGCTGCATTTTTTTTTCTCGATACCCTAAAATTAACCTGGCTCTCTGCCTACGCTAACCAGGCCAATTAAATAGTTTTGATGCTCCCATGATCCGAAACTCAGGCCATTACATAAGTTATAGAAATGGGTCAGCGGTGATCATCCAGCCGTATCCTTTCCTCAAGATGGTTTGCGGAGTCCCCAGTCTCCCTCTGAGGTTTTGACACCTGCCAATCTGTGCCAAGAAACGGGTCACTTACCTCTTCTTGGTAGGGGTCCCTTCGGCTGCCCTCTTGTCCTGGCCGGCTGCCGGCGGAGTCTCCCGAGGACTCGGCTTCTTGGTCCCCATAAGAGGAACCATCTCCTTGATGTCTTTGATCATGGGTCTAGGTGAAAACAAACTCAGTTAGTGACCATTGTCTGCAGGTCTTCGGCTCATGAATTCAATTGAATCCGATCGGGTTGAGTTGAATTGATTGGATCTTTTTTTCATCCTACCTTTATTCCAAGGGGGCGAATGTACCTTTGCTTCGACGTCCATCTATTTTCCCCACAAAAACAACAACCCTCTGAGGTGGGCTGGGCTGAGAGAGATTGACTGGTTCAAATTCACTCACCTGGTTTTCATGCCTAAAGCAGGGCTAGAACTCACCGTCTCCTGGTGATGGCCCGCCTTAGGTGGTCATCCATGCCTAAGGTGGGACTAGAACTCACGGTCTCCTGGTGATTGGTTCAAAATCACCCAGCTAGACTAGAACTCCAAGTCTCCTGATGATTGGCCTAAAGTCACTCAGATGGCTTTTGTGTCTAAGGCAGGACTAGAACTCCCAGTCTCCTGATGTTTGGCCCAAAATCACCCAGCTTTCATGCCTAAGGCGGGACTAGAATTCACAGTCTACTGGTAATTGATCGAAAGTCAGCCAGGTGGTTTTCATGCCTAAAGCAGGACTAGAATTCACTGTCTCTTGGTGATTGGTCCAAAGTCATCCAGCCAGCTTTCTTGCCTAAGGCGGGACTAGAACTCCCAACCTCCTAGTGATTGACCCAAAGTCACCTAAGGCGGGATTGACCCAAAGTCACCCAGCCAGCTTTCCTGCCTAAGGTGGGACTAGAACTCCCAGCCTCCTAGTGATTGACCCAAAGTCACCTAAGGTGGGACTAGAACTCACTGTTTCCTGCTGATTGGCTCAAAGTCACCCAGCTGGACTAGAACTCCCAGTCTCCTGGTGGCTGACCCAAAGTCGCCCAGCCAACTTTCCTGCCTAAGGCGGGACTAGAACTCCTAGCCTCCTAGTGATTGACCCAAAGTCACCTAAGGTGGGACTAGAACTCACTGTTTCCTGCTGATTGGCTCAAAGTCACCCAGCTGGACTAGAACTCCCAGTCTCCTGGTGACTGACCCAAAGTCACCCAGCCAGCTTTCATGCCTAAGGCCTAGCTGCTAGACTAGAACTCCCAGCCTTCTGGTGATTGACCCAAAGTCACCCAGCCAGCTTCCTTGCCTAAGAGAGGACTAGAATTCCCAGTCTCCTGGTGATTGGCCCAAAGTCACCCAGCTAGCTTCTCTACCTAAGGCGGGACTAGAAGTAACCCAGCTGGACTAGAACTCCCAGTCTCCTGGTGATTGGCCCAAAGTCAACCAGCCGGCTTTCATACCCAAGGTGGGACTCGAACCCAACCTCTCTGTGTTCCTAAGCCAGCACCTTAACCATTGCACCAAACTGGCTCTCTTCTTAACATCACACTCAAATTCACCCACATAATGGCAGAGGTATCGCCAGGACATAGTCGAAAAGATCAAGATGGCCTCCACAATGATGTCATCAAACCTTTGGGTGCACCAACACGACGCCATCTTGACTCTTTGGATCATTCTCTTTGGCAGTACACCCCCCTCGTCATTAAATCAAAATAAATAAAACTCAACAGGTTATGGAAACGCTGGTGGTTTATTATGCCCGCCATTGCTTATTTCATTTCACGTCCATCCTCTGCCCTTCCTTAAATGGCTCAGGGCACTTTATATTAAAATTGAACTAATTTAATTGCATAAAAATAAACACCATTTCGGAGCACCGAAGCAGAAGAATGAATAAAAAGCCAGAAGACACATATAATTCAAAGGGACAAGAATAACCTTTATTGATTTACTTTATTCACAATGAAAGAAAAAAAACCCCAAAAACAGTCAAAACAAAATTCATTATACAAATAGTCCTCGACTTACGACCACGACGGAGCCCAAAATTTCTGTGGCTAAGTGAGACATTTGTTAAGTGAGTTTTCTCCCATTTTACGACCATTCTTGCCACGGTTGTTAAGTGAATCACTGCAGTCGTTAAATTAGTCGCACAGTTGTTAAGTGAATCCGGCTTCCCCCTTGCGTGTCAGAAGGTCGCAAATGGGGATCAGGTGATCTCGGGACACTGCGACCGTCATAAATATGAGTCCATTGCCAAGCGTTTAAATTTTTATCACGTGACCCTGGGGATGCTGTAAAGGTCGTAAGTGTGAAAAATGGTCATAAGTCGCTTTTTTCGGTGCGGTTATAACTGCCAATGGTCACTAAACGAATGGTTGCAAGTTGAGGATATGCTGTACTGCTTTTTTTAGTATGTAGATCATGAGAATTTTTAAGGCATTCGGTCTTATTTCTTTAAACTTTTAAACTGCTAATATTTCTGTACAAAAAGGTAAGTCAGAAGCCATTTTTATTATATGCTTTTAAGGTATTTTTGTCACTTTGTTTTGTTACGTACAGTCCCTTTTTTCCATTAGGTTCGTATTTTAATGTCAAAACTTAATAAAGATATTATTTTTTTTTAAAAATGAATTTAGGATTTATTGGATTTATTGGAATTAATCATAATGCACTGATGACATTACCTAGTTGGGTCATTAAATGCTTCCAAGAAAGCCACCAAGCTCAGAGAGCACCTACGGCCCCTAATTTCAACCTTTGAGCTACAAAAAATCTCCTTGATGGGCAAATTAAAATTTGCAAATTTCAAGTTGCACTTCCTATAAAAATTCGATTACCTCCCAAGCCATTTCAATCACCTCATTTTTTCCCCCCAAAATTATCCTCCATTCCCTCCCACCACCACCACCACCCCAGGGATCTTACCGGTGGGTGAATATAAATCCACAAAGAAAATTACTCATTTAACACAAATTGCATCCCCAGCTGGAAACGGGGATTTGGTTGATGCAGAGAAACTAAATTAAATTTCGGGCCATTTGTGTATTTTTACAGCAATCTGACCTCAATTTGCACAACCTGGCCAACAAGGCAGAAATAATGGGTAATTAATAAGAGCGAGGCGTGACTGGATGGCTTCAAGTTTATTTTATAAACATTTATATCTCATCCTGTCTAATGTATACGTACCACCCAGGCTGGCAACCATTATGTCTAGGAACACAATTAATCCCCTTTAAAAACAAACAAATTAAGAAGATTATCTCAAATAAACAAGGCTGTTTAATAAAAACAGGTAGGGAGGCCAAATAAAATAAAATGTTAAGCTTGTTTTTCAACCTCAACTGCCTTGTTGGGTGGACTTCAACTCCCAGGATTCCCCAGCTAGCAGGCTTTCAGGTGGGTGGAAGGAAAGGGGAAAGAGAGGAAGGAAAGGAAAGGAAAGGAAAGGAAAGGAAAGGAAAGGAAAGGAAAGGAAAGGAAAGGAAAGGAAAGGAGGGAGGGGAGGGATTGGAAGGGGAGGGAAGGGAAGGGAAGGGAAGGGAAGGGGAGGGAAGGAAAGGAAAGGAAAGGAAAGGAAAGGAGGGAGGGGAGGGATTGAAAGGGGAGGGAAGGGGAGGGAAGGAAAGGAAAGGAAAGGAAAGGAAAGGAAAGGAAAGGAAAGGAAAGGAAAGGAAAGGAGGGAGGGGAGGGATTGAAAGGGGAGGGAAGGGGAGGGAAGGGGAGGGAAGGGAAGGGAAGGGAAGGGAAGGAGAAAGGAAAGGAAAGGAGGGAGGGAAGGAAAGGAAGAGGGAAGGAAAGGAAAGGAGGGAGGGGAGGGATTGGAAGGGGAGGGAAGGGAAGGGAAGGAAAGGAAAGGAAAGGAAAGGAAAGGAAAGGAAAGGAAAGGAAAGGAAAGGAAAGGAAAAAGGGAAGGGAAGAGGGAAGGGAAGAGGGAAGGGAAGAGGGAAGGGAAGGAAAGGAAATGGAGGGAGGGAAGAGGAAAGGAAGGAAAGGAAAGTAGGGAGGGAAGGGAAGAGGGAGGGAAAGGAAGAGGGAAGGGAAGAAAGGAAACGGAGGGAAGGGAAGGAAGGAAAGGAAAGGAGAAAGGAAAGGAAAGGAAAGGAAAGGAAAGGAAAGGAAGGAGGGAGGGAAGGGAAGGAAGGAAAGGAAAGGAGAAAGGAAAGGGAAGGAGGGAGGGAGGGAGGGAAGGAAAGGAAGAGGGAAGGAAAGGAAATGGAGGGAGGGAAGGGAAGGAAAGGAAAGGAGGGAGGGGAGGGATTGGCAGGGGAGGGAAGGGAAGGAGGGAAGGGAAGGAGAGAAGGGAAGGGAAGGAGGGAGGGAGGGAAGGGATGTGAAGGGGAGGGAGGGGAGGGAAGGGAAGGAAGAGGTAAGAAGAAGGAAAGGAAAGGAGGGAGGGAAGGGATGGAAAGGGAGGGAAGGAAAGGAAAGGAGGGAAGGGAAGGAGGGAGGGCAGGGAAGGAAAGGAAAGGAAGGAGGGAAGGGATTGGAAGGGGAGGGAGGGAAGGGAAGGGAAGGGAAGGAAGAGGGAAGAAGAAGGAAAGGAAAGGAGGGAGGGAGGGAAGGGAAGGAGGGAGGGAGGGAGTGAAGGGAAGGGGGAGGGAAGGGAAGAACAAGGAAAGGACAGGACAGGGAAGGGAGGGGAGGGGAGGGAAAGAGGAAAGGGAGTTGATTTCTTTTATGACCCATCGGTTTCTTTTCTTGGTTGCCCTCGGTTTTCCCAGAAATCTTCTCCAACACCAAAGCTCAAACGCACCAATGAGCTTCCTCTCCACTTAATAACCGCTCTGCTTAGCAACAAAAAATTCAGGCCCCCAAATGTGATCGGAAATCTAGGACTACCAATACACATAAGAAGGGGCGGATTTATTCTTCTTCTGAGTCCAACTTTCCCTACCTAGAGAGACACAGGATCTTAGCGGAGACACATCCCAGCATCTGAATATCTGAGGGGTTCCTCGGTGCCCTCTGCGTTTGGTTATTATCTTGCAGACGTTTCGTGAGCAAACTAGGTTACATCATCAGTGCCAGCATTAATGATGTTACTAGTTAAGGAATCGAAGGCTAAAACATGAAGAACGGGTTGCAGGAACTGGGCATGGCTAGTTTAATGAAAAGAAGGACCAGGGGAGACATGATAGCAATGTTCCAATATCTCAGGGGCTGCCCCAAAGAAGAGGGAGTCAAGCTATTCTCCAAAACACCTGAGGCCAGGACAAGAAGCAATGGGTGGAAACTCATCAAGGAGAGAAGCAACTTAGAACTAAGGAGAAATTTCCTGACAGTGAGGACAATTAATCAGTGGAACTGCTTGCCACCAGAGGTTGTGAATGCTCCAACACTGGGATTTTTTAAGAAGAGGTTGGATAACCATTTGTCTGAAATGACATAGGTTCTTCGGCCTGAGCAGGGGGGTTGGACTAGATGACCTCCGAGGTCTCTTCCCACTCTGTTTTTCTGTCCTGTTCTGTTTCCACACTTCACAAGATCACCTTTCAGATGGCTGCCAGGATGACTCCTATCTCCCACGTACATGGCTTGATCCCGAGATCACTTGCGTAGCTTTCCTTAATCCTCTTCCTAGCGCTCTCTCTCTCTCTCTCCTGGTGTAAATTTCTCAGAGTTGCATCACTGGGACTTAAGTTCAAGCCAGGTTAGGCTTCATTGTGATTTGAAGCGGGATGATTTCCTTAATAAACCACCATGGATGGCTTGGTCTCAACCGGCACGTGGATTTTAGTTCCCATCTTTAGTTCCCATCCGGGATAAGCGACGATAAAGGATCGTGGGAATTGAAAAACCTGAAGATTTTCACGCGAGACCCCCCCCACCATTATACCATCGACTGGGGTTTGCGAGGCAAACGGACGACAATTCACACAGATGTGATGTGTGTAAAATAGAATAAAAAGTTCACGTTTGAACTGTGCAGCCTTTTGATGCCCACTGGAGATTTTAAAAAAAAGAAATTGGATACCCTTTCGTCCAGAATGGCATAGGCATTGGTTTTCTTCCAGATGTTTCATTACCCAACTAGGGAACGTTATCAGTGCCAGAAGGAGAAAGGAGGAGGAGGAAGAAAAGGAGGAGGAGGACTGCAGAGTGCTCTCTGAGCTTGGCGTGTGTTGTTTTTGCCATAATGATGTTGTTTTGCAGGTGAGCTAAATGTGGATTTAACAGACTTTTGAGATCCACCTCTCCTCCCCTCCCCATGGTTTGTTAATCCAGGTGTTTACTACGTCCTATAGGTAGTCCTCCACTTACAACAGTCCGTTTAGTGACCGTTCAAAGTTACAACGGCACCGAACCAAAGTAAGTTAGGACCGTTTTTCACACTTACGATCCGTTGCAGCATTCCCCGTGGTCACGGGATCAAAATTCAGACGCTTGGCAACTGGCTCATATTTATGACGGTCGTAGCGTCCCAGGGTCTTAAGTGATCCTCTTTCTGACGGGCAAAGTCAACGAGGAAGCTGCATTCGCTTAACAACCTTGTTACTCCCTTAACAACTTCAGTGATTCATTTAACCACCGTGGCCCGAAAGGCGCTAAAAACAAGGCCAACTTCACCCATGTCTCGCTTAGCGACAGAAATTTTGGGCTCAGTTGGGGTCGTAAGATGAGGACTACCCGTATTTCTTTATTTCTTTAAGCTTTAAAAATCGGATTTATCTCCCCTAAGACGTCCGCGGGGCGGCTTAAAAATAAGCAAAAAACGAAAATGCCACCCACACTATCAAACTGACAAAGCTCTTTTATTCTTGCCTGGGACCGACAAACGCACTTTATTCGAGGCCACTAAAAGTGAAAAAAGACACAACCTTTCATCCTCTCGTGTGATGGGAGTTTACATCACAATCGAGGGCGCCCACTCAGATCACATAAAGTTTCATCACCAATTTCTAAATTCTTCTCCGCCTCCTCTTTTGGGATATGACACAGCTTCGATGGTGATCCTTTTAGCCTTGAAGCCACCAATTCCCCAACCAAAGGGTGGGGAGAATGGGAACTGGAGTCCCTCTTCCTGGAAAGTTCCAGGTTGGGGAAATGGAGGTCATTTTTGAGGTGTTACTTGGAGAACCCTGACAGTCACGCCCTTCCAAAATCAAATGTCTTTGTTTCCCTCTCTTCCAAACACCCTTAAATGCACGCATATACACACATCACAGATTGTCCTCAACTTACAACCGTTCATTTGGTGACGGTTCAAAGTTACGACGGCGTGGAAAAAAGGGACGTATGAGAAGTGGTGCGTTTCAAATCTGTTCGCTATCGGTATTGCGCGCTCGTGACACTTCTGCCCAGAGCGTTTTTGATGACGTCTGGGCAGGTGGGTGGAGCCTCCCGCTGCCGCCATTAGCGGTTTGCGCGAACCGGGAGCAACCCACCACTGCGTATGGCCGTTTCTTTTCCACACTTAACGACCGTTGCAGCAGGTCAGGTGATGAAAATTGGGACTCTTGGCAACTGGCGACTTTTTGACAAGCAAAATCCATGGGGAAGCCGGATTCACTTTACAAACAGTCATTCGTTTAACAACTGCGACAAGAAAAATCGTAAAATGGGGCAAAACTCACTTAGCAACTGTCCCTGCTTAGGGATGAGAATTTGGGGCTCAATTGAGTTCGCAAGTTGAAGCCTACTTGTATTTCTATACAATATAGATAGTTCTATTATTTCTGTATATTTCAACTATTATTTCTACATACAGTATATTTCTATTTCTATTTATTTCTATTATTTCTATTTATTTCTATTATTTCTATTTCTATTTATTTCTATTATTTCTACTTATTTCTATTATTTTTATTTCTATTTATTTCTACTATTTCTATTTCTATTTATTTCTATTATTTCAATGTATTTCTATTTCTATTGTTTCTATTATCTCAATATACTATTATTTCTATTTCATTTCTATTTTCTTTTCTTTTCTTTTTCAAGTTTTATTGGTTCCCCCCAATACACACCCACATATTTTTTGAAACAGAGTATTGATCATATCATATCGTATCATATCATCATATATAATTCATCATATTCAAATATATTTTACTTACTTACAGTTTCTGCCAAAGTGTTCTTTTTCCATATTTGTTAATCAAATCTTAATTTTTCTTAATTATTCTTAAATCTTAAAAGATGCTGCATCTTCTTTCATCCTCAAATTCTGTTTTTTCTATTCTATTTTCATTATTTCTATTTATTTTTACTTCTATCATGTCTACATATTTCTATTTATTTCTATAATTTCTATATTTCTATTTCTATCTATTTCTATTATTTTAATCTATTTCTATTTGTTGCTGTTATGTCAATATAACTTCTATTAGTTCTATTCCTATCAGTTCTAATTCCATATATTTTTATTATTTCTATTTATTTCTATTTCCTATTTCTGTTTCTAAGCCTGGCAACCTGAGAAGCTCTCATCTCAAAAGCAAAGTGCTGAGCTGGTCACCTTGAATCAGGTACAACAAGTTGTGAGCTATTCAAGCCCTATTCCAACTACGAGAGCTATAAAATAAAATTTAAAAAAAAGAATAAGGAGTAAGCACATCCCTAACCGCTTTGAATCTCTCCCAAATCTAAAAAATAAAGTCCAGAAAAGAAAGGGAAAAAAAGGGAAGTTAAAAAAAAAAGAATTAAAAAAAAAGAACTTCTTTACAAATTCCAGAAAGCAAAAGGATGAAGGCCCATCCTTACCTTCCTTACTGAAGCTCCATCAGCTGATAAAGGAATTCGGGAGAAAAATCAGAATAAATTCCACCTTTCTGCTAAACTTGGATTGATTCCATCAAAACCTCTGAGTCAAGATACGGCCGCTCCTCGAAATAATCCTTAAAATTTGGGAATCCGATGTTCCCCGGCCGAGTCGAGTGCAGTTTCCCTGGATAAATACACCTTGGCGATGCTTTCTTTTGACTTCACCTGAGCCGCAGAGGGTGGAGGGAAGGAAACTTGTTGGACCACAAATTTCTGAGGCACTCGGAATATGTTTCCGCTGACAATTAGCCATGGAAATGAGGCTGACTCACGGGAGCGATGACTTCGGGATCCCTGAATTGCACGCTTGCAAAAAAAAAAAAAAGTTCAAACTTTCTGATTTCTTTTTGGCTTTCTTAATTGGCCGACGAGGAACAATTTCAATCGGAATAAAGCTGGAAAGGACCTTGGAGGTCTTCTAGTCCAACCCCCTGCTCAGGCTGGAGACTCTATATAAATGGTTGTCCTATCTCTTCTTGAAAACCTCCAGTGATGGAGAAGGAAGGAAGGAAGGAAGGAAGGAAGGAAGGAAGGAAGGAAGGAAGGAAGGAAGGAAGAAGGAAGGAAGGAGAAAGAAAGAAGGAAGGAGATCTTACATTATTTCAGACAAATGGCTGTTCAATCTCTTCTTGAAAGCCTCCAGTGATGGAGAAGGAAGGAAGGAAAGAAGGAAGGAAGGAAGGAAGGAAGGAGGGAGGGAGGGAGGGAGGGAGGGAGGAAGGAAGGAGGAAGGAGATCCTACATTATTTCAGACAAATGGCCCTCCAATCTCTTCTTGAAAGCCTCCAGAGATGGGGAAGGAAGGAAGGAAGGAAGGAAGGAAGGAAGGAAGGAAGGAAGGAAGGAAGGAAGGAAGGAAGGAAGGAAGGAAGGCAGAATAACAGTTGGGAGGGTTAATTGTTCTCACTGTCAGGAAGTTTCTCCTTAATTCCAATTAAAATTTTTAAATTTTCAATATTTATTTTTTTGTTTGATCACAAGTTGCGTTGATCAGAAACGAGGATCAACCCATTGTTTATGTGAATAAGAGGGTTGTGGAGAACTTTCTTTTTCCAATAAAAATGTAATACATTTTACCAAAATTTTAATTTTATATAATTTTTTTTAAAAAAATTAAATGTAATTGTTATAACTTCATAATAATTTTAATAATTTATCAAATCACCAAAATAATGTAATCATTCAAATTCTTAAGAGAAACTCCTTATGTACCTAACCACGCTAGGCCAAATAAAGTATAGATTAAACCTCAGTTAAAATATATAAAAACTTTTCCTGAACATTTAAATACAGCTTGACTACAGTGAGATACACTCTTAAATTAAGCTTTTGGCCCTATTCCTCATCATCTTTTTACATTTATTTTGAAACAAATCCCTCAGTTGTTTTTGAAGCTGTTAGAAAGATTTGGGGGAGCTAGTATGACTTGGGGATATGAAATATTAAGCTGCCTCAAGGTTTTTAAAGAAGAAACTCAAGAGCTGCCTCTTGAAGATAATTGAGTGTGTTTTCCTGTACCTTGTGAACGGTTAGAATAGATGATTTTTAGGGCACTTCCTTCAAATTCCACAGTTTGGGGACTTTATAATTTTATAAGATGGGGGAATTGTTTGCTTGGCTTTGGACCCTAAGCAGGTAATTCTACTGAGGCCAGAAAATACTTGGGAAACAAGACTTCTCCCTACAAAAATGCAAGTTGACAGCAGTTTTTAAGCAGCCTAACATTATTCTAGCCAAAATTAATGTTGACTAAATGTGGCATTTCTCTTAAGGCCTTTAACGGTACAACAGAGACAACTCACAAAGGTTTCCTGGGTTTGGGTTATTAACAGAATTGCAAAATAAGATTTAATAAGTTTGTGTTGTTGCTGCTGTTGTTGTAAGAAAGAAGAAAGGACAAGAGGGAGGGAGGGAGGAAGGTAGGAAGGAAGGAAGGAAGGAAGGAAGGAAGGAAGGAAGGAAGGAAGGAAGGAAGGAAGGAGTTAGAATTGTAAAATTAGGTTGAATAAGTTGCATTGCTTTTGGAAGAAAGAAGAAAGTGGAAGAAAGAAGGAGGAGGAAGAGGAGGAAGGAAGGAAGGAAGGAGGGAAGGAAGGAAGGAAGGAGGGAAGGAAGGAGTTAGTAGAATTGTAAAATTACGTTGAATAAGTTGCATTGCTTTTGGAAGAAAGAAGAAAGTGGAAGAAAGAAGGAGGAGGAAGAGGAGGAAGGAAGGAGGGAAGGAAGGAAGGAGTTATTAGAATTGTAAAATTAGGTTGAATAAGTTGTGTTACTTTTGGAAGAAGAAAGTGGAAGAAAGGAGGAGGAGGAGGAAGAGGAAGAGGAGGAAGGAAGGAAGGAAGGATGGAGGGAAGGAACGAGAGTAGAATTGTAAAATTAGGTTTAATATGTTGTGTTGCTTTTGAAAGAAAGAAGAAAGTGAAAGAAAGAAGGAGGCGGAGGTGGATGAAGGAAGGGAGGCAGGGAGGGAGGGACGGAGGGAAGGAAGGAAGGAAGGAAGGAAGGAAGGAAAGAAAGAAAGAAAGAAAGAAAGAAAGAAAGAAAGAAAGAAAGAAAGAAAGAAAGAAAGAAAGAAAGAAAGAAAGAAAGAAAATATTTGCATTTCACTTGGGGTTACACAGACTGCAGCATTTTGAAAAAGGGCTGCTCCAAACATAATTTTCACTTTCAATGAGTTCTTCAACCAGCGTAGGGAGCCAGGCAGTATTAGACTAGTCACACTTCTTGCCCTTCTATGCCCTGCAGATGTTCTCTTGCCTCTGTCTGGGAATTCCACAGCTGTCTGGGGAGAGGGAAGGCACAGTGTGCAGAGGTGAGCAATACAGCTGCCCTTGAAGCTGGACTACTGGGAGGGAAGTTTCATCACTTTGCGCCCTCTGGTGGTGGTTGGCATTTGTACAGCACAGCCCTGGACTTCCACTCCCAGAATTCCCCAGCAAACATGCTTTAAAATGGGTGGATTTCCACCCTCAGAATTCCCCAGTCAGCACGCTTTAAAATAGGTGGACTCCAACTCCCAGAATTCCCCAGCCAACATGCTTTAAGATGGGTGGACTCCAACTCCCAGAATTCCCCAGCCAACATGCTTTAAGATGAGTGGACTTCCACTCCCAGAATTCCCCAGCCAACATGCTTTAAGATGGGTGGACTCCAACTCCCAGAATTCCCCAGCCAACATGCTTTAAGATAGGTGGACTTCAAGTCCCAGAACTGGGTATGTCTACTTTAATGAAAAGAAGGACTAGAGGAGACAGGACAGCAGTCTTCCAATATCTCAGGGGCTGCCCCAAAGAAGAGGGAGTCAAGCTATTCTCCAAAGCTCCTGAAGGCAGGAGAAGAAGCAATGGGTGGAAACTAATCAAGGAGAGAAGCAACTTAGAATTTAGGAGAAATTTCCTGACAGTGAGGACAATTAACCAGCGGAACAACTTGCCACCAGAAGTTGTGAATGCTCCAACACTGGAAGTTTTTAGGAAGAGGTTGGACAACCCTTTGTCTGAAGTGGTGTAGACTTTCCTGCCTAGGCAGGGGGTTCGACTAGAAGACCTCCAAGTTCCCTTCCAAACCTGTTGTTCTGTTCTCAGATCCTCAGTTGGCATCTGAGGATCTGAGGAACTGTTGTGTGTTAGGGATTGCTGGGCTAAATGGTCAAGGACCCTTTTTAGATGTCCGTCCTTTGATATCATTGTACAAATGTGACCACGGTCCATGAATCAAAAAAACAAAAAACACAACCCAAACCAAACCTTTGTGTGTGAGGTTTGAGGCCTTTCAAACCTCACACATTAAAAAGAGTCGGGGGCTTTGATTGTAGTTGTCCTCTGGAAGTTTTGACACTCGCCGTTGAACGATACAAATGATGTCCATGGAGATTGTCATGGTTGTCCCAAAGGTGCTTTTCTCAAGAGGCAACTGGACTTTCTGGTTTCTTTTTCTTCTGAAGACGTTTCGCTTCTCATGCAAGAAGCTTCTCCAGCTCTGGCTGAATGGTGGAGAATGGAAGGATTGATACTCCTTGCAGACAGCTGGTCATTTGCATCCTTTTTAGAGGGTCCTTGAGACCACTTGGAGGTGTGTCTGTGTCCTCAGGGTCACCTGAGTAGTGCAAGTGGGTGTGGAGACTTCTACAACACAGTCCTTTCAGCCAGAAGTCTCCACACTCCATCTGCACCACTCAGGTAACCCTGATGACACAGACTTGAGATATTGGAACATTGCTATCATGTCTCCCGTCAGACTAAACATACCCAGTTCCAGCAACCGTTCTTTATCTGTTTTAGCCTCCAGTCCCCTCATCCTCTTTGTTGCTCTTCTCTGCACTCTTTCTAGAGTCTCCACATCTTTTTTACATCGTGGCGGCCAAAACTGGATGCCGGATTCGAAGTGTGGCCTTATAAAGTGGCATTAACACTTCATGTGGATCTTGATTCTCTCCCTCTGTTGAGGCAGCCCAGAACTGTGTTGGCTTTTTTGGCAGCTGCTGCACACGGATGGCTCATATCTAAATGATTGTCCACTAGGACTCCAAGATCCCTCTCACAATTCAGAGTTACTACTATTGAGCCAGCTACCACCTATACCAGGGGTCTGCAACCTTAAAACGCTCAAAACTCTCATTACCTACCGAGCTCCGGACAGCTCCTGATCTCCGCTCCTTTCGTCGGGAGCTGAAGACTTGGCTGTTCAAGCAAATAGGCTGACTCTGATTCTGGGTTTATTATTTATCATTAATTAGTTTTTTTTAAAATTTGATTTATATGCCGCCCTTCTCCGGAGACTCAGGGTGGCTTACAGTGCATTAAGCAATAGCCTTCATACTTTTGTATATATTTATACAAAGTCAGCTTATTGCCCCCACAAACTGGGTCCTCAATTGACCCACCTTAGAAAGGATGGAAGGCTGAGTCGACCTTGAGCCTGGCTAGGATTGAACTCGCAGAATTACAGGCAGCTGGATGTTAATTGCTGCCTTTAGTAGGAGGCATTAGCCCCCTACGCTACTCAGGCTCCTTAATTAATTAATTAGTTATTTGATTTAATGTGCGATTTTATTGTACATGTTTCTTAACTTGTGTTCGCCGCCCTGAGTCCTTCGGGAGAAGGGCGGCATATAAATACTTGTAATAAATAAATAAATAATAAATAAATAAAAGAGCCATTTGGACCCGTTTCCCACAGAAAAGAAAACATCGGGAGCCACAAAACCCTTCCCGTGCCTGACTTTTTCTTAAGTGGCCACAAAACTATAATACGTAGTTGAGTTAAACGCTCTGCTTTCTTCTGAAACTTTTCTTTTCTTGGATTTATCCATGGTTGGCCGGCTGGGGGTTGAAAAGCTGAATAAATTGCAAGCCGATGGATGTCGCACATTGATGTCTGCGACGCATATTTTGAGCAACAGGGAGCCGCAGAAGAGGGGTGAAAGAGCCACATGCGGCTCCTGAGCTGCAGATTGCTGACCTCTGACCTATACTATACCTGTGCATTTGGTTTTTCTTGCCTAAATGTAGAACCTTACTTTCGTTAGATAGCGCCCAATGTTCAAGTCTGTCCACATCCTTCTGTATCTTTGGCTGGGTGCTTTCACCAGAATGCTGCTGCATACCCATGTGTAAGGCACACACCAAGCTGCGTGCCCTTTACTACTAATATTAAGCCAAATGTGGTTAGCGCACCTGCTTCCTTTTGTGCACGGTGTAACTAGAGCAGAAGACACATTGTGTAGGAGGAAAAGACCAATTAAATCTATCTGAGAAAAATATCTCAATTTCACTAGCTGGTCAGTCAAGAGAAAACTGAGGTTTTGCACCCATCTAGTGGCGGTAAAGATTTTGCTGAAAGCAGCTGAGATATCTATCGAACTAGCGTATCTCTGAATTTTCATAGAACAAAGAAGCCTAGGGTTGGGAGGGACCTTCGGAGGTCATCTAGTCCAATCCCCTGCCCAAGTAGGAGACTTTACACCATTTCTAACCGATGGCAGTCCAGTCTCTTCTTGAAAGCCTCCAGGGATGAAATTCCCACAACTTCCGAAGGCAACTTCTGTTCCATCGGTTGATGGTTATTACCATCAGAAAATGTTTCCTTATTTCCAGGTTGAATCTCTCCTTGTTCAGTTACCATTTATTATTCCCTGTCTGGCCTTCAGGTGCCTTGAAAAATAGGTTGACCTCCACCCCTCTCTGTGGCAGCCCCTCAAATATTGGAAGATGCTATCATGTCTCCCCTGGTCCTTTTTTTCATTAAACTTGACATACCCAGTTCCTGCAACCGTTCTTCATATGTTTTAGCCTCCAGTCCCCTAATCATCTTGGTGGCTCTTCTCTGCACTCTTTCTAGAGTCTCCACACCTTTTTTACATCTTGGCAACCAAAACTGGATGGAAATATTCCAAGTGTGGCCTTCCCAAGGCCTTATAAAGTGGTATCAACACTTCACGTGATCTTGATTCCATCCCTCTGTTGATGCAGCCTAGAACTGTGTTGGCTTTTTTGGCAGCTGCTGCACACGGATGGCTCATATTTAAGTAATTGTCCACTAAGACTCCAAGATCCCTCTCCGAGTTACTATAGTGAAGACATTGTCTTTTTTCCCCTTCTTACCCTATAGGATTTACCAGTGAGTAAACCGTAGCAAAGTCTGTTAGAGACAAAGGGACTGAAGGCTAAAATGCAAGCAATAAGATGATATTTTTAGTAAGCTTCTCAATCATTATTACATTGCACTTAACAATGATTCACATTGAAATGATGTTTTTCAAGAACATGCTTGTTGAAGGGGTTTCCAACCTTGGCAATTTGGGTGGTCTTCAATTCCCAGAATTCCCCAGCCAACCATGCTGGCTGAGGAATTCTGGGAGTTGGAAGTTCACACATCTTAAAGTTGCTCAGGTTGTGAATTTAATGCAACTTGCAAATTTCCTTTCGGTGACTGAAAAATATTGAAATGAATGACACAAACGGACAGGTGTGACGAAGCTAAGACAGCTGGAGATAAATAATCGAGACATTCGATATGGATGAGATCTGATGATCTGATGCGCCCGGAAGAAGAGAACGACCTCCGGTGCGCAACCATTGCACTACGATGCGCCGAAGCAGCACAAGTCGGGTCTTCTATCCGAACGATTACAAGACAGGACTGCAAGGAAACAAGGAGAAAATAAACCCATACGGCACTTAAAGACAATTCAAATATTACGACAGCCTCAGGAAAACTGACTTATGGCCCATCCTTGGAGTTATGACCGCCACACCACCCCTGCGATCACGTGATCGCCATTTGGGCTCTTGGGAACCAGCTCTGAATAATGACGGTTGCGGCATCTTAAAGTCACCTGATTGTGACTGGCAACCTTCCCATCCGGTTTCCAACAGTCAATTGGGGAATGTGGATCCGCTTAATGACTGTGATTCACTTAACAACTGTGGTAGAAATGGTCATATCAGGTCTGGTCATGGGATGACTCATTTAGCAACCATATCTCTTAGCAACCAAAATCCCAGGCCCAATTGTGGTAGTAAATGGAGGACTACCCTAATTAGATTTGTGTCAGAGGGTCATAGAACAGAAAATTGGGAAGGGATCTTGGAGATCAACTACTAGTCCAATCCGCTGTCCATTTAGGAACCCAGTGCTACAGCCTCCCCAACTGATGGCCAGCCAACCTGCGTTTAAACATGTTAAGATATTTAAATTTAGCAGCTAAAACAATGAGGTGGTGCAGTGAGCCAGAACACACAGTTGTGGTTGATTAGTTGGTGAGCACTGGGTCCTGGGTGAGGCAATCTGCGCTGTGATTGGCTGCTGTGGGTGTGAAGGGGGAGTTTCCCTTTTTTCCCACCTTTTTCTTCTGTGTGCCCTGTTTACTGTGTGATTTACCTCAGGATGCTCCTGCTGTATCAATTTATCTCAGAATGCTCCTGCTATGGGTATTTACCTCAGGATACTTCTGCTGTGTCAATTTACCTCAGGATCTTCCTGCTGTGGGTAATTTACCTCAGGATGCTCCTCCTGTGTGGATTTACCTCAGGATGTTCCTGCTGTATCAATTTATCTCAGAATGCTCCTGCTGTGGGTATTTACCTCAGGATACTCCTGCTGTGTGGATTTACCTCAGGATGCTACTGCTGTGTCAATTTACCTCAGGATGTCCTTGTTTGCCTGACTATCTATCTTTGCCATATATATTCCCATATATATAAATATATTTATGTATATAAAACTACAAGTTCATGTCGGGGTCTCTGACTCCAGTTGGACGCCTGCTGCGCAGTATCCTGACAAAACATCTCCTGCCAAGGATAGCCCGCCATCTTTCAAGAACGTCTGTTCCAAAATTTGTCTGGAATGGTATAGGATAGGGGTGTCCAACCTTGGCACCTTTAAGGCTTGTGGAGTTCAAGTGCAGAAGTCTTAAAGATGCCCAGTTTGGACATCCCTACTATAAGGTCTACTGCCTGAGCAGGAGTTGGACTAGAAGACCTCCAAGGCCCCTTCGAACCCTGGTATTCTATATTCTAGCTGAACAGATCTAAAATATCTTTTTCCTCTCTTCTCTTCAACCAATATTAAATCATTACATTAAATCATAAACTGCCCAGAGTCGTTGGATACGAGATGGGCTGCAAATAAATTTCATAATAAATAAAATAAAAAAATAAAATAAAATAAAGAAATGAAATAAAATAAAATAAAATAACGATTGACATAAACAAAAAATAAATAAACAGGGCTTCGATCAGATTATCAGGGCTATCCTTGATTTTTTTGACCACTCCTGACAAAGTCTGTGTGAATTTTGTTTTACTTTAAGGGACCTTCCTCTCCTCACCCTTCAAGGGGATATTAATATAGGCAGACCTCGACTTACAACAGTTCATTTAATGACTGTTTGAAATTACAACAGCACTGAAAAAATGTAACTTATGATGGTTTTTCACATTTACAACTGCTGCAGGATCCCTCTGGTCAGGTGATCAAAATTCAGATACTTGGCAACTGACTCATATTTATGACGGTCGCAGTGTCCTGAGGTCGTGTGATCCCCTTCCGTGACCTTCTGACAAGCAAAATCAATGGGGAATCCAGATTCGCTTAACAACCATGTTACTAACAACTGCAGTGACTCACTTAACAACTGCAGCAAGAAAGGTCGTTAAATGGGGCAAGACTCAGATAACCATTGTCTCACTTAGCAACAGAAATTTTGGGCTCCGTTGTGGTCGTATGTCGAGCACTGCCTTTAAATAACTCAATTAGGATCACAAAAGAAAGACAGGCAGGGAACAAAATATAAAAATTAGACCAACTTGGGCAGGGACTTTTTCCGGACGTCTTGCTCGTCTGAATCGGCGTAATCCTCGGAAATCGGTTTGAGGGATCCTTCTCGTTTCCCGTCTCTTAGAATCAGCACCAAGGCATAGAAATCGAACCAATAAATAAATAAAATAAATAAATTTGCAACCTTCCCTGCTGCCTTTTGACAAACAAAGTCAATGGGGAAACTGGATTCACTTAACAACCACATGATTCAGTTAACAACTGCAAGTGATTTGCTTAACAACCATGGCAAACAAATCATAAAAGTGGATGCAAAAATAGCTGAACCTGGAATCAGATGCAATTTAGACAGATACTACTGGGTTTCCTGAAGGACGATTTTTGATTTAATAATAAAGATTCTAGTACACGTCAGGGGCTGGGTGAAGATCAATCACCAGGAGACGGTGAGTTCTAGTTCTGCCTTAGGCACAAAACCTGGCTGGAGGACTTAGAGCCAATCACCAGGCGATGTGAGTTCTAGTCCCGCCGTAAGTACAAAAGCAGCTGGGTGACTTTGGGCCAATCACAGGAGACAGTGAGTGATTTGAAGACCTGGTTCTTTCACAGTTTGGACTGATGGGGATTTCTTAATTAATTTTAATGGTTTTAAATTAGAATTTTTAAATTTTACCGTTTTAATGAGGGATTATGCATTTTTATTGTTGTGAGCCGCCCTGAGTCCTCGGAGATCGGGCGGCATATAAATTGCATAAATAAATTAAATAAATAAATTAAATAAAAATTAGACCAACTTGGGCAGGGACTTTTTCCGGACGTCTTGCTCGTCTGAATCAGCGTAATCCTCAGAAATCGGTTTGAGGGATCCTTCTCGTTTCCCGTCTCTTAGAATCGGCACCAAGGTCTTCCAGTTTTTCCCCGAAACTGACACAATAATTAAGATTTAATGTTAGGTCGCTTGCTTGATCCTTTGACCTCCAAGTCTGTGTCTAGTGAGGGACAGCAAGAGTCATTAGGCATTCTTAAATTGGTGTTGTCCAAGAAATCAACCCTACAAAGAGAGATCCCAATTTTGGCGGATGTTGGTCAACCCTACAACGAGAGATCCCAATTTTGGCAGACCTCGGCCAACCGTACAAAGAGAGATCCCAATTTTGGTAGACGTCAGTCAACCCTACAAGGAGAGATTCCAATTTTGGCAGACGTCAGTCAACCCTACAAAGAGAGATCCCAATTTTGGCAGATGTCCGTCAACCCTACAAGGAGAGATCCCAATTTTGGCGGATGTCCGTCAACACTCCAAGGAGAGATCCCAATTTTGGCAGACGTCTGTCAACCCTACAAAGAGAGATCCCAATTTTGGCAAACTTCGGCCAACCCTACAACAAGAGATCCCAATTTTGGCGGATGTCCGTCAACCCTCCAAGGAGAGATCCCAATTTTTTTTCAGACATTGCTCTGCAAAAATTGGGATCTCTCCTTTCCAGTGTTGATCTCCTGAAGCCAGACAAACTCCATCTAAAGGAAGACTCCCAAACCTGAGTTATTATTAGCCTACAAAATACTTCCTAATCATCGTTTCAAGAAGGGGAATGATTTGCAGAATGATTTGGTTGGAAGGGACTCTCCAAAGGTCATCTAGTCCAACCCTCTCTGGTATGCAGGATTAATCCATCCACGAGAGGCGATCTCCTTTTGAGGTCGTCGTCTCTTGCTGTTAATACGACTCACTTAGCAACCGCCTTGCTGAACAGCCGAAATTCTGGCCCCAATTCTTTTTCGTAAGTCGAGGACTACCTATATAATTCAGACCCTACTTGTACTTCTTTACTTCAGCCCCCCACCCCCACCCCCCGCCACCACTCACACCGCAATCCTCCCTGTTGGCTGACAGAATAACGATGAGGACTAGTCCCTTTAAGAGCTTCCTCACCTCGGCCGGATTTGAAAGAAAAACTGAGGTTGCGTTTCAGCTCTGCCGTGTGTCCTCCAGGGTCTTCGTTGATGATGCTGAGGTTGGTATTCCACGTGGACCAATTCACCTCGTCTACCCTGCTCAAGCGTGTCCGAAGGGAAACATTACAATTTTAATTTAATTAATTTCATGAGCTGGCAAATATATCTCTCAAACATTACTTCCAGAATTTATGAGAATTCCCCCAAATACTGCTCTGCCATTTCATGATGTACAGATGGGACTTCCAAATTGAGGGGTGTATGTATGTGTCTGATTCTAGCTCAGGGGTCAGCAACCCGTGGCTCTTTCATCCCTCTGCTGTGGCTCCCTGTTGCTCAAAATATGAGTCACAACCGCCAATATGCAACACCCGCCGGCACATGATTTATTGAGCTTTTCGACTCCTGGTAGGCCAACTATGGATATTCTTCTTCTTCTTCTTCTCCTTCTCCTTCTCCTTCTCCTTCTCCTTCTCCTTCTCCTTCTCCTTCTCCTTCTCCTTCTCCTTCTCCTTCTTAAACAAATGTGCATCTTTTAATGGTAGCTCAGCCTTGCCAGGTAGGGGAAAAGAGGAAACAGACCAGGTGTGATAATTTCATTTTATTCTAAGGCTGAGTGAATAGAATCTTGCAAGTATGAAAGTATAAAACAGCCGCTGTCTCTTTTACAGCCTGAGAAAGCAAAAGCACTTAGCAATAGCCCGTAGACTTATAAACCGCTTCACAGTGCTTTTACCGCCCTCTCTAAGCGGTTTACAGAGTCCGCCTCTGTAAGGTAACAGCATTCCGTGCGTCTTCGGCGTATAACCGTACTGACCACATGACCACGGAAATTGTCTTTGGACAACGTCGGCTCCTTCGGCCAAGAAATGGAGATGAGTATCATTTCCTACAGTTAGACACAACTGGAAGGGAAATCTTTACCTCTTATCTTTCGAATTAGCTCAGGGGTGTCAAACTGGATTTCTTCGAGGGCCAGATCAGCATCGTACTTCTCCTAAGCGGGCGGGTGGGGTGGGGAGATGGGACGGACACCTCCTGCAGCACCCAAAACGGAGCATAAGGGGGGGGGGCACACACAGGCTCCCCGTGCCGCATTTTCTCCTGCAGCACTCTCCTTTCCGAAAACAGGCCGCACGGAGGTCCCACAAGGTGTCAAACTCAAGACCTGAGAGGCTTATTTTTTGGCTGGCAGAGTGCTGCTGGAGGCTGGGGAGGCCGAAAACGTTTTGGCTGGCAGAGGCACTGCGTGCTGGTCCTTTGATATATCCAGATCGGCCCTGCGTAATGTGAATGATGTAGGAATAGTACAGGGTCAGCTATATGAACACTGGAGGACCCTCTTTATTCACATTATTATAAGAAAGAAATGTGCTTGTTTAGAGATTACACTAAGTCAGCTAAATTCCATTCTTGGTAATATATATCTTCTGAGGGGCCTAGTTGTCAAGAATGCAAGGACATCCATATGAAAGAAAAGTTACTTATTATCCAAAGCAGCCAGGAATCTACGCATCAGCAATCATAGAACTAAGGTTGTATAGCTAAGATAATTATTATTTTTTTAAAAAATTGATTTATATGCCGCCGTTCTCCAGAGACTCAGGGCGGCTTACAATGCGTTAAGCAACAGCCTTCATACTTTTGTATATTTTATACAAAGTCAGCTTATTGCCCCCACAATCTGGGTCCTCAATTTACCCACCTTAGAAAGGATGGAAGGCTGAGTCGACCTTGGGCCTGGTGAGATTCGAACTTACAGTAATTGCAGGCAGCTGGATGTTAAATGCTGCCTTTAGTAGGAGGCATTAGCCTCCTACGCCACTCATAAGATAATGGAAAACTGCTTCTCCTCACAAAATCCTTTGTCTTGGATATGTATAAAAGCAGTTGTATCAGAGCTCTCCTTGGTTCAGAATTGCAAATATAAATCTGATTCTGAAACTGTGCAATAAATTGGCTGATCAGGAATGTTGTTTGGTCTCATCATTCCATAACATGCGTGCCAGAGTTAAGCCCCCCTGCGTGCCAGATCCACACCGCGTGCCTTGAGTTTGACACCCCTAAATTAGCTTAGCAGTCCTGTTTCCAGTCTCGTCTACCTCCTAAGGCGGACAATCTTCCATAGGCGTGCAGGGTTTTGATGGTGCAGTCGTGGCGCCAGTTCGAAGGATGCCCACCTCCCCAAATTAGAATGGCAATTACCGAAAGCACCAGCGATAATCCTCCTTGCCGTCTGGAGTGGTCCCCACCAAAACTCGTTTCCCGGATCGGAAAGAGTTGATGATGCAATTCCAGTAGCTATTCTCGATGTTTAAAATGGTGATGGTCCGCTGTATACAGAAACGAGAGAGAGAGAGAAATCAGCCCTGCGAGGTAGATCCAATTTGTAAACCAAAGTCATTACAGCTTTACTGTTATAATTATAAAATTAAAGAGGTAGCCCTCGACTTACAAGCATTCATTTAGCGACCGTTCGAAGCGACAACAGTACGGAAAGATAGACTTACAACTGGTCCTTCCACTTATGACCGTGGCAGCATCCCAGCAATCAGAGTCCCTTCGGGGAGTAGGGCGGTATGTAAAATTTATAAAATAAATTAAATAAATAAATAAATCACAGAATCAAAATTTGGGTGTTTGGCAATCAGCATATATTTCCAACAGTTGCATTGTCCCATGGCGATCAATGAGCTTTGGTGGCGCAGCAGACTAAAGTGCTGTTAAGTAGCACTTAGCTGCCAGCTGCCTGCAATTACTGCGAGTTCAAATCTCACCAGGCTCAAAGTTGACTCAGCCTTCCATCCTTCTGAGGGAGGTAAAATGAGGACCCGGATTGGGGGGGCAATAAGCTGACTTTGTATAAAAAAAGAACACCATTTAGGGGGGGCCGAAAGCCCTACTAAGCAGGTATATACAAAAGTATGAAGGCTGTTGCTTTACGCATTGTAAGCCTCCCTGAGTCTCTGGAGAAGGAAGGAAGAAAGAAGGGAGACAATATAAATTGAACCAATAAATAAAAGAATAAATAAATAAATAAGGGAGACAATATAAATCGAACCAATAAATGAATGAATGAATGAATGAATGAATGAATGAATGAATAAATAAATAAGGGGGACAATATAAATTGAACCAATAAATAAATAAATAAATAAATAAGGGAGACAATATAAATCGAACCAATAAATAAATGAAATAAATAAATTTGCAACCTTCCCCGCTGCCTTTTGACAAACAAAGTCAATGGGGAACCTGGATTCATTTAACAACCACATGGTTCGGTTAACAACTTCAAAGTGATTTGCTTAACAACCATGGCAAACAAATCATAAAAGTGGATGCAAAACCTGGAATCAGATGCATTGTAGACAGACACTCCTGGGTTTCCTGAATGACGATTTTTGATTTAATAATAAAGATTCTAGTACACGTCAGGGGCTGGGTGAAGGTCAATCACCAGGAGACGGTGAGTTCTAGTTCTGCCTTAGGCACAAAACCTGGCTGGAGGACTTTGAGCCAATCACCAGGCGATGTGAGTTCTAGTCCCGCCTTAAGTACAAAAGCAGCTGGGTGACTTTGGGCCATTCACAAGAGACAGTGAGTTCTAGTCCCGTGTTAGACATGAAGCTGACTGGATGACTTTGGGCCAATCACCAGGAGATGGTGAGTTCTAGTCCCGCCTTAGTTATGAAGCTAACTGGGTAACTTTGGACCAATCACCAGGAGATGGTGAGTTCTAGTCCCACCTTAGGCACAAAAGCAGCTAGTGACTTTGGGCCAATCACCAGGAGACGGTGATTTCTAGTCCCGCCTTAGGCACAAAATCTGTCCAGGTGATTTTCAGCCAATCCCTCTCTCTCCTCTCAACCCACCTCTCAGGGTTGTTGTGGGAAAATAGGGGGAAGGCTGAGAATTAGTTACGATTGCTGACTTGTGTTACTATATTTATAAAAATAATAAAGACTGAATAAAATAAAGTAATACAATATAAAATAAAATGAAATATAAAATAATAAAATAAAATAAAGTATAAAATAATAAAGAATAGAATAGAATAGAATAGAATAAAAAATAGAATAGAATAGAATAAAAAATAAAATAAAATATAAAATAAATAATAGAATAGAATAGAATAGAATAGAATAGAATAGAATAGAATAGAATAGAATAGAATAGAATAGAATAGAATAAAATAAAATAAAAGGGAATAGAATAGAATAGAATAAAAAAATAAAAAATAAGATAAAATAGAATAGAATAAAAAATAAAAATAGAATAGAATAGAATAGAATATAAAATATAAAATAATAAAATAGAATAGAATAAAATAAAAAGAATAGAATAAAAAATAAAATAAAATAAAATAATAAAATAAAATAGAATAGAATAGAATAAAAAATAAAAATAAAATAAAATAAAATGGAATAGAATAGAATAGAATAAAAAATAAAATAGAATAGAATAGAATAAAAATAGAATAGAATAGAATAAAAAATAAAATAAAATATAAAATAAAATAAATAATAGAATAGAATAAAATAAAATAAAAAATAAAATAAAATAAAATGGAATAGAATAGAATAGAATAGAATAAAAAAATAAAAAATATGATAAAATGGAATAGAATAAAGAATAAAAATAAAATAAAATAAAACAGAATAGCATAGAATAAAAAAATAGAATAGAATAGAATAGAATAGAATAAAAAATAGAATAGAATAGAATAGAATAGAATAAAAAATAAAATAAAATAAAATAAAATAAAATAAAATAAAATAAAATAATAAAATAAAATAATAAAATAAAATAAAATAAAATAAAATAAAATAATAAAATAAAATAAAATAAGAATAATTCCCCAGAGATGGGAAATATTGCACCCGGCTATGTCCAAACCAAGACACAACAACATCCTTAAGCCTTCCTCCTCCTCCTCCCTCAAACGATCGTGCCTCCCACAAACTCCGGAACCAGGGGAGGGGAGGGAGCACTGGGTGGGGTGGGAGGGAAGCGGGGGGGGGGGGAAGAACCCACCTGCAGCTTCCAGATGCTTTTGCTCTCCTGCGCGATCTTGTTGACGGTTTCGCCCATGAGGGCAATGAGCATGTTCAGGAGCAGGATGTAGGTGAGGACCACGTAGACGAGCAAGAGGATGATGAAGACGGACTTGAAGCGGTAGTTCTCGGTGAACTCCAGGTCGCCCATCCCGATGGTGAACTTGAAGAGCTCCAGGCAGGTGGTGTAGAGGTTGTTGTAGGACGGGCGGGCCTTCATGGGACACGGGCAGGAGGAGTTCTCCGGACGCCCCTCGTTGTCTTCCTCGATAAGGGTCACCACCGCTGTCACGAAGGGGGAACATATCACGGACGTGCGGGTGAGCATCGGAAGGGACTCTCAGAGGTCATCTAGACCACCCCTCTACCTGCCTCTGATAAAGTAGCCCTCAACGTACGACCGTAACGGAGCCCCCTATTTCTGCGGCTAAGCAAGAGGGCTGTTAAAGGAGTTTGGTTCCGTTGTACGACCCTTTTTCTTGCCAGCGTCGTTAAGTGAATCGGTTGCAGTTAGTAACGCGGTTGTGAAGTGAATCTGGCTTCCCCGTTGGCTTGTCAGAAGGTCACAAAAGGGGATCAAATGACTCAACGGTCATAAGTACGAGTCCGTTGCCAAGCGTCTGAATTTTGATCACAGGGGTGCTGCAAAGGTCGTAACCGTGAAAAATGGTCATAAGTCAAGAACTACCTATATTTAAACTTCCTTGAAGCCCTTCAGTCATGTGACAGCAAAAAGGGGCGGGAATACATTTAATAAATGAAATTAAAATCCACTCCATTTTATCCTTCTTCCATCATTTCTTCCCTGGGAAAATCATGGGTAGACTTCTCCTCGAACTGGAGGAACAAACTGATGCCATAACCCAGTGCAGGTAGGTCGTCCTCGACTTAAAACAGTTCATTATTGACCGTTCGAAGTTACAACAGCCCTCAAAAGAGAGACTTATGACCATTTTTCACACTTACGACCGTTGCAACATCCCTGTTATCACGTCCTCAAAATTCAGATGCTTGGCCACTGACTCATATTTATGACGGTGGCAGCAACCCGGGGTCACGTGATCCCCTCTTGTGACCTTCTGACAAGTAAAGTCAACAGGGGAACCAGATTCACTTAACAGCCCTGTTACTAATTTAACAGCTGCTGTGATTCACTTAACAACTGTGGCAAGAAAGGTTGTAAAATGGGGCAAAACCCACTTAACAAATTTCTCACTTTGAGACATAAATGATGGGCTCAGTTGTGGTTGTAAGTCGAAGGCTAACTGTACTTAGCAACTTGAAGATGGGTGGAGTTCCACTCCCAGAATCCCCCAGCTGGAATGCTTTAAGATTAATGGACTTCCACTCCCAGAATCCCCCAGCCAGAATGTATTAAGAGAGTGGACTTCCACTCCCAGAATCCTCCAGCCAGAATGCTTTAAGATTAATGGACTTCCACTCCCAGAATTCCCCAGCCAGGAAGCTTTAAGATGAGTGGACGTCCGCTCCCAGAATTCCCCAGCCAGCATAGAATTCTGGGACTTGAAGTCCATCCATCTTCAAATTGCCAAGGTTGAGAAACAACTGCCATAACCAATGCACTGCACAGCCCTGGTGTGGCTCTCGCCTCTTCCTCCTTGCTCTCCCCCACCCCCAGTCCAACTTCAACCTGAGAGTCCCTCACCTGTCGAAAATCCCAGGTGGAAGAGCAGGTAAACCATGATAAAGCGGCCCAGATCTCGTAGCATCATCTGCAAGGAGAGGAGAAAATGGAGGTGGGACCCTTCCAAGTGTGGCAGATTAGGAGAGCAGAAAGGGGCAGGAGGGCCCTTCTATGCCCGTTCTGCCCTCTTAATCTGAAGGCCCTAATCCCATGCCCCTCTCTGATCTCATAATCAGAATATAATCTGAAGATATCTTAATCTAAAGAGCTCCTAATCCGAAAACCTCTTAATCTGAAGCACCTAATCCCATGCTCCTTTCCGCCCTCCTAATCTGAACCTACTTTCCTAATCTGAATTACCTTCCTAATCTGAAGCTAAATGGATGCCCCCCTAATCTGAAGCACCTAATTCCGTGCCCCTCTCTGACCTCATAATCAGAATATAATCTGAAGATATCCCATTCTGAAGCACCTAATTTCATGCCACTCTCTGACCTCATAATTAGAATATAATCTGAAGATCTCTTAATCTAAAGAGCTCCTAATCCGAAAACCTCTTAATCTGAAGCACCTAATCCCATGTTCCTTTCCGCCCACCTAATCTGAACCTACTTTCCTAATCTGAATTACCTTCCTAATCTGAAGCTAAATGGATGCCCCCTAATCTGAAGCACCTAATTCCATGCCCTCTTTCTGTCCTCATAATCAGAAGCGGCTCCCCCCCTTTTTTTAAAAAAAAAATTTGATTTATATGCCGTCCTTCTCCGGAGACTCAGGGCGGCTTACAATGCGTTAAGCAATAGCCTTCATACTTTTGTATATTTATATTTATACAAAGTCAGTGTATTGCCCCCAACAAACTGGGTCCTCAGTTTACCCACCTTATAAAGGATGAAAGGCTGAGTCGACCTTGAGCCTGCCTGGGATTGAACTCGCAAGTAATTGCAGCAGCTGGATCTTAAATGCTGCCTTTGTAGGAGGCATTACTCCCCTACGCTACTCAGGCTTAATTTAAAACCCTCCTAATCCTGTCCTCCTGTCTGCCCACCTAATCCGAAACGGCCCTTGTAATCTTAATCTGTGCCGCTTTCTATCCTAATTGGAAGCTAATCTAAATTCATCCTAATCTGAAGATGCCCTCTCTGTCCCCCTAATCTGAAGATGCCCTCCTAATTTGAAGCGCTTCTAATGCCGTGCCCGCTTTGTGCCCTCCTAATCTGACGATGCCCCCTTAATCTGAAGCCCTTTTCTGCCTTCCTAATCCAAAGCAGCCACCCTCTCCTCCGTTCCAGACCAACCTTCTCCAGCATAACGGAATAGATGCCCATTTGTTGAAATCCCCGGGTGTAATAGATCATGTTGGACCAGCCCAGGGCCAGCGCAAAAACCATCAGCACCACATAGACTTCCTGCTTGCTGAAGTAGAGGACGGTGGAGCCCAGCAGGAGGACCGAGTGGACGAAGCTGGAGGGAGGAGAAGGGGAGGAAGAGAGAAGGGGGAGGGACAGACGGGCACCTCCATCAGATTCAGGCTAATTGGGGGAGGAAGGGGCAAGGGGGCAACAGGTGAAATTCTGCTCCCGTCTCTACCGATGGGAGTTTGGGACCTCGGGATTGTTAATTGCAATTCTCATATCCACTAGCACTGATGATGCTACCAAGTTGGGTTATTAAACGACGGCAAGAAAACCACCAAGCTCAGAGACCATCCAAGGCTCCACAGTCCTCCTCCTCCCACCTCTTCCTCCTCTTCTTTCTCTTCTTCATCTTCATCTTCATCTCTGCTTCCTTACACAACACACCCACTCCCTTCTAACACTGATGATGTTACCAAGTTGGGTAATGAAATGCCTGCAAGAAAAAACATCAGGCTCAGAGAGCACTAATGACCTCACAGTTCTCTTCCTCCTCTTCCTCCTCCTCTTCCTCTTCCTCCTCCACCTCCTCCCCTTCTCCTTCTTTACAAACAGTGCTACAAACTCCTTCTAGCCCTGATGATGTTGCCTGGTTGAGTAATGAAACATTTGCAAGACCAAAGACCTCACAGTTCTCCTCCTCCTCCTCCTCCTCCTCCTCTCCTCAAAACCCCTCTCCCTTCCTGCACTGATGATGTTACCTGGTTGGGTTATGAAACGTTTGCAAGAAAACAATCAAACTCACAGAATACCAAGGATCCCACAGTTGTCTTCCTCTTCCTCCTCCTCCCCTCTCCTTTCTGGCACTGATCATGTTACCTAGTTGGGTTATGAAACATTTTCAAGAAACCAACTAAGCTCAGAGAACACCTCACAATTCAAGTGAGGTACTAATACTGTCACTGCGTTTTTGTATTTACCAGCTGAGCTTTTATTTCTGGACTTTCAGACTTACCGTAGCTTGCCAAGTTCTTATCAGTAACTACTGCGCATGTCTACATTCTTTTTCTTCTTCTCTAAAACTTTTTCTTTGTTCTCCAGCCAGAGAGGTCAGGCTGGGATCTTTGCCAAAATGTAACTAATTTAGATAGTGAGATGTTTTATTTTCTTTACAATAAAAATGAGTTTAATTAGAAAATGTATGTTGGTTTACACAAGGAAAAGCTACGATTCCACCTCTAATTGAGGGCAATTATCCCAGGATGGGACCGGGGCTGATTGCCGCTCTGATACTAATACCACTCTATAAAGCAGTAGTAAGACCACACCTAGAGTACTGCATTCAGTTTTGGTCACCACACTATAAAAAAGATGTGGAGACTCAAGAAAGAGCAGAGAAGAGAAGTTGCAGAGAAGAGCAACCGGGATGATGAGGGGACTGGAGACTAAAACATACGATGAACGGTTGCAGGAACTGGGCATGGCTAGTCTAGTGATGAGAAGGACCAGGGGAGACAGGATAGCAGAGGTCCAATATTTGAGGGACTGTCAAAGAGAGGAGGAGGTCAAGCTGTTTTCCAAAGCATCTGAAGGCCAGATGAGGAATAATGAATGGAAACTGATCAAGGAGAGATTCAACCTGGAAATAAGGAGGAACTTTCTGACAGTGAGAACCATCAACCCATGGAACAGAAGTTGCCTTTGGAAGTTGTGGGAGCTTAATCACTTGAGACTTTCAAGAAAAGGTTGGACTGCCATTTGTCAGAAATGATGTATTTATTTATTGGTTATTTATTGGTTCGATTTTTTTAAAAATTTGATTTATATGCCGCCCTTCTCCGGAGACTCAGGGCGGCTTACAATGCGTTAAGCAATAGCCTTCATACTTTTGTATATTTATATTTATACAAAGTCAGCTTATTGCCCCCAACAAACTGGGTCCTCAATTTACCCACCTTATAAAGGATGGAAGGCTGAGTCGACCTAGAGCCTGCCTGGGATTGAACTCACAAGTAATTGCAGCAGCTGGATCTTCTATGGAGACTCGGGGCGGCTTACAATGCGTTAAGCAATAGCCTTCATACTTTTGTATATACCTGCTTAGTAGGGTTTTCGCCCCCCCCCCCAAGCGGTGTTCTTTTTTATACAAAGTCAGTTTATGGCCCTCACAATCCGGGTCCTCATTTGACCTACCTCGGAAGGATGGAAGGCTGAGTCAACCTTGAGCCTGGTGAGTAATTGCAGGCAGCTGTTGCTTAGTTAACAGCACTTTAGTCTGCTGCACCACCAAGGCTCCTTCCTTCCTCCCTCCTCCCTCCTTTCTCTTCCTCCTCCCCCCTCCGTCCCTCCTTCCCCGATTCTGTCTTTCCTTCCCCCCTTTCCCATTCTTTCCTTCCTCCCTCCCCCATTCTATCCTTCCTTCCTTCTTTACTTCCCTCTCTCCTTCCTTCCACCCTTCCCTCCCTCTTTTTCTCCTTCCTTCCTTCTTTCCTCCCTCCCTTTTTTCCTCCCTTCCTTCCTATTTCCCTTTCTACTTTTTTATTTTATTTATTTATTTATTGGTTTGATTTATATACCGCCCTTCTCCGGAGACTCAAGGTGGCCTACAATGCATTAAGCAATGGCCTTCATACTTTTGTACATACCTGCTTAGTAGGGCTTTCGGCCCCTCCTAAGCGGTGTTCTTTTTTATACAAAGTCAGTTTATTGCCCCCACAATCCAGGTCCTCGTTTTACCTACCTCAGAAGGATGGAAGGCTGAGTCAACCTTGAGCCTGGTAAGATTCGAACTTGCAGTCATTGCAGGCAGCTGGCAGCTAAGTACTACTTTAACAGCACTTTAGTCCGCTGTGCCACCAAGGCTCCTGCTTGAGCGGGAGGGTTGGACTAGATGACCTAAAAGGTCCCTTCCAACTCTATTAATCTGTTAAATCCTCCTCCTCCTCCCCACCAGCCCCACTCCCTTCTTGGATGAACTTATCCAGCGAGATCGCAAAACATCTGCAAGGAAAACCCCCAAAGCTCAGAGACCACCAAGGACTCCACAAAGAAAAAAGCTAGCTAAATTAAGAGTCCCCACCCCACACTTCCACCCCACAAAAAAAAGCAAGCACGTCTCTGAGTTACGTACAAAAGCAACTCGCTGTAGCATTCGGTAAGTATGGCTTTCAGAGATGGACGCCTTTGCTGGAAATACTTGATCTGCAAAGGGGAAAAAAAAGGAGAGAGAGAAAGAAGTTTCTCAGAAGAAGAAACTTTTCCGAAGTTGTGTGCCAGGGGGTCTCTCTTGCTAGATTGGGGAGGGGGGTAGCATGCTTGGTTCCAAACCCCCATGGTTATTTTAAGGATGCAATAAGAGAATGATCGGTGGCTGCTGGATCCTGGCAGGAATATAGATAGTATTTGACTTATAACCATTCGTTTAGTGACCGTTCAAAGTTGTAACGGCAGGGAAACAAGTGACTGTTTTACAGCATCCCCGTGGTCCAAAATTCAGAAGCTTGGCAGCTGGCTCGTACTTATGACGGTCGCCATGTTTCCAGGGTCAGGGAACAGAGATCCTCTTTTGTGACCATGGGGGAGCCAGATTCACTTAACAACCATGTTACTCACCGAATTGCAGTGATTCGCTTAACAACAGTGGCAGGAAAAGCTGTAAAATGGGGGCAAACTCACTTAACAACTGTCTCGCTTAGCGATGGAAATGTTGAGTTCCATTGTGGTTATAATCGAGGACTATGAGCCGAGGTGGCGCAGTGGTTAGAGTGCTGTAATTGCAGCTACTTCAGCTGACTGCTAGTTCACAGATCAGCAGATCAAATCTCACCGGCTCAAGGTTGACTCAGCCTCTCATTCTTCCAAGATGGGTAAAATGAGGACCCGGATTGTTGGGGGCAACATGCTATTTAGTATACCATTGATTGTTGTAAGCCGCCCAGAATCCTCGGAGAGTGGGTGGCATAGAAATATGACTAATAAAATATATAAATAAATAAATAGATTACGTATATTTGCGAGCTTTTGATCCCATAGGCATGAGTGGATGATACGGATGTTGGATAACTGTTTGTCTGAAGTGGTGTAGGGTTCCCTTCCTAAGCAGGGGGTTGGACTAGAAGACTTCTAAGGTCCCTTCCAACTCTGTTTTCTGATTGTTTGTTTGTTTGTTTTTAATTTAATTTATATGCTGCCCTTCTCTGGAGACTCAGGGCGGCTTGCAATGCGTTAAACAATGGCCTTCATACTTTTGTATATACCTGCTTAGTAGGGCTTTCGGGCCCCCCCCCACAAGGGGTGTTCTTTTTTATACAAAGTCACCTTATTGCCCCCCCCCCAATCCGGGTCCTCATTTTACCTCCCTCGGAAGAATGGAAGGCTGAGTCAACCTTGAGCCTGGTGAGATTTGAACTCGCAATAATTGCAGGCAGCTGGTGTCACTTTAGCACCATTTAAGCTGCTGTTTAAGCTGCTGCGCCACCAAGGCTCTTATTGTCTATTGATATCCAGTAATTCAAATTCCATTCTCTCTTTTTTGCTCCCATGTTTTTTTTTTTTTAATTTATTTATTTATTTATTTATTTATTTATTTATTTATTTATTAGTTCAATTTATATGCCATCCTCCTCCGATGACTCAAGGCGGCTTACAATGCACTTACAGCAACAGCCTTCATACTTTTGTATATACCTGCTTAGTAGGGCTTTTGGCCCCCCCATAAGCGGTATTTTTACAAAGTCATCTTATTGCCCGCACAATCTGGGTCCTCAATTTATCTACCTCGGAAGGATGGAAGGCTGAGTCAACCTTGAGCCTGGTGAGATTTGAACTTGCACGAATTGCAGGCAGCCAGCAGCTAAGTGGTACATAACAGCACTTAGTCCGCTGTACCACCAAGGCTTTTGGGGTGGACAAGAGTGGGGAGGGGGTCTCCTGGGCGGCCCTGGTCCAAACTCTTACCCCTCGGAAGAAGAAATAGGCGCCTCCCAACACGCTCAGGAGTTCCCCGGTGACCCGGAAGTACTCGCCAGTCGAGTGATGAAAGGCGAATGGAGGCTGTGAACGGAGAGCAAGCAGAGACGCAGCGTGAAAATTCAGGCGCATTGGGACCACCGAAGGAAAATACCTGATCACAGAGCTTGAACATAGAACAGAGAATAACAGACTGGGAAGGGACCTTGGAGATCTTCTCGTCCAGCCCTCTAGTATAGCAGGAGACCCTAGATACCATTTCAGACAAATGGTTATCCAACATCTCCAACATCCAACATAAACAGAGGGAGAGAATCAAGATCATGTGAAATGGGAATACCACTTTATAAGGCCTTGGGAAGGCCACATGTGGAATCCTGCATCCAGTTTTGGTCGCCACGATGTAAAAAAAGATGTGGAGACTCTAGAAAGAGTGCAGAGAAGAGCAACAAAGAGGATTAGGGAACTTGAGGATAAAACATACGAAGAACGGTTGCAGGAACTGGGTAGGTCTAATTTAATGAAGAGAAGGACCAGGGGAGGCATGATAGCAGTGTTCCAGTATCTCAGGGGCTGCCCCAAAGAAGAGGGAGTCAAGCTATTCTCCAAAGCCCCTGAAGGCAGGACAAGAAGCAACGGGTGGAAACTCATCAAGGAGAGAAGCAACCTGGAACTAAGTAGAAATTTCCTGACAGTGAGAACAATTAATCAGTGGAACTGCTTGCCACTAGAAGTTGTGAATGCTCCAATACTGGAAGTTTTTAAGAAGAGGTTGGATAACCATGTGTCTGAAGTGGTGTAAACTTTCCTGCCTAAGCAGGGGGTTGGACTAGAAGACCTCCAAGGTCCCTTCCAACTCTTGTTATTCTTTCCTTTTCTCTTCTCTTCTCTTCTCTTCTTTTCTATTCTATTCTATTAATTTTTCATTCCATTATTCTATTCTATTCTATTCTATTCTATATTCTATTCTATTCTATTCTATTCTATTCTATTCTATTCTATTCTATTCTATTCTATTCTATTCTATTCCATTCCATTCCATTCCATTCCATTCCATTCCATTCTATTCTAATTTTTCATTCCATTATTCTATTCTATTCTATTCTATTCTATTCTATTCTATTCTATTCTATTCTATTCTATTCTATTCTATTCTATTCTATTCTACTCTACTCTACTCTACTCTATTCCATTCTATTCCATTCCATTCCATTCCATTCTATCTTCTTAAAAACGTCCAGGGTTGGAGCATTCACAACTTCTGGAGGCAAGTAGTTCCACTGGTTGATTGCTCAGGGGACTAGAGACTAAAACTAAACTAAAGTAAAACTAAAGTAAAACTAAAACTCCCTCAGGGAGGCTGGAGGCTAAAACATACGAAAAACACTTGCAGGAACTGGGAATGGCTAGAGAAAAGAAGTCTAGAGAAAAGAAGGACATGGGGAGACACGACAGCAATATTCCAATATTCGAGGGGCTGCCACAAAGACGAGGGGGGTCAAATTATTCTCCAGAGCCCCTGAGGGAAGGACAAGAAACAATGGATGGAAACGAATCAAGGAGAGAAGCAACCTGGAATTAAGGTGAAACTTCCTGACAATGAGGACAATTAACCAGTGGAACTGCTTGCCACCAGAAGTTGTGAATGCTGCAACACTGGAAGTTTTTAAGAAGAGACTGGACAGCCATTTATCTGAAACAGTAGAGGATTGGGGGTTGGACTAGAAGACCTCAAGGTCCCACCCCAACTCTGTGATTCTGTTATTCTGCTAAGCTCAAAATAAGCTCTGATGAATTATCGTTCTTATTTTCAAATAACTGTGTGGCCTTCAAATGGACCGGTGCTTCCAGAGAAAAGTACAAGTAAACCTTGACTTATGACCACAATTGGGAGCAGAATTTCTGCTGCTGAGGAAGGCCGTTGTTAAGTGAATCAGCCTGTCAAGTTTCCACCTAACGAATCTGAGAGAAGTAAAGAGGGCTGCGGCAGGCCAGATCCGTTTCCAAGTTGACACGTGCCTGATTTTGTGACCGTTTTTGCCATGGTTCTTAAGCGAATCACTGCAGTGATTGAGGCAGTCCTCAATTTATAGCCATTTGTTTAGTGAGGAAGGTTACAATGGCCCTGAAAAAAGTAACCGTTTTTTACATTTATGACCGTCTCCATGGTCACAGGATCAAAATTCAAAGGCTTGGGCAACTGACTCGTATTTATAACGGTTGCAGTGATGTGTGGGTCACATAATCGCCTTTTGCAACCTTCTGATAAGCGAAATCCATGGGTAAGCCAGATTCGCTTAACGACGTGTTACTAATTTAACAACTGCAATGATTCTCTTAGCAAGGAAGGTCGGAAAATTGTTGTGGCCTGTCAGCGGCCTGTGCAGTTAGTAGCTGATTCCGACAGCAAGGAGGCTGGTGTGGTGCTGCGCCAGCAGCCTGTGCAGCTGGTGCTTGAGTCAAAGAATGAGGAGGCTGGAGAAGAGGTGATGCCAGAGGCGGGGATTAAGCCAATGCCTTCAGAACCTCCAGAAGCTTCCATGGGTGAAAAGGACGAAGAGAAGGAGCTTCTTCTCGATGCACGAGCGCACAAAGCTGCTAAAAGGTAGGAGTGGCTCCTCAGGAGGAGATCTCCTTGAGAGTAAGGCTTGGGGCTACTTGGCCACTCCCTTAGCCTATTTAAGGAGGAACTCCGACTGAAGCAATTTGCAGGGAACAACTTCATTCCCATACCTTCCTGTCTTGTCTTGCTTATCTTATCAGCTTCCTGCAAATTGCTTCTGGGCATTCTGCCACCCACAGTAAGCTTTCAGTATTATTCTTTGAATTCTTGGCGGCTGTTAATGCAGTTAATTAACAGCCGTTGTGGTAAAATACTGGTTTATTCAGTAAATTAAGGTTTGAACGGACTTTGTGTGTGCTGCGTTCTTTGGGGTCCATAGCTGGGGCAGAACAAAAATGGAGGGAAATTCACTTTATCGCTATTTCGCTTAGCGACAGAAATTTTGGGCTCAATTGTTGTCGCCCTGGGATGATGGAACAACTGTGGCACGAAAGGTCGTAAAATGTGACTATTTTTCACACTTATGTCCGTCGCAGCATCCCTAGGGTCACGTGATCAAAATTCAACCGCTTGGCAACTGACTCATATTTGTGACGGTGGCAACGTCCTGGAGTCATGTAAATCTCCTTTTGCGACCATTTGACAAGCAAATGGTCAATGGGGAAGCCTGATTCACTTAATAACCGGGTGACTAACTTAACTAACCAACTAACTTAGTTAACTAACTTAGTTAGTTAACGGTGATTCATTTAACAACTGTGACAAGAAAGGTCATAAAATGAGCCAAGACTCGCTTAATGACTATCTCGCTTAGCAACGGAAAGGTTGGGGATCCACTGTGGTCGTAAGTTGAGGACTACCTGTAAGGGGGAAAAAAACAACCCAGAGGTTTAAGGAGACGTGGGTCTCACCGTTCCTTCTTTCTTGGTGGGCCGGTAGTAGGCTGCGACGGTGAGGATGAGGATATGCGCGGTGTAGATGAAGAAGTTGAAGTAGAAGAGGTGCTTCACGAACCGGTCCCACTTATCCTGCAGGAGCTGGTTGAGGGGTTCCACCAGGAGCATTTCGTGGCGATTCTAGAATGAAGAGACACCCACCCACCCCCGAGGATTTAATTTGAATTTATTTATTTGTTTATTTGTATCCCACTTCTATTCTTTTTAGAAATAACCCAAGGCGGTGAACATATCCAATGCACTTTTCTCTTCCTCGTTGCCCCATAACAACAACCTTATGAGGTAGGTTAGACTAAGAGTGAATGACCCAAAGTCATCCAACTGACTTCCATGCTTAAGGTGGGACTAGAACTCCCAGTCTCCTGGTCATTGGCCGAAAGTCATCCAGCTGGTTTTGTCCCCTAAGGCGGGACTAGAGTTCTCTGGCTCTTGGGGATTGGCCCAAAGTCACCCAGCAGTTTTCATGGCTAAGGCGGGACTAGAACTCCCAGTCTCCTGGTGATTGGCCCAAAGTCACCCAGCGGTTTTCATGCCTAAGGCAGGACTAGAACTCACCATCTCCTGGTGATTGGCCCACAATCACCCAACCAGCTTTCTTGCCTAAGACAAAACTAGAACTCTCAGTCTCCTGGTGACAGGACCAAAGTCACCCAGTGGCTTTCATGGCTAAGGCGGGACTAGAACTCACCATCTCCTGGTGATTGGCCCAAAGTCACCTAGCCGGCTTTCAGGCCTAAGGCAGGACTAGAATTCACAGTCTCCTGGTAACTGATCCAAAGTCAGCCAGGTGGTTTTCATGCCTAAAGTAGGACTAGAACTTCCAGTCTCCTGGTGATGGGACCAAAGTCACCCAATCAACTTTCCTGCCTATCTTTGATGGCATCCTGACTCAGGAGATGGAAATTACACAAGAGATCATTCCAGGGTCTCTTTGGCAACCGAGATAAATGATTCTGGCAGATGGACTTTTTTCATTATTAAGGAAACAAAAACAATAAACAATTGAATGGAGGCCTGCAGGGGAGTCTATTATGAGTGCCGGAAAGGAAGACAACTCTAGATGTAAAACCATTTGCGCTCCCTTGCCCAAAAAGTATAGAATCGCAAAAAATATATATCCTGAGCAATGCTCAGTTTTGCCAGTTGGTCAGTCTCGGGCTGCCAGGATCTCTCTCGGTATTTTCTTCTCTACCGGCCTAAATTTATGAATTGACTTTTATGTACAAATACATATACAGTATATATGTTTGTATGCCCCAAGCATGGATGAAGGGATGAGTGGGGGGAGGGAGGCAGGGAGAGTGGGACAGACAGATGGATGGATGAATGGATAGTCAGGATAACAGATGGAGATGGATGGATATAAGGATGGATGGATGGATGGATAAATGAAGGGATGAGTTGGTGGAGGAAGGGAGGGAGGGACAGTTACATGGCTGGGTGAATGGACAGATGAAGGGAGAGGGGGACAGACAGATGGATGGATGGTCAGATGAACAGACGGAGATGGATGGATATAAGGATGGATGAATGGAGGGATAAATGGATGGAGGGATGAGTGGGTGGAGGGAGCGAGGGAAGGAAGGAAGGAGGGAGATAGGGTTGGAGAGGCAGACACATGGATGGACGGATGGATGAATGGATGGATGGAATGAACAGATTGATCGAAAAATTGATGGATCGATGAATGAATAGATGGACAGATAGATAGTTGGATGGATAGATGGATGGGTTGACAAGTAGACGGATGGGTGGGTGGGTAGGTTGATGGATGGACAGATGGAGGGAGAGGGGGACAGACAGACAGGTGGATGGTGAGATGAAGAGATGGAGGTGGATGGATATAAGGATGGATGGCTGGATGGATAGATGGATGGATGAAGGAATGAGTGAGTGGGTGGAGGGAGGGAGGGACAGACACATGGGTGGGTGAATGGACAGATGAAGGGAGAGGGGGACAGACAGATGGATGGATGGTCAGATGAACAGATCGAGATGGATGGACATAAGGATGGATGAATGGAGGGATAAATGGATGGAGGGATGAGTGGGTGGAGGGAGTGAGGGAAGGAAGGAGGGAGAGAGGGATGGAGAGACAGACACATGGATGGATGGATGGATGGATGGATGGATGGATGGATGGAATGAACAGACTGACTGAAAAATTGATGGATCGCTGAATGAATAGATGGATAGATAGATAGTTGGATGGATTGGTGAGTAGATGGATGGGTGGGTGGGTAGGTTGATGGATGCACAGATGGAGGGAGAGGGGGACAGACAGATGGGTGGATGGTGAGATGAACAGATGGAGGTGGATGAATGGATGAATGGATGGAGGGAGGGTGGATAGGAGGGACAGAGAGGTGGATGGCTGTATGGATGGAGGGAGAGAGGGACAGACAGATGGACGGACTTACAGATGGATGGATGGATGGATGGATAGATGGACAGAGTGATGATAAAGTAATATATTACTGTACATTAATGTACTACTATAATGATTTGCAGATAAAATCTATTCTTTGCACTCAGATTTGCATATTTAAATAATTTCCCTTCTTCCTTCAGAAAAATTAAAAAAATTAAAAACCCAAACCTGCTTTTTAGAGTGAGATGGGAGGCAAATAAATTTAATAAATCTAAATCTAAATCTAAATCTAAATCTAAATCTAAATCTATCAAACTAGATCTAGATCTCGATCTCGATCTCAATCTCGATCTAGATCTCGATCTCGATCTCGATCTCAATCTCAATCTAAACCTAATCTAAATCTAGATCTAAATCTATCAATCTCAATCTCAATCTCAATCTAAATCAATCTAGATCTAAATCTATCAATCTAAATCTAAATCTAAATCTAAATCTAAATCTAAATCTAAATCTAAATCTAAATCTAAATCAATCTAGATCTAAATCTATCAATCTAGATCTAGATCTAGATCTAAATCTAAATCAATCTCAGTCTCAATCAATCTCAATCTCAATCTCAATCAATCTCAATCAATCTCATTCTCAATCAATCTCAATCAATCTCAATCTCAATTTAAATCAATCTAAAGCTAAATCAATCTCTGTCTCAATCAATCTCAATCTAATCAAATAACGACAGCATAAAAGGAAAAGGAAAGAAGCTTAACATCCCGAATCAGCCCCTAACTACGAAATCCTCCAACCAAGCTTTCCAACTGGACATTTCCCCAGCTGTTGGACCTCCCAAGATTCCATGCCTGGAGAATTATTTATTTATTTATTTATTTTATTTATTTATTTATTGTATTCAACTTATATACCACCCTTCTTCCCAGGGGGACTCAGGGCGGTGAACAGCCAAATTTAAAACACATGTAATACAAAACTTAGGAAAAACTAAAATAGAATTAGAATTCTGGGACTGCGACTCCCAGAATTCTGGGAGTCTCAGTCCTAACACCTCGGGAGCATGCCCAGTGGAGAAAACTGCCTCCATCCACTCTAACCAACCGGGGTCTCACTGCTGTAAGCAATGATCTCCAAGACGGAGTTCTTCTCGCAGGTGTCGATGCTGGAGAGGTCGTAAAGCGAGGAGTGGACAGGTCCGTAGGCCCACTCGGTGAATTTGCGAGAGAGGTGACGGCATTCCGGCTCCTTCATCTCCCGCCGAAGAATGTAGGCAAAGACCTGGAGCCGAGAGGAAAAGAGGATGGATGCTGAATCCTTGATTTTATTTATTTATTCAATCTACAGGTTCCAAGTTCAAATGGCACTGGGGGGGAAAAATGACTTAGGACCGTTTTTCACACTTACGACCGTTGCAGCATCCCCGTGGTCATGTGATCAAAGTTTAGAGGCTTGGCAACTGACTCATACTTATGACGGTCACAGTGTCCCAGGATCATGTGATTCCCTTTTGCGACCTTCTGATCATCAAAATCCCCAGGGAAGCCAGATTGATTTAACAACCGTGTTAATAACTGAACAACTGCAGTGATTTACTTAACGACTGTTGTAAATTGGGGCAAAACTCACTTAACAACTGTCTCACTTAGCAACCCAAAGTTTGGGCTCCATTGTGGTCGTAAGTCGAAGCTACCTGTATAGATAGTGCTACTTGGCAAACAAAAAATGGATTCATTTAACAACTATCACATTTTTTTGATGAACAACCCTGGTGTTCGTTTAACGTCTGTGGCACTTGCTTAATGACGGCTGCAAAAAACCTCGTAAAATCAAGCACGGTCATGTGATGACCCACTGAATGACTGCCACAACTTACGACTAATTCTGGGTCCCATTATGGTTGTAAGTTGAGGACAAACTCGGAAAAGAGGGTTATTACATTTCTAGGATTTTATGCTTTTGTTTGGATTGCAGCCCCAGGCACGGGGTTGGACTATATGTTCTCCCAAACCCCTTCCTGCCTTTCTAGGATTTTATGCTTTTATTCGGATTTAAACCAGGGATGAAATGCTCCTGGTTCAGACCGGATCACCCGATCCGATAGCGATGGCAGCGGATGGTTTGGAGAACAGCGGATGGTCAGGAGCCTGAGTAGCATAGGGGGCTAATGCCTCCTACAAAGGCAGCATTTAAGATCCAGCTGCCTGCAATTACTGCGAGTTCAATCCCAGCCAGGCTCAAGGTCGACTCAGCCTTCCATCCTTTATAAGGTGGGTAAATTGAGGACCCAGTTTGTTGGGGGCAATAAGCTGACTTTGTATAAAAATATAAAAATATACAAAAGTATGAAGGCTATTGCTTAACGCATTGTAAGCCGCCCTGAGTCTCCGGAGAAGGGCGGCATATAAATCAAATTTGAAAAAAAAAAAAAAAAACTGGTAGCAAAAATCCCTCCCCCGCCCCCCATGCCCAGCTGAGCCGCACAATCATCAGAGGCTTTTTTTTAATTTTTAAAAGCATTTTTTCTTCAGCCTCTTCGGCCAAAAAAATGCTTTTAAAAGTAAAAAAAAAAAAAAAAAAGCTTCTGAGCTGAGCTCAGCTGAGTTGCCTGATTGTCAAGAGACTTTTAAAAACATTTTTTTCCTGCAACCTCTTAAGGTTGTAGAAAAAATGCTTTTAAAACTAAAAAAAAAAGTTGGCCGTGCCCATCTAGTCACATTACCCCGCCCCCAACCAAGCCACGCCCACAGAACCGGTAGTAACAAATTTTACATGTCACCACCGATTTAAACCCATCATAGCGGGTTGGACTAAATGATCTCCCCAACCCCCTTGCATCTCTGTCATTCTAACCCTCTATACCTGTACAGGTAAGTCCTCAACATACAATCACGATTAAGCCCAAAATTTCTGTTGCTAAGAGAGCTTTGTCCCATTTGATGATCTTTCTCACCACTGTTAATTGAATCACTGCAGTCATTAAGTTAGTGACACCATTATTAAGCAAATCACGCTTCCCGTTGACTTTGGTCGCAAAAGGAGATCGCGTGACCCCAGGGACGTTGCGACCATTGTAAACATGAGTCTGAAGCGGCTGAATTTCGATCATGTGACCACGGGGACCGCTGCAACGGTCGTAAGTATGAAAAACAAACGTAATTCGCTTTTTTCAGTGCCACTTCAAAACGGTTGCTAAGCGAGTAGGTCGTAAATCGATGACTACCTGTATTTTCCCCGTCTTGGCGGCCAGAGTGAGCGGGGTCAGCCCTCTGCGGTTGGTGAGTTCCTCCAGCCGGAGGGTGGGGTTGATACTCGCCCCCAGGATGAGCACATCGTTGTACATCTTGGTGACAAATTTGGTGTTGTCGTCGGTGTCGTCGGCGATCTCCACCAGGGCGTGGAGAACGGTGTTCCCGATCGAATCCTGCTCGGCGATGTTGGCCGGCTGGTAAGAATTCTCCAGCAGGAACTTGACGATGTTCAGCTGGTTAGTGCAGGCGGCGAGAGAGAGGGGCAGCTCTCCTGCGGGCCGAAATCCAACAGGGAGAGAAATGACGTGAAACGACGGAGGCCCTTGGGCTCGATTTGAACAAGACAAACATCCCCAGGTAGTCCTCATCGTATGACCACGACGGAGCCCCAAATTTTACATTGTTGGGTCAGACAATGGTTAAGCGGGGTTTGCCCTATTTTACGACTTTTCTCATCCTGGTTGTTAAGTGAATCACTGCAATCATAACACAGTTGTTAATTGAATCTGGATTCCCCGTTGACTTGGCTTGTCAGAAGGATGCAAAAAGGATGCCAGAACATGTGACAGTCATAAATATGAATCAGTTGCCAAGTACCAGAATTTTGATCATGTGACTATGGGGATGCTACAAAAAGGTCGTAAGTGTGAAAAACGGTCATGTCGCTTTTTTCAGTGCCATTGTAGCTTTGAACGGTCACCAAATATAAGTCGAGGACTACTTGTATTTATTCTTTATTTAGTGATTATAAAATTTATAGGCTGCCTATGTCGCTGGGAGACGACTTTAGGGACCCAAAAAATAAAGGAATGAAGAGGAGGCCACTACAAGTAGTTCTCGACTTACAACGGTTCATTTAGTGACCGCTCGAAGTTACAACAGCAACTGAAAAAAATCTACAGATTCAAGGTTTAAAACCTGGATTGCATTCTTTCATTTATTCATTCATTCATTCATTCATTTAAGGCTACAACAGGGCTGAAAAAAATCTACCGATTCAAAGTTCAAAGTTTGAAATCCATGCTGGAGTTTGGATTATTTATTTATTTATTTATCTATCATTCATTCATTCATTCATTCATTCATTCATTCATCCATTCAAAGTTACAACAACACTGTAAAATCTACAGGTTCAAAGTTTGAAATCCATGCTGGAGTTTGGATTTCTTATTTATTTATTTATTTATTTATTTATTTATTTATTTATTTATTTATTTATTTATTTATTTATTTATTTTTCATTCAGTCATTCATTCATTCATTCATTCATTCATTCATTCAAGGTTGCAACAGGGCTGAAAAAAATCTGCAGGTTCAAAATTCAAAGTTCGAAATCCATTCTAGAGCTTAGAATTTATTTATTCATTCATTCAAAGATAAAACGGCACTGAAAAAAGTGACTTATGACCATTTTTCACACTTACGGCCTTTGTAGCATCCCCATGGACACTTGGAAACTGGCATGTACTTAGGACGGTTGCAATGTCCCGGGGTCACGTGATTCCTTTTTGCGACCTTCTGACCAGCAAAGTCCATGAGGAAAGCCGGATTCATTTAACGACTGTGTGACTAACTTAACAACGGCGGTGGTTCACTTAACGACAGTGGAAAGAAAGGTCGTAAAACGGGGCAAAATTAACTTAACAAATGTTTCTCGCTTAACAAAGGAAAATGTTCGGCTCAGTTGTGGTTGTAAGTCCAGGACTAACTATACGAGGGGGTTAAACAGGTGACAGCTTCTAGTTATAACATTTTGGTGGGTTAAAATGATCATTGGGAGAGGTAACTTTCTGGAAAGTTGATGGGTGCCTCTCCAGTATGTAGAGGGGTCTCCATTGAACATATAATCATAGGGCTGGAGGGGACCTCAGAGGTCTTCTATCTTGTCCAACCCAATCGCTCCCAACTGCATCAATTCATGCTGATTAAGGCATCAATCATAGCCTCTTAAAAGGCAAATTAAGATTATTTTGGGACAAGCCTTCGAAAGTTGGCTTCTGATTTTACCGAAATAAAATCCGGGCTTCCCTTTGATCTTCTGGAAAAATTCCCCGTGGGCTCTCGCATGGACGTCCGCCCCGTTCTTCACCAAGAGGTTGACCAGGTACATGTTGCGCCTCTCGATGGCGATGTGAAGGGCCGTCTGGCCTGCAAAAGACAAATCCCATGAGATCAGGATTTCTCAACATTGCTAGCTTGAAAATGGGTGGACATCGAGTCCCAGAATTCCTCAGCCAGCATGGGTGGACTTCAAGTCCCAGAATTCCCCAGCCAGCATAGGTAGACTTCAAGTCCCAGAATTCCCCAGCCAGCATGGGTGGACTTCAAGTCCCAGAATTCCTCAGCCAGCATGGGTAGACTTCAAGTCCTAGAATTCTGCTGGCTGGGGAATTCTCCTTTCTCAACATTTAATCTTGGCCGCTTTAAGATGTGTAGACTTCAACTCCCAGAATTCCCTAGCCAGCATGAATTGAAGTCTACACATCTTAAAGCTGCCAAGATTGAAAAACACTGGTCTAGATGGCCTCTGAGGTCCCCACTAACTCATACAGTGTGCCCCCCTCTTTGGCAGAGAGGGCCAAGCTACAGTTTCCATCCCACCTGAGGTTCGAAGGGAAAGGTATCCAGAAGGAAAGGGGGCTTCAACATGAAGGAACATCATGGAAAGGAGACCACAAGGAGATCCACGTTTTATCTGGGGCTTTGGGAAACTTGCTTCCTGATTTCAAAACACGGCCGAAATGCATCAGGTAGAGAGGCTGGGTGACCGTCAATCGGTCAGGGCTGCTGCAAGAGTAGATTTCAGGTAGTCCTCGAATTATGACCAATCACTTAACGGAGTTTGTGATAGGTCTACCTTGGGGGTACTTACGACCCAGATTCGAACTTTCAAGGGTTGGCCTCTGGTTTACAGCAGCCCATGGTCATGTGACTACAATTGATTAGTTTTGTCCAAAATGAGCACTTACTTCGGGTTTAAATCGGACCCAAACCAACGGTTGGCTTTTATAACCTGTGGCTTTTGCTTAACGACTTCCACAAGAAACGGCCAGGTGGCAACCTGAGTTACGACCATTACGAGTTACGACCGTAATTATGGGTATCATTTGAAGGCTACCTCTCAGTGGTGCGGTGGCCTAGTGGTGGAGCTCTCGCCTCACAATCAGGAGGCTGTGAGTTCGATCCTAGATAGAGGCAGGTATTTCTCTCTCTGGGCATAATGAGAATAAACTTCTCATTGGCAACAGGGAAAGGCATCCGGCCATGAAAACACTCCGTTCCATTCAGCTGGCCAGACTCCACTCCACAAGGGATTATGAGGTCATTAAAAGAAGATGATTTGAAGGCTACCCTGAGGAGAAATGGCTCTCCTCGTTTCCGTCTTTACCCTTGTAGTAGCCGTCTGTGTATCCGGCGTTGACAAACTCCTCCAGGTTCTCCGTCTTCTCCGCAATCTCCAGCAGGAGAGGGATGGTGTCGTTGCGGCCGTTGTGAAGGTTGAGCATGGCCTTCAGAAGGCAGGTCTTGCCGGTGTCGGGCTCTGCGCATTGAGACACGGAATTGGAGCGACGGGGATGAGTCAAGATGGTGGCACCCGACGAGACAAAGCAAGTCCCAAAGGTGCTTTTTTTTCAGGAGGACTTCCTTGTTTGTTTCTTTTGAAGAGGTTTCCCTTCTCACCCAAGGAGCTTCTTCAGCTCTGACTGGATGGTGGGGAGAGGAAGGATTGATACTCCTTGCAGACAAAGCTGGTCATTTGCATCCTTTTAGAACAGGGGTCCCCAAACTTGGCAGCTTTAAGACTTGTGGACTTCAACTCCCAGAATTCTCCAGTCAGCTATGCTGACTGGAGAATTCTGGGAGTTGAAGTCCACAAGTCTTAAAGCTGCCAAGTTTGAAGATCTCTGTTTTAGAGAGTCGTTGAAGCATAGCTGACTGGAGAATTCTGGGAGTTGAAGTCCACACGTCTTAAAGCTGCCAAGTTTGAAGATCTCTGTTTTAGAGAGTCGTTGAAGCATAGCTGACTGGAGAATTCTGCGAGTTGAAGTCCACAAGTCTTAAAGCTGCCAAATTTGAAGATCTCTGTTTTAGAGAGTCGTTGAAGCATAGCTGACTGGAGAATTCTGGGAGTTGAAGTCCACAAGTCTTAAAGCTGCCAAGTTTGAAGATCTCTGTTTTAAAGAGTCGTTGAGGCCGCTTGGAGCTTTGTCTGTGTCCTCGGGGTTACCTGAGTGGTGCAAATAGTTCCTGTAGTCTCCAAATTTCTTCCTCTGGAAATCCGTTCCTACGCCCACGGCATTCTACAGACTTTTAGCTATAAATTTTGGGATGAGCCCCCTTGGAATGGTGTGGGCGTAGGAATAGATTTCCAGAGGGAAAAAATTGCAGGCTACGGGAACCATTTGCAAAGCTCGGGTGACCCTGAGGACACAAATAAACCTCCCAGTCGCCTCAACGGCCCTCTTAAAAGGATGCAAATGACCAACTGTCTGCAAGGAGGATAAATCCTTCTGTTCCCCACCATCCAGTCAGAACTGAAGAAGCTCCTTGGATGAGAAGCGAAACATCTTCAGAAGAAAAACAAAACAAGAAAACCCAGTTGCCTCCTGAAAAAAAAAAACCCACCTTTGGGACACCCATGGATGATGGAGAAACTCTACAGACTTTTAGTTATACAAATTTGGGATGAACCTCCTTCGAATGGGGTGGGAGTAGGAATGGGTCCCTTTTTCCGACCTTCTGATAAACCAAGTCCACGGGGAAGCCAAATTCACTTCACAACCGTGGGCCTCACTTAAACAACCGCAGCGATTCCCTTAACAACTGCGGCAAATTTGGGCAAACTCACTTAAGAATGGTCTCACTTAGCGACAGAAATTTTGGGGCTCAGTTGTGGTCGTAAATCGAAGACTACCTGTGATTGCTAAATCCAACCTGGGTCTTCCTGGAGAATGTGCTCTCCACAAGATATCAAGATTGTTCATTGCAGAGAAGAGCAACCAAGATTTTTAGGGGACTGGAGCAGTGGTGGGTTCCTCCCGGTTCGGCCCGGTTCGGCCGAGCCGGTAGCGGTGACGATATGATGTCACCGAACCGGTTCTCTTTGTTTGGGAGCTGGGCCCTCCCACTCCCTACGTTATTCTTACCTTTTATTTGGCCCCGCCCCCAATCTATTCACTGCCTCCCGAGTCCCAGCTGATCAGTTAGAAGGAAAAAAACTGTTTAAGCTCTTGCCGCCGGGCTTCAAAAGGCCGCCCTACAGCTGATCAGTGTTAAAAGGCAGTGTGGTGGAGACCAGTGCCTCCAAAAATAAAATGGATAGACCGGTACAGCTCTGCAAGCAGTTAAAAGCCTGGTAGACCAGTACCTCTGCTAAATCCTAAAGAATTGTCACATGACCATCAAACCACGGCCATAAAATAAGCCACGCCCACAGAACCAGTAGTAAAAAAATGAAGAACCCATCCCTGGACTGGAGGCTAAAATATATGAAGAACAGTTGCTGGAACTGAGTATGTCTAGTTTAATGAAAAGAAGAACTAGGGGAGACATGATAGCAGTCTTCCAGTATCTCAGGGGCTGCCCCAAAGAAGAGGGAGTCAAGCTCTTCTCCAAAGCACCTGAAGGCCGGACAAGGAATAATGGATGGAAACTGATCAAGGAGAGATTCAAACTAGAAATAAGGAGAAATTTCCTGACAGCGAGAACATCAACCAATGGAACAGAAGTTGCCTTCAGAAGTTATGGTTGCTTCATCAGTGGAGGGTTTTAAAGAAGAGATTGGACAACCAACTTGTCTGAAATGGTGAAGGGTCTTCTGCTTGGGTGGGGGTGGGGGTTGATCTAGATGACCTACAAGGTCCCTTCCAACTCTATTATTCCATTATTCTGATATGTGCACACCCACGGTTCTCTCACTCACCTTTAAACTCCTCATCGGTCAGGTTTTTTAGCGATTCCAGCAGGTAGATCAACAAATCATCCAGCTGGCTGGGATCTCCTTGTGCGACGGCGTCAAAAAGACTCCTCCGATCGTATATCTTGAAAGCTTTCCCGGTGCAGACCCCGATGGATGCGGTGGACAGCAGCCTGCCGAAGGGACGAAGAGGGGGTGAGATTCGCTGAAGTGTTTTTTTCCGGTGAGACCAGGTCTATCAGGGCAACCCAATATAAAACAAATAAAAAGAATTTTTAAAAAAGGAAAATAATAAAATTATAACCAATGGAACAGAAGCTGCCTTCAGAAATTGTGGGAGCTTCATCACTGGAGGCTTTCAAGAAAAGACCAGGCTGCCATCTATCAGAAATGGGGTAGGGCAGGGGTCGGCAACCTTAAACACTCAAAGAGCCATTTGGACCCGTTTCCCACAGAAAAGAAAACACCAGGAGCCACAAAACCTCGGTGGGCGTGGCCAACTCGATGTCATTCACTTCTACCAGTCACATGACTCCCCCCTAGCCACACCTATCCAGACGGTCATTAGGGCAGAGAACCAGTTGTTAAAAAACACCGGGAATCACAAAATCCTTTTGACGTATCCCTCTCTCCTCCCCTCCCTCCCTCTCTCTCTGTATCTCTCTATGTCTCTCTCTCTCTCTCTCTCCCCCTCTCTCTATATCTCTCTGTCTCTGCTCTGGCTGCTTCTCCATCCCCGCGCCATCGCCCTTACCTTCTCAGGCCAGACGAGGAGTGGAGCCAGGCAGTGGTGGGATCATTAAAAATAAGCCCCAATTAAAAATCATGTTTAGGCCAGCCCAGCTTGTTGGAATAATAGCATCTTGAGGGCACGGCGAAAGGTGCGTAGGTCAGGGATCCTCTGTATCTCCGGGGGCAGTTCGTTCCAGAGGGCAGGTGCCCCCACAGAGAAGGCTCTCCCCTTGGGAGCCGCCAGTCGATATTGTTTGACCGACGCCACCCTGAGGAGTCCCTCTCTGTGGGAGCGTATTGGCCGGTGGGAGGCTATCGGCAGCAGAAGGTGGTCTCGTAAGTACCTGGGTCCTAAGCCATGGAGCGCTTTAAAGATGGTCACCAACACCTTGAATCGCACCCGGAAGACCACTGGGAGCCAGTGCAGCTCGCGCAGGAGAGGTGTTACATGGGTGCACCGAGTCGTTCTTATAATCACCCGCGTGGCCACATTCTGGACCAGTTGGAGCCTCCGAGTATTCTTCAAGGGGAGCCCCATGTAGAGAGCATTACAGTAGTCCAAATGGATTTACTGTTAATCTGTCAAATATACGACCCCCTCCTGAGCGAAGTTTACAATAGCCACTTACTTGGGACAATGGTTCCCACACCGTCCTCTTTCCAACCTGAAGCTGAACTTGATGATGGGGTTGGAGTCCAGCTGCTCCATATGGTAGAAGGAATCCATAGGGGCCATGTCCTTGTCACCGTCGCCAATCCCGAACCGTGCCCGTCTGGCAAAGATGCCGTGTTTGGTGGCCTTGTTGTTGCTGTTGGGAGTCCCCGAGGCAGAGTCTTCGCCATCCGTGTGATCGTCCGTGGTTTCGGATTCCTCCAGATCCGAGCTTCCTAGCTTTTTCATCTTGCCCAGGATGCCCGTCATGGCTGCCTACGGAGAAGGACCGATGCCACCTGGAAGCTGCAAAGGAAACGGTCAATCCTGGAAGCCATCTTTTATTTTGGGTCTTCAGGACTGCCACATTTAGTGCTGTGGGTGTCAGAGTGTGCACTGTGTGGCTGCTAGTTGGAGACAACCCAGGAGCAAACTACAGTACACAGAGCAGGAGTGAAATGCTCCCGGTTCAGACCGGTTCGCCAGATCCGGTAGCGATGGCAGCAGATGGTTCGGAGAACCAGTAGCAAAAATTCCTGCCCCTCCCCCATGCCCAGCTGAGCATTTTTTCTACAAACTCTTTGGCCGAAAAAAACGCTTTCAAAAGTTAAAAAAAAAAAGCCTCTGACGATCATGTGGCTCAGCTGGGATCGTCAGAGGCTTTTAAAAGCATTTTTTCTACAACCTCTTCGGCCGAAGAGGTTGTAGAAAAAATGCTTTTAAAAGTTAAAAAAAAAGAGTTGGCCACGCCCACCCAGTCACATTACCCCTCCCCCCCCATCAAGCTATACCCACTGAACCGGTAGTAACAAATTTTACATTTCACCACTGACAACAGAGGTTTTGTCTTTCAAACAGTGGTTTATTTCAGGGGTGAAATGCTACAGGTTCGGGCCGATTCGCCCGAACCGGTAGTAAAAAAAAAAGTTTTTTAAAAAAGTTCCAAAGACCAGCTGAGTGATGCGCGATCGTCAGAACTGTTTTGTTTTTTTTTACTTTTTAAAACATTTTTAACTATCGGTTCCAGAGAACCAGTAATAAAAAAATGCTTTAAATTTTTTTTAAAAAAAGGTTCTCAAGCTCGCGTCCTCATCATGCAGGACTGCAACTCCTCCCTCCATAGGTACATCTCCATCTTTACACTCCAGGAGAGGTAGGTTGTCTCATTCGTCTCATTCAGCTGAGACCTCCCATTACGCCGACGGAGCAGGGGTGAAATGCTCCCGGTTCGGACAGGATCGCCCAATCCGGTAGCGATGGTGGCAGGTGGTTTGGAGAACCGGTAGGAAAAACCCTAACCCTATGCCCAGCTGAGCCGCGTGATCATCAGAGGCTTTTTTTTTAATTTTTAAAAGCATTTTTTCTACAATCTCTTTGGCTGAATAAATGCTTTTATAAGTTAAAAAAAAGCCTCTGACGATCCCAGCTGAGTTGCCTGATCGTCAGAGGCTTTTAAAAGCATTTTTTTCTGTAACCTCTTAAGGTTGAAGGGCCTGGTGGCGCAGCAGACTAAAGCCTGTTATTAACATTCAGCTGCCTGCAATTACTGGAAGTTCGAATCTCACCAGGCTCAAGGTCGACTCAGCCTTCCATCCTTTCTAAGGTAGGTCAAATGAGGACCCAGTTTGTGGGGGCAATAAGCTGACTTTGTATAAAATATACAAAAGTAGGAAGGCTGTTGCTTAACGCATTGTAAGCCGCCCTGAGTCTCCGGAGAAGGGCGGCATATAAATCAAATTTAAAAAAAATGTTTTTAAAAGTTAAAAAAAAAAAAGTTGGCCACGCCCACCCAGTCACATTACCCCCACCACCACCAAGCCACGCCCACAGAACTGGTAGTAATAAATTTTACATTTCACCACTGCGACGGAGGCCGTGCTGCCTGCTTTCGTTCACCAGCCACTAACCGCTATCAAACCATGTTGCTCAACTCCTCTGGCTTTTGTCTTCTCTCTGGTCTCTAGTGACTAGACTCTGGCCTTCTCTCTGGACTGGCCCCATAACCTGTCAGAGTGTGCATGTTTGAGCTAGTTTGAGAGAACCCAGGAGCAAAATACAGGACAGAGAAGTTTTGTCTTTCTAACCATGGTTTATCTACAAGTTATAAACAGTATATATACCGTTTTCCCAAAATAAGACATCCCTTGTAGTGGTGCATTTCAATTTTTTCTTACTACCAATTCTGTGGGTGTGGCTTGGTGGGCGTGGCAGGGGAAGGATACTGTAAAATCTCCATTCCCACCCCGCTGCAGCGGAAGGATACTGTAAAATCTCCATTCCCTCCCCACTCCAGGGGAAGGATACTGTAAAATCTCCATTCCCACCCCACTGCAGCGGAAGGATACTGTAAAACTCCCATTCCCTCCTCAATCCAGGGGAAGGTTACTGCAAAATCCCCATTTCCTCCCGATCAGCTGGGACTCGGGAGGCAGAGAATAGACGGGGGCGGGGCCAGTCAGAATTTTTACCACCGGTTCTCCGAACTACTCAAAATTTCTGCTACCGGTGCGTTTCAAGGTGTTGGTAATCATCTTTAAAGCGCTCCATGGCTTAGGACCAGGGTACTTACGGGACCGCCTTCTGCCACCAATTGCCTCCCACCGGCCGGTTCGCTCCCACAGAGAGGGCCTCCTCAGGGTGCCGTCAGCCAGACAATGCCGGCTGGCGACCCCCAGGGGGAGAGCCTTCTCTGTGGCAGCCCCTACCCTCTGGAATGATCTTCCTCCAGAACTGAGAACAATTGCTGACCTCCGGACTTTTCGTCGGGCTCTGAAGACTCATCTCTTTCAGCTTGCCGGACTTGCCTGATCCCTTCTATTTTTTAAATATTTGTAAATTTTAACTTTTTAGAGTTTTCATTCGGTTTTATACTTTCAGCCTAATTTATATTGGTTTTAGTATGTTTTTAAATGTTTGTGTACTGGTTTTTTTAATTGGCTGTTCACCGCCCTGAGTCCGCTAGGAGAAGGGCGGTATAGAAATTTAATAAATAAATAAATAAATAAATAAATAAATAATCAAGGACCCCACAGGTTCAACCTTGAGCTATAAATGTTCATCTTTATCGGTGTCCCTCTGAAATGCTCTTTTTTTCTAGAAAGTCCAGGGGTAAATTAAAACTCTGCCATTGATGCCATAGTAACGGTAGTCCTTGACCTATGACCATAATGGCCACTATGTCAGTATATCCTGATGTTTGTAAAACATATCTTACAACCTTTTCTGCAATGGTCATTAAACGAACTTACGGCCCTTTATGTAGTGTCCGTTTGAACTTACGACCCTGACATAAAATGGCATACAAAGCAGACCTCGGATTTACGACCATCGCGGCATCTACAAGGTCACATGATCAAATTTGGGCACAAAGTCAGATTCACTTAACAGCGAATCTAAAGCGACCTAAAAAGGACGTAAAAATTGGACGTGACTCGTTTAACAACCGCCTTGCTTAACATTCTCATCCCCAATGTGGTCATAAATCAAGGACTGCCTGCAATAGCTCTTTATAAATGTTTTTTTTTTCTTGCCTGCAAAAAAATCTTTTTTTTTGCCATCTTCAACTTTGCTGTGGCTGTAAGAAACACAGATTTCTAGAGGTGCTGAAGTAGAAGAAATACAGACTATTTTCATTACAGAAATGGCTTCTTTTTCCGAATTTGGTTAGCCTAGTCAAATTCAGGTGGTTTGAGTCCCCTTTTTCATCCCAGAAAATAAACTCATGGTTCTTTTGCCATTAATGAATCGTTTTTGCTTCGGATCATGTTTCGTTTGGCTCTTTCTTCTCAGTGACAATTCTTCCTTCTGCAGAGCTCTGTACAATACAGAATATCGGAACTTCTGAAATGGAATATTTGTTTAATGTTCACGCACGCAAGGAGGGAAAATAACACCTCGTATTTAAAGAATTAAAGTGTTGAAGCATTCACAACTTCTGGAGACTTGAGACCATTTTTTAAAAAAATTTGATTTATATGCCGCCCTTCTCCAAAGACTCAGGGTGGCTTACAATGCGTTAAGCAACAGCCTTCCTACTTTTGTATATTTATACAAAGTCAGCTTATTGTCCCCACAAACTGGGTCCTCAATTGACCTACCTTAGAAAGGATGGAAGGCTGAGTCAACCTTAAGCCTGGGGAGATTCGAACTGGTGTAATTGCAGACAGCTGGATGTTAATTACGGTGCTTTAGTCTGCAGAGTTAAACCAGGCTCTTTATCCCACTGAGGACTGTTGCTACATCTCTGTGGGTCAAGATCAAAATCCAAGTGCTTGGCAGTAGTCCTTATTCCATCCCAAATAAATATATGTCCAATCTTTTCTTAAAAACTGGACTAAACCCCCTAAACCTCCCTTTCAACTGAATGACTTTGGCTAATCTTAATGCCATCATTCTTCTCCAGCTTACTACCGAACAACATTTAGGTTGCAAACCTCTTTTAATTTAATTTTTTTTTAAAAGAAATAACGTTGGCCCTCTGCCACGTTGGATTCAGACAAGAACTTTTCCCCTTCCCATTTTTGACTTTTTAAAATCTTTTAGCTTTGTACCCCCTTTTAGCTTTGTTGATTAAATCCAACAGCACCCCTCCAATAAGGGAGCGACGGAAAACAGGATCCCGTAGCTAAATCCAGACTGAACTTTTCAAATAAAAGTTTTGTTTTTTTAAAAAAACAAATCCCCAAGACTTACAGATGTAGCTAAGATTTGTCTTCTGTAGGCAGCCTCTTGTTCTGGATGGTCTTTAATAATTTTCTGCGAGGGACGTCCTGCCTTAGGCGTTGGCTGGTGTTGGTGGTGTGGAAAACCCATCCCTTTTCTCTTCTGGAATCATTTATTGGTGGAATAGCCCATGTCAAAGGAAGATTTGATAGGCAAGCGGTAATGCCGAAGAAAACCCTGGATTTGACTAATACGATAATGGAGAAAGCAAATTCTCACTGCAGAAATGACGGCTGCTCCCAGGAGGCCTATAAAGCTTTTTTGCAAAGGGGGAAAAAGAAAAAAAACCAACAACGAAGAACACATTTAGCAAAATAACAGAAATAACAGGGTTGAAAGGGACCTTCGGAGGTCTTCTAGTCCAACCCCCTGCTCAGGCAGGAAACTCTGTACCCCATTTCAGACAAAACGTCGTCCAATCTCTTCTTAAAAACTGCCAGTGATGGAGCACCTACAACTTCCGTTGTATTTTTATATTTCAGGATGTTGAAATTCTGGAAAGAGTGCAGAGAAGAGCAACCAGGATGACAGAAGGCTGAAACATATGAAGAACGGTTGCAGGAACTGGGCATGGCTAGTTTAATGAAAAGAAGGACCAGGGGAGACATGATAGCATCTTCCAATATCTCAGGGGCTGCCCCAAAGAAGAGGGAGTCAAGCTATTCTCCAAAGCACCTGAGGGAAGGACAAGAAGCAATGGGTGGAAACTAATCAAGGAGAGAAGCAATCTGGAATTAAGGAGAAATTTCCTGACAGTGAGAACAATTAATCAGTGGAACAGCTTGCCACCGGAAATGCACCAACACTGGACATTTTTAAGAAAAGGCTGAACAACCATTCTTTCCTTTCCTTTCGTTTCCTTTCTTTTCCTTTCCTTTCCTTTCCTTTCCTTTCCTTTCCTTTTCCTTCTTTTCCTTTCCTTTTTCCTTTCCTTTCCTTCTTTCCTTTCTTTTCCTTCTTTCCTTTCTTTTCCTTCTTTCCTTTCTTTTCCTTTCCTCCTTTCCTTCTTTCCTTTCCTTCCCTTTCCTTTCCTTTCCTTCTGCATCCTTTCCTTTACTTTCCTTTTGCTTCTTTTCCTTTCCTTTTGCTTCTTTTCCTTTCCTTTTGCTTCTTTTCCTTTCCTTTTTCCTTCTTTCCTTTCCTTCTTTCCTTTCCTTTCCTTCTTTCCTTTCTTTTCCTTCTTCCCTTTCTTTTCCTTTCCTTCTTTCCTTTCCTTTCCTTTCCTTCTTTCCTTTCCTTTCCTTTCCTTTCCTCTCCTCTCCTCTCCTTCCCTTTCCTTCCCTTTCCTTTCCTTCTGCATCCTTTCCTTTCCTTCTTTCCTTTCCTTTCCTTTCCTTTCCTTTCCTTCTGCATCCTTTCCTTTCCTTTCCTTTCCTTTCCTTTCCTTTCCTTTCCTTTCCTTCTTTCCTTTCCTTTCCTTTCCTTTCCTTTCCTTTCCTTTCCTTTCCTTTCCTTTCCTTTCCTTTCCTTTCCTTTCCTTTCCTTTCCTTTCCTCTCCTCTCCTCTCCTTCCCTTCCTTCTCCATCTCTAGCGGTTTTCAAGAAGAGATTGGACCACCATGTGTCTGAAAATGATATAGAGCAGTGATGGCTAACCTTTTTGCCGTCACGTGCCAAAAGTGGGGAGAACATGGGGGTGTCGCACATGTGCGTGCCCACACCCATAATTCAATGCGCCCCACCCCCCATGCATGCACATACGACTCCCCGACATGACCCCCGCTTTTGGTACATGATGGCCCGGTGGTTCTGGTAGGCCCATTTTTTCACCCTCCCCAGGCTCCGGAGGCTTTTTGGGAGCCTGGGGAGGGTGAAAACGGCCTTCCCCACACCTCCAGAGGCCCTTTGGAGGCCGGAAACAGCCAGTTTCCACACTTCCAGTGGGCCCAGAAGGCCCGAAAATCAGCTGGCTGCCATGTGCATGCGTGAGCTAGGGCAACGCTTGCGTGCCCATGGATATGGCTCCGCGTGCCACCTCTGGTAGGGGGGCCATAGGTTCGCCATCCTGGGTATAGAGTCTCCTGCTTGAGGAGGGGTTGGACTAGAAGACCTCCAGGGTCCCTTCCATCTCTGTTACGTGGCACAATCTCGTGAAATAGGAAATTCAAAGTTTGAATCTTTGCAGCTTGGAAATTTAAATTCCAGGATGAGAAAAAATAACAAGTGGTAATTTGTCTTCCAAGAAACTGCTTTGCAGATGTCCAGAAAATTGTGTTTAGCTTGAGTGGCTTTAGGATCTGTGTTTGTTTGTTTTTTAACTGTAGGGGGAAAAACAGATATACTCTGGATGTGATCTCACTTCCACATCACACAGCCTATTCAAGGAAGCTACAATATCAGCAAAGACCTTTTTTTTAATGTCTCCAGATTTCACTGCAAAACGCTGCTGGGAAATAAAAACATGGCCATAAAAACTCTCCAAGGAATTAAACACGCACAGACACACACACACACACACACACACACACAATGAGCACGACAACACAAACAAGATTTCTTTTGAAAACAGAGCGCCAGGTGAAAATGCCGCATTGTTAGTCACTGAGTTTTGATCGGAAATTGGAGCATCTGTTTAGAGCGAATGAGAAAGCAGGCAGGATCCTACACATTCATTTCTTTTCCATTGTTGTTAAATGAATCACTGCAGGGGTTTCGTTTGGCTGGCCTGGACTGATGGGGTTTGAATGTTTTAACTTGTTCGTCTTAATTGCGCTTTTAACTGTTAAATTATGAGATTTGGATTTGATTTCTTTTTTAACTTTTTCATTAGATTTTTTTTTTTACTCTTGTGGGCCGCCCTGAGTCCGGCTGGAGATAGGGCAGCATACAAATCTCATGAAAGAAAGAAAGAAAGAAAGAAAGAAAGAAAGAAAGAAAGAAAGAAAGAAAGAAAGAAAGAAAGAAAGAAAGAAAGAGAGAAATAAAGAGAGAGAGAGAGAAATAAAGAGAGAGAGAGAAGAAAGAAAGAAAGAAAGAGAAAGAAAGAAAGAAAGAAAGAAAGAAAGAAAGAAAGAAAGAAAGAAAGAAAGAAAGAATTTCTTATACAAGGAGTCCTAGTTTACGACCGCAATTGAGCCTCGGATTTCTGCTGCTAAGCGAGATATTTGTTAAAATGAGTTTTGCCCTCCTTTTACGGGCTTTCTTCCCATGGTTGTTAAGTGAATCACTGCAGGGGTTTAAGTTAGTAACACGGTTATTAAGCGAATCTGGCTTCCCCATTGATTTGGCTTGTCAGGAGGTCGCAAAATGGGATCACGTGAGCTCGGGACAATACAACCGTCATAAGTACATGCCAGTTGCCAAGCACTTGGATTTTGATTTTGACCACAGAGATGTAGCAATGGTCCTAAGTGGGATACATGGTCCCAAGTCTACGGAAGTTGTGAATGCTTCAACACCGGATGTTTTAAAGAAGAGATTGGATAACCATTTGTAGGGGGTTGGATTAGAAGACCTCCAAGGTCCCTCCAATTCTGTTTTCCTTCCTTCCTTCCTTCCTTCCTTCCTTCCTTCCTTCCTTCCTTCCTTCCTTCCTTCCCCATCTCTAGAGGCTTTTAAGAAGAGTATTGATCTGAAATGGTGTAGGGTTTCCTTCCTTCCTTCCCTCCCTCCTTCCTTCCTTCCCCATCTCTGGAGGCTTTTAAGAAGAGATTGGACATCCATTGGTCTGAAATGGTGTAGGGTTTTCTTCCTTCCTTCCTTCCCTCCCTCCCTCCTTCCTTCCTTCCTTCTTCCTTCCTTCCTTCCTTCCCCATCTCTGGAGGCTTTTAAGAAGAGATTGGACATCCATTGGTCTGAAATAGTGTAGGGTTTCCTTCCTTCCTTCCTTCCTTCCTTCCTTCCTTCCTTCCTTCCTTCCTTCCTTCCTTCCTTCCCCATCTCTGGAGGCTTTTAAGAAAAGATTGGACAGCCATTGGTCTGAAATGGTGTAGAGTTTCCTTCCTGAGCAGGGGGCTGGACTAGAAGACCTCCAAGGTCCCTTCCAACTCTGTCATTCTATTTTCTATAGTCTAAGTCACTTTTTTTTTACTGCTGTCATAACTTCAAACAGTCACTAAACGAACTGTTGTAAGTCAAGGAGTTATCTGCATTTGGAAAATGCCCTGAAAATATCATCAGAGAATCTAACATTGCCGGTCTCTTGCGTATAAATCTTTTCAGATTAATCTCCTTCAAGGTATTATATCAGTGGTGAAATTCATTTTTTTTCACTACTGGTTCTGTGGGCATGGCAAAATCCCCATTCCCACCCCACTCCAGGGGAAGGATACTGCAAAATCCCCATTCTGTCCCCACTCCAGGGGAAGGATATTGCAAAATCCCCATTCCCACCCCACTCTGGGGCCAGCCAGAGGTGGTGTTTGCCGGTTTTTGTTTTTGTTTTTTTATTTGATTTATATGCCGCCCTTCTCCGGAGACTCAGGGCGGCGTACAATGCGTTAAGCAATAGCCTTCATACTTTTGTATATTTATACATAGTCAGCTTATTGCCCCCACAAACTGGGTCCTCAATTTACTCAAAGGATGGAAGGCTGAGTCGACCTTGAGCCTGGCTAGGATTGAACTCGTAGAAATTGCAGGCAGCTGGATGTTAATTGTTGCCTTTAGCAGGAGGCATTAGCCCCCTACGCTATTCAGGCTCAGTTTCTCCGAACTACTCAAAATTTCCACTACCGGTTCTCCAGAACCTGTTGGAACCTGCTGGATTTCACCCCTTTATTATATACTATTCCTTACTTTTAAAAACAGTGATGGGTACCCAATCAGTTTTGCCTTCTGAGCAATGGGTGCATTTGACTTTCAACAGAATTACTGCTTTCTGATCCAAAATATTCCCTGGGACGGTAGTGGGGGTGGAGAGAAAGGGTTAAAGAGGGGCACGGCTTCGATTGTGTTGTTGCAGCCACCATTTTGACCCCCTCGGATTCTCCACGGCCGCCATTTTGGGCAACGGCCCAGCAAAATGCTTCCAATCCATCCATTGGCTCCAAAAAGCCCAATCGATTAAATGGAGACTGGGTTGGGGTTTTATTTTTATTTATTTTTTTGCTAAAGAAACAAACAGCGAGATGGTTTTTCTTTTGTTCAATTTCCCACAATTAAATCCGAGAAAGAAATTGAGCAGCTTTTAAGAACCGGGCTAATTGCTCAGAGCTGTTGAACGACTCTGCAATTTACCTCAAGTCCTCCAAATTTACTGGAAAACGGATGAGGTAAACCAAGTCACGTCCTTCCGCCTCCTCTGTTTTTCCCATGCTGAGTTCCAAAAAAAAAAGAATTCATCCATTTACTTCACTGATGGGTTTCACATTTTGTTGCTACCGGTTCGCCGCACGTCCGTGCATGCGCCCGGCTTTCCACGCATGCGCTTTACTCGCGCACCCGCCTTCCGCAGATACGGCCTCAAAACTGTGCCTAAATAGGACGGCATAGAGCCGGGGAGGTTGGGAAGGCTCCTGCACCACGGTGGTAGGGGAAGTGTTTTTTGCCCTCCCCAGGCTCCGGAGGCTTTCCTTGAACTTCCGGGAGGGCGAAAATGGCCTCCCCAGGCTCCGGAGGCCCTCTGGAGGCCGTAAATGGGCCCGTTTGCGGCTTTCCTGAACTTCCGGTAGGCCTGTTTTTCACCCTCCCTGAGCCTCCACACCAGTAGTGGGTTTCAAGTTTTTTTACTAGCGGTTCTGTGGGTGTGGCTTAGTGGGCGTGGCATGGCTTGGTGGGCGTGGCTTGGTGGGCGTGGCAGGGGAAGGATACTGTAAAATCTCCGTTCCATCCCCACTCCAGGCGGAAGGATACTGTAAAATCTCCATTCCCAGCCCACTCCAGGTGGAAGAATACTGTAAAATCTCCATTCCCACCCCACTCCAGGGGAAGGACATTGTAAAATCTCCATTCCGTCCCCACTCCAAGTGGAAGAATACTGTAAAATCTCCATTCCGTCCCCACTTCAGGTGGAAGGATACTGTAAAATCTCCATTCCGTCCCCACTCCAGGTGGAAGGATACTGTAAAATCTCCATTCCGTCCCCACTCCAGGCGGAAGGATACTGTAAAATCTCCATTACTTCCCCACTCCAAGGGAAGGTTAGTGCAAAATCCCCATTTCATCCCGATCAGCTGGGCCTCGGGAGGCAGAGAATAGATGGGGGCAGGGCCACTCAGAATTTTTACTACCGGTTCTCCGAACTACTCAAGATTTCTGCTACCGGTTCTCCAGAACTGGTCAGAACTTGCTGAAACCCCCCCCCCTCTGCTCCGCACACACCCTGCATTTACCTGCATCCAAAACGGGCCGCATGGGGACTCCTGAGTGGGGAGGGATGATCAGGGCCAGCCAAGAGTAGGATTTGGGGGTTCTCCGAACTGCACAGAATCTTAGCTAGAGGTTCTCCCGAACCCCACCCGCAATCTCCTCTACTGTTTCGCTTGAACCGGTATGAACCAGTTAAATACCACCTCTGATTTACTTCCTGCAAACAGTCACACATTAGCAAAAGCCGACTCTGGACCCAGAAAGCTCTAATTATCAGATGTTTGATTGCCACCTGCGAAAATTCCAGGAATCCCAAAATTGGAAGGGACCTTGGAGGTTTCTACTCCAAGCCCTTCACCAAGGCAGGAATAATCCCTCCCAAGAGGTCTATGGAGTGTCTCCGTCATCCATCCATCATGGTTGTCCCAAAAAGTGCTGTTTTGGGGTTTTTTTTTCTTTCAAGAGGCAACTGGTTTTTCTTGGAAGGCCTTTCCCTTCTCATCCAAGAAGCTTCTTCGGCTCTGACTGGATGGTGCGGAAGGAAAGGATTGCTACTCCTTGCTGACAGCTGGTCATTTGCATCCTTTTGGAGAGCCGTTGAGGCCACTTGCAAGTTTGTCCTGTCCTCAGTGTCAGCTGAGTGGTGCAAATGGGTGTGGGAACTGGGAAGGGCATTGGACTTGGGTATCTTCGAGACCGTCTCCTGCCACCAGTAGCCTCCCACCGGCCAGTTCACTCCCACAGAGAGGGCCTCCTCAGGGTGCCATCAGCCAAGTTATGTCAGCTGGCGACACCCAGGGGGAGGGCCTTCTCTGTGGGAGCCCCTGCCCTCTGAAATGAACTGCCCCCCCGAAATGCGTAAGATTTCCGACCTCCGTGTATTTCGCTGTGCCCTCCAGACTCTATTGTTCCGCCAGGCTGGCCTATCAATGGGATGATTTTAATTGATTGTCTTAAATGTTGGGTTTTAAATCTGAGCCTAAATTATTTATTAATTTTAATTATTTTTTAATTGATGTGTCTTTGTGCTTTTTACAGGCTGTGCACCGCTCTGAGTCCTTCGGGAGAAGGGCGGTATAGAAATAAAATCATCATCATCATCATCATCATCATTATCATCATCACTCAGGTGACCCTAAGGACACAGACAAACCTTCAAGTGGCCTCAACGACTCTCTAAAATGATGCAATTGACCAGGAGTGTAAATCCTTCCCTTCCCCACCATCCAGTCAGAGCTGAAGAAGCTTCTTGGATGAGAAGGGAAATGTCTTCAAAGAAAAACCAGAAAGTCCAGTGGCCTCTTGAAAAAAGCACCTTTTTGGATAACCCTTCCCTAGTCAGAAGGGAAGGAACAATTTCAAGAGGAAGAGATGCTCTGCCTTAATAGAAGAGAAGATTTGTAGCTCAGGGTTCAACTGTGGCGGGAAAGTGGGGATTGTGGAGAAGGAACAAGATGATGAGGAGGAGGATGAGAACTATATAATAAGATAAGAGCCTTGGTGGTGCAGCAGACTAAAGTGCTGTTAAGTAACACCAGCTGCCTGCAATGACTGTGAGTTCGAATCTCCCCCAGGCTCAAGGTTGACTCAGCCTTCCATCCTTCCGAGGCAGGTAAAATGAGGACCCAGTTTGTGGGGGCAATAAGCTGACTTTGTATAAAAAAGAACACCGCTTAGGGGGGCCGAAAGCCCTACTAAGCAGGTATCTGTACATGGGACTCCCCTTGAGGAGCACCCGGAGGCTCCAACTGATCCAGAATGTGGCCACGCGAATGATTATGGGGGCGACGGGGCGCTTCCATGTGACACCTCTCCTGTGCGAGCTGCACTGGCTCCCGGTGATCTTCCGGGTGCGCTTCAAGGTATTGGTTCTTACCTTTAAAGCGCTCCATGGCTTAGGGCTAGGGTATTTACGAGACCACCCTCTGCCACCGATAACCTCCCACCGGCCAATACGCTCTCACAGAGAGGGTCTCCTCAGGGTGCCGTCGGTCAGGCAATGTCGGCTGGCGACCCCCAGGAGGAGAGCCTTCTCTGTGGGGGCACCCGCCCTCTGGAACGAGCTACCCCCGGGGATACAACTGATCCCAGACCTCCGTACTTTCCGCAAGGCCCTGAAGACGTTTCTATTCCAGCAAGCCGGGCTGGCTTAAAAAGATTTTAATGGGTTAATTTTAGCGAAGGGTTTTAAATTTGGGGAAGCCAAAATGGATTTAATTGTGTTTTAAATCATTTTACTGTTTGTATTTTAAATGATGGCTGTTCACCGCCCTGAGTCCGTCAGGAGAAGGGCGGTATACAAAATGAAATGAAATAATGAAATATACAAAAGTATGAAGGCTATTGCTTAATGCACTGTAAGCCGCCTTGAGTCTCCAGAGAAGGGCGGCATATAAATCGAACCAATAAATTGAACCAATAAACTATGGGGTCCTTAGTGCTACTAAACTGCTTGTTTTCTTACAGACGTTTCCTTACCCAACTAGGTAACATCAGCAATGCTAGAAGGGAGTGGGGTGTGTGGAGAGGAGGAGGGGAAGCACTGCGGGGTTTTCAGTGATTTCTGAGTTTGGTTGTTTTATTGCAGTTGTTTCATTACCCAACTAGGGAACAATATCAGTGCTGGAGGAGAGGGGCTTTATGGAAGGGAGGAGGAGGAGGAGGAGGAAGACTGAAGGGTGTCCTCTGAGCTTGATGGTTGCAAACATCTCATGACCCAACCAGGGAACAATATCAGTGCATTCAGAGAGAAGAGGTTCCGTTATTATTAGCTCTGTCCCAAAAGAAAGTCAGAGATTGTTTTTCTTTACAAATCGGTTTTAATGTATCATCTTTTGGTCACTTTTCTTTTTTTAGAAAAAAAAAATTTAAATTCTGAATTTTGATCACCTAACCGGGGAGATGTTGAAATGGTCGTAAGTGTGAAAAACAGTCATAAGTCGGAACTGGAACCCCGGAAATGCGCAAGATCTCCGACCTCCGTGTATTTCGCTGTGCCCTCAGGACTCTGCTGTCCCGCAGGCTGGGCTATCAATGTAAATGATTTTAAATTGGGTTTTAATTCGAAATTATTTAATAATTGTAATTATTTTTTAATTGATGTCTATATATCTTTGTGCTTTTAACTGGCTGTACACCGCCCTGAGTCCTTCGGGAGAAGGGCGGTATAGAAATATTATTATTATTATTATTATTATTATTATTATTATTATTATTATTATTATTAGCTTTTTGTTAGTTCCGTTAACTTTGGTCACTAAATGAACTGTTGTAAGTCGAGGACTGCCTGTAATCAAGAGGGGAAGGCATTTGGAAATTTCCTGACAGTGAGAACCATTAACCAGTGGAACTGCCTGCCACCAGAAGTTGTGGGTGCTCCATCACTGGAAGTTTTTAAGAAGAGGTTGGACAGCCATTTGTCTGGAATGGCATAGGATCTCCTGTTTGAGCAGGGGGTTGGACTAGAAGACCTCCGAGGTCCCTTCCGGCTCTGTTCTGCCGTAATTCCTCTTCAGCATCACGTAAGCCGCACCCACGGCAGCATCGGCGACTTTGCCGTAGACCACGGGGAGAGCGAAGGCCGCCTCCACTTCCTGCTTCATCACCTCGTTTCGGCAGAGTCCGCTTCCGCTCGCCACGATCCGTTTCGCCCCGGCGTCCTTCAAGCTCTCGGAAGGGAGCATGGAGTGCAGGTTTCGGATCACTCCTCGGCACAAAGCCCGGATCACCTGCCCCAAGGAAATTTCGGAAGCCGCGATTGCCGTCACCGAAGCCAGACGGGCGGGCGCGTGCCTTTCTCCGAAGACGGTGGGGCAGATGTGAAGGCGGGTCTCGGCGTGGCTCAGGCCGGCTTCGATCATCGGCCGGTAGAGAGTCGATTCGGAGACTTCGATCCCTGCGAAAAAGGAGGAGAACGTGGAGCAAGGATTGAAGGTGAGCGGGGAAGACCTCGATTTATGATCGCAATACAGCTCCAAATTTCTGTTGCTGAGCGTGACATTTGTTAATGGGGAGGAGGAAGAGGGAGGGAGGGAGGGAGGGAGGGAGGGAGGGAAGGAGGGAGAAAATGGAAGGAAGGAAGATGAGAAAGTGAAAAGGAAGGAAGGAAAGAATGGGGAAGGGAGGAAGGAGGGAGGGAGGGTGGAAGGAAGGAGAGAGGAAAGGAAAGAAGGAAGGAAGGATAGAATGAGGGAGGGAGGAAAGAAAGAATGGGAAAGGAGGGAAGGAAAGACAGAATCAGGGGAGGGAGGGATGGAGGGGGGAGGAGGAAGAGAAAGGAGAGAGGGAGGGAGGAAGGAAGGAGCCTTGGTGGCGCAGGGGACTACAGTGCTGTTAAGGTAGCACTTAGCTGCCAGCTGCCTGCAATTACTGCGAGTTCGAATCTCACCAGGCTCAAGGTTGACTCAGCCTTCTATCCTTCCAAGGTAGGTAAAATAAGGACCCAGATTGTGGGGGTAATAAACTGACTTATATAAATCGAACCAATAAATAAATAAATAAGTAGGGAAGAAGGAAGGAAGTAGGAAGGAAGGAAGGAAGGAAAGAAAGAAGGATGGAAGGAAGGTGAGAAAGTGGAAAGGAAGGGAGGAAGTAGGGGAGAAGGATGGAAGGGAAGAAGAAGAAAAAGAGGGAGGGAGGGGGAAGGAGAAAGAGGAGGGAGGGAGAGAGGGAGGGAGAGAGGAAGGAAGAAAGGAAGGGATGGAGAGGGTGGGAAAGAAAGGAGGAAGGAACAAAGGAAGGAACAAAGGGGGAGGGATGGAGGAAGAAAAGAAGGAAAAGAAGGAAGGAAAGGATTGCAAAGCTGAGGATGACAAACCTCCCCCTCCATTTGCATTCCCAGAGCAAAGCTAAGCCCCCCACCCCACCCCCACAGAAGTCTCTACCTAGCTCAGCCATCCATCCAACCAGCATCTTCACAAACATCGCCATCACGTTTCCGCCGTTCAGCGAAGCAGCCACCGCCAGGTAGCGGTTGTCGAAATACGGGAAATACTGTACAGGGGAATTCGGCTCGGGGGACTCCACGGGCTGAAACCCGGGGGGCATGGAGACCGCCAACTGGGCAGACGTCCCGACATTGAGAACTGGACAGGCGGGAAGGTGGGAAGAAGAGAGAGACCATTAAGTACAAAACCAGAAGCCTCCTTTTAAAAATGAGACTTTCCCCACCCCCGGCCGCTTCCCTCTCCGTTGCTCAATTAAGTTCAGTGCAAAAGTATTTCATTTATTTCGCTTTACAAACAGTCCTTCTCGTACGACCACAGCGGAGCCCAAAATTTCTGCTGCTAAGCGAGACAGTCGTTAAGTGGGTTTTGACTCCTTTTATGATTTTTCCTGTTGCTTCCTCTTTTCTCCATGTCACAAATGCCTCTCCCTTCTAGCACTGATGATGTTCCCTAGCTGGGTGAAGAAATGTCTACAAGAAAACCACCCAGCTCAGAGAGCACCGAGGACCTCACAGTCGTCGTTGTCCTTCTCCTCCTCGTTCTCACAAACCCTTCTCTCTTCCAGCACTGATGATGTAACTGTTGTGGTCTGCCAACAGCCTGCAGAGCTGGCAGTGGAGTCAAACAGTGAGGCTGGGGTGGAATATGGATCAGCCCTGGAGTCTGGGGAAGGCTCAGACGAGGGCTCTGCGTCAGAGGCAGAGATGGGGCCAGGGCCATCTGGGAGTGATGCGCAGACTCCGGAGCTGTTCTGTCCACGCCACACAAACAGACACACACTCAGACAGTCGAGGGTTAAATAAACTGGCAGGCAACCAATTAGTCCGATAAGACGCTTGGCAGCAATCCCAGCAGCTGCTTGCCAAGACCTTTATCAACTTAGCAGAAAATACACACCACAATTGTCCAGAAATAATAGCTGAAGCCGAAATGCAGGAATAAATCTGAAGACTCCAAGGGATTTACTAGTTTTGTCCGTCACAGAGTTGAAGGCTTAACTCACTCCCTTTTATAGCCTGTGGGGTGTGGTCCAGTGAGTCAGCTAATCACGGGCACGCCTTTTCTTCTGCTGCGCACGCCTGTCTCTGCAACGCTGGTGAGGGTCCAGCCAAAACTCATTACCCTCATCACTGTCCACCTGTGGCTGCGGGGACGAGCTTGGCTCTGCGCCTATCTCTTGCCCTTCGGTGTCCTCCAGAGGCATTGCCAGAGAGGAGGGTCCTGGAGAAGGAGGCCTTGCCAACTCCTCTCCCTCACTCTCAGATTCCTCTCCTGCTGATGACACAGGCTTAGGCAACGGAGCCACAACAGGAGCCTCCTGAGTCGGACAGCAGAGAGGCAGAGGAACAGGAGCCTGTTCCTAGTGCGCGCATGCGCAGAGCTGCCAGAAGATTAAACAGTTAAAACTAAAGGGACGACTCGGGAGTAAGGCCTGGAGATGATTGGCCCCTCCCATAAGGCTTAAAAGAGCAGCAAAGGCTCTTGGGCTCTTTGTAGGAAAGCAACGTTGTTAATTCTGTTCCCGGTCGGCATCTCTGTTTGATTCTGGACTCCGTGGGGCTTTGCCAAGTCAGTCTTTGGAAGAGTGCCAAGGGAGGTAAAGGTTGGTGATTATTATCCCGAAGGACTTCTCCCGAAGGACTTTTTGCAACTAACTGGGACTCAGCTGTGAATGAACGTAATTCACAGCTATTGCAATAAAAGAGGTTTCTGGGACTACGGGTGTGTTTTAATGACTCAGGAAGCCTAGGTCACAACAATAACCTAACTGGGTTATAAAATGCTACAAGGAAACCGCCCAGCTCAGAGAGCCTCAAGGAGCCCACAGAACCAAATTTAGGCCTCCACAAGCCTAAAGTTCCCTTTTCCTGCAAAGCAGAATAATCTTCCCTCGCTCAAATTCAACATTTCCATTCTTGGCTTCAGTGGCACCTACCTGCATCGCTGTTTTCAGACATGCAAGAATAAACCGAGCACTGGAAATCTCCCAAGGCTACCCCAACTTTGGTCCCAGCTGGGATCCGATGCCACACCTGGCAGGTTTCCCCAGCAAGATCTCCAGAATCGACCACTTCAGGAAGCAAGTGGATAGGAAAGCCGGCGTCTTTCAAACTAAAAAAAAGAAGCAAGAATGAGAAGAGAAGCAGGCTGAATAATACGGGTAGATAGGTAGACCTCCCCTTATGACCACAATGGAGCCCAAATTTTTCATTGCTAAGCGAGACAGTTGTTTAAGTAGGTTTTGCCCCATTTAATGACTTTTATGGCCACCGTTGTTAAGTGAATCACTGCATTTGGTAAGCCGGTTGTTAAGTGAATTTGGCTTCCCCACTGACAACTGCTAGTCAGAAAGTCACAAAAACGTCATAAATATAAGTCAGTTGCCAAGCGTCAAGTGGCCATGGGGATGCCGCAACAGTCATAAATGTGAAAACTGGTCATAAGTCATTGTTTTCAGTGGCAATGTAACTTCAAATGAATGGTTGTAAGTTGCCAGTATTCCATTTTATAGTTCTTTATGCTATTTCTATATTTGTTTGATTGCTGTATTAGTTCCATTTCTGCATTTAATCTATTTTTAAGGCCACCCACCACAATCAACGCATTTAAAATAAAAAGAACATTTTTAAACTTAACTTAAATATAACTTAAATGTTAAAGAAAGTGCTTTAAGAGGGGAGGACTTCAGCTCCCAGAATTCCTCAGGCAGCCATGCTGGCTGGGGAATTGTGAGAGCTGAAGTCCATCCCTCTTAAAGCATTGCTGGCTGGGGAATTCTGGGAGTGGAAGTCCACCCATCTTAAAGCATGCTGGCTGGGGAATTCTGGGAGTTGAAGTCCACCCCTCTTAAAGCATTGCTGGCTGGGGGATTCTGGGAGTGGAAGTCCACCCCTCTTAAAGCATTGCTGGCTGGGGGATTCTGGGAGTGGAAATCCATCCCTCTTAAAGCAGGCTGGCTGGGGAATTCTGGGAGTTGAAGTCCACCCCCCTTAAAGCATGCTGGCTGGGGAATTCTGGGAGTGGAAGTCCACCCCCCTTAAAGCAGGCTGGCTGGGGAATTCTGGGAGTAGAAGTCCACCCCTCTTAAAGCATTGCTGGCTGGGGAATTCTGGGAGTTGAAGTCCATCCCTCTTAAAGCATGCTGGCTGGGGAATTCTGGGAGTGGAAGTCCACCCCTCTTAAAGCATTGCTGGCTGGGGAATTCTGGGAGTAGAAGTCCACCCCTCTTAAAGCATTGCTGGCTGGGGAATTCTGGGAGTTGAAGTCCACCCCTCTTAAAGCATTGCTGGCTGGGGAATTCTGGGAGTGGAAGTCCACCCCTCTTAAAGCAGGCTGGCTGGGGAATTCTGGGAGTTGAAGTCCACCCCCCTTAAAGCAGGCTGGCTGGGGAATTCTGGGAGTTGAAGTCCACCCCCCTTAAAGCAGGCTGGCTGGGGAATTCTGGGAGTGGAAGTCCACCCATCTTAAAACATGTTGACTAGGGAATTCTGGGAGTGGAAGTCCACCCCTCTTAAAGCATGCTGGCTGGGGAATTCTGGGAGTTGAAGTCCACCCATCTTAAAGCAGGCTGGCTGGGGAATTCTGGGAGTTGAAGTCCACCCCCCTTAAAGCAGGCTGGCTGGGGAATTCTGGGAGTTGAAGTCCACCCCCCTTAAAGCAGGCTGGCTGGGGAATTCTGGGAGTTGAAGTCCACCCCCCTTAAAGCAGGCTGGCTGGGGAATTCTGGGAGTGGAAGTCCACCCCTCTTAAAGCAGGCTGGCTGGGGAATTCTGGGAGTTGAAGTCCACCCCTCTTAAAGCATGCTGGCTGGGGAATTCTGGGAGTTGAAGTCCATCCCTCTTAAAGCATGCTGGCTGGGGAATTCTGGGAGTGGAAGTCCACCCCTCTTAAAGCATTGCTGGCTGGGGAATTCTGGGAGTAGAAGTCCACCCCTCTTAAAGCATTGCTGGCTGGGGAATTCTGGGAGTTGAAGTCCACCCCTCTTAAAGCATTGCTGGCTGGGGAATTCTGGGAGTGGAAGTCCACCCCTCTTAAAGCAGGCTGGCTGGGGAATTCTGGGAGTTGAAGTCCACCCCCCTTAAAGCAGGCTGGCTGGGGAATTCTGGGAGTTGAAGTCCACCCCCCTTAAAGCAGGCTGGCTGGGGAATTCTGGGAGTGGAAGTCCACCCATCTTAAAACATGTTGACTAGGGAATTCTGGGAGTGGAAGTCCACCCCTCTTAAAGCATGCTGGCTGGGGAATTCTGGGAGTTGAAGTCCACCCATCTTAAAGCAGGCTGGCTGGGGAATTCTGGGAGTTGAAGTCCACCCCCCTTAAAGCAGGCTGGCTGGGGAATTCTGGGAGTTGAAGTCCACCCCCCTTAAAGCAGGCTGGCTGGGGAATTCTGGGAGTTGAAGTCCACCCCCCTTAAAGCAGGCTGGCTGGGGAATTCTGGGAGTGGAAGTCCACCCATCTTAAAACATGTTGACTAGGGAATTCTGGGAGTGGAAGTCCACCCCTCTTAAAGCAGGCTGGCTGGGGAATTCTGGGAGTTGAAGTCCACCCCCCTTAAAGCAGGCTGGCTGGGGAATTCTGGGAGTTGAAGTCCACCCCCCTTAAAGCAGGCTGTCTGGGCGATTCTGGGAGTAGAAGTCCACCCCTCTTAAAGCATGCTGGCTGGGGAATTCTGAGAGTGGAAGTCCACCCCTCTTAAAGCATGCTGGCTGGGGAATTCTGGGAGTGGAAGTCCACCCCTCTTAAAGCATGCTGGCTGGGGAATTCTGAGAGTGGAAGTCCACCCCTCTTAAAGCATGCTGGCTGGGGAATTCTGGGAGTGGAAGTCCACCCCTCTTAAAGCATGCTGGCTGGGGAATTCTGGGAGTTGAAGTCCACCCATCTTAAAACATGTTGACTAGGGAATTCTGGGAGTGGAAGTCCACCCCTCTTAAAGCATGCTGGCTGGGGAATTCTGGGAGTTGAAGTCCACCCCTCTTAAAGCATGCTGGCTGGGGAATTCTGGGAACTGAATTACACCCACTTAAAGCAGGCTAGCTGGGGGATTCTGGAATTCCACCCATATCCAAGATGCCAGGTTTAATTTATCATTTCTTTTATTTTAGTTACTTAGTTTGTCAAACGTGTACAAAAAAACAGGTATAAGTATAAACGTGGACATGAACTCAGGAAATGGGTACGAATAAATGGGGACAGTAGGACAGGGATGGTAGGCACACTGGTGCGCTTATGCACGCTCCTTAAAGACCTCTTAGGAACGGGGTGAGGTCAACAGTAGACTGTCTAAGATTAAAGTTTTGGGGGTTTGGGGAAGAAACCCCAGAGTCAGGTAGTGCATTCCAGGCATTGACCACTCTGTTGCTGAAGTCATATTTTCTGCAATCAAATGTGGAGCGGTTTACCTTGAGTTTGTATCTATTATTTACTCCTGTATTGTTGTGGTTGAAGCTGAAGTAGTCACTGACATGTAGGACGCTGTAGCAAGACAATTTTGTGTACTGCACTTAGGTCAGAATCTAGGTGGCAGAAACCCCAGTGCACAGATTGTAGTGGGAATCTGTGTATGGGTGTTGTGGCCCATCAGCAGCCTGTGCAGCTAGTAGCTAATTCCAACAGTGAGGAGGCTGGTGTGGTGCAGCTGGCACTCGAGTCAGACAATGAGGAGGCTGGAGAAGAGGTGGTGCCAGAGGCAGAGATTCAGCCAGGGCCTTCACAACCTCCAGAAGCTCCCATAAGTGAAGAGGAAGAAGAGGAGGAGCCTCTTCTCGATGCACAGGCGCGCAGAGCTGCCAAAAGGCAGGAGTGGCTCCTCAGAAGGAAGACTCCCTGAGAGTAAGGCTTGGGGCTAATTGGCCACTCCCTTAGCCTATTTAAGGAGGAACGCCAACTGAAGCAATTTGCAGGGAACAACTTCGTTCATATTCCTTCGCGTCTTGATTTCAGAAAACGTTGGATTCGGCTCTTGTTTCGCTCTTGTCAGTTTCCCTGCAAATTGCTTCTGGGCATTCTGCCAACCATAGTAAGATTATGGTTATCTGAAAGACTGTGCCTCAGAACTGAGTTATTCTTCTTTGGATTCTTGTCGGCTGTTAAGGAAGTTAAATTAACAGCCCTTGTTCAGAAAAGACTGATTTAAACTGTGTTTGTGTTCGAACAACTACTAAGAAAGCTCATTAGTAGTCTTTAATTAGTAAATTAAGGTTTGTACGGACTTTGTGTGTGCTGCGTTCTTTGGGTGCGTAGCTGGGACAGAACAATGGGGTGGCCAGGCTCCCTTTGAGGCCAGGCTGAGACTTACAGTGTAGTGTTCCAGGATTTGTCTAGGCTACTGAAGTATCCCCAGGCAGCGGCGTTTTGCACGGACATCTGTGGCTTCTCTCGGCCGCAAAGCATGGCCACGACATAGTCCTGGATAGTTCCAGCAGCGGTGTAGGGCGCCAGGAAATCTGGCCTAGGCAGTAAGGAAAGACAAGCAGTTCAGACAGACAAAGAGAAAGAAAGGAAGGAAGGAAGGAAGGAAGGAAGGAAGGAAGGAAGGAAGGAAGAAAGGAGGAAGAAAAAAGAAAGAAGGAAGGAAAAAGAAAGGAAGAAAGGAAGGAAAGAAGGAAAGAAGGAAAGAAAGAAAGAAAGAAAGAAGGAAGGAAAGAAGAAAGGAAAAAAGGAAGGAAAAAAAGAAAGAAGGAAAGAAAGAAAGGAAAGAAGGAAGGATGGAAGAAAGGAAGAAAAAAGAAGGAAGGAAAGAAAGAAAGAAAGAAAGAAAGGAAAGAAAAAGAAAGAAAGAAGGAAGGAAAGAAAGAAAGAAGGAAGGAAGGAAAGAAGAAAGGAAAAAAGGAAGAAAAAAAGAAAGAAGGAAAGAAAGAAAGGAAAGAAGGAAGGATGGAAGGAAGGAAGAAAGTAAAGAAAGAAAGAAAGAAGGAAGGAAGGAAGGAAGGAAGGAAGGAAGGAAGGAAGGAAGGAAGGAAGGAAGAAAAAAGAAGGAAGGAAAGAAAGAAAGAAAGAAAGAAAGGAAAGAAAAAGAAAGAAAGAAGGAAGGAAGGAAGGAAGAAAAAAGAAAGAAGGAAGGAAGGAAAGGAAGGAAGGAAGGAAGGAAAGAAAGAAAGAAAGAGAGAGAGAGAGAGAAAGAAAGACGGAAGGAAGGAAGAAAAAAGAAAGAAGGAAAGGAAGGAAGGAAGGAAGGAAGGAAGGAAGGAAGGAAGAAAGAAAGAAAGAAAGAAAGAAAGAAAGAAAGAAAGAAAGAAAGAAAGAAAGAAAATTTATTATTTTCCATACATTATGGAAAAACTGAGTGGCATAAAAAATTATGCATACACACCCATGAACATATATATTCCTCAACTTGCAACAGTTCATTTAGTGGCTGCTCAAAGTTACGATGGCACTGAAAAACGTATGACCCTTTTTCACAGTTACAACCTTTCCGGCATTCTCATGATCATGTGATCGAAATTCAGATGCTTGGCAACCGACTCGTACTTATGACGGTTGCAGTGTCCCCCGGGGGGGGGGGGGGGTGTCACGCGAATCCCCTCTGGAGACCTTCTGACAAGCAAAGTCAGTGGGGAAGCCCGATTCACTTAACAACCGAATGACTAACTTATCACTAACTGCAGGGATTCACGTAAGGACAGAGGCAAGAACGGTCGTAAAATGGAGCAAAACTCACTGAACCAATGTGACCCTCCGCAACAGAAATATCGGGGCTCCATTGCGGTTGTAATGGATGACGTTATCTAGTTGGGTCAGGAAATGTCTGGAAGGAAACCCCCAAGGTCAGAGAGCACCAGGGACCTCAGTCCTCTCTTCCTCCTCCTCCCCTTCCCCCTCTTCTTCTTCCTTCTTTCTCCTCCCTCTTCCCCTCTTCTTCCTCCTCCTCTTCCTCTTCCTCCTCTTCCTCTTCCCCCCTCCTCCTCCTCCTCCTTCTCTTCTTCTTCCTCCACTTCTTCCTCCTCCTCCTCTTCCCCCCCCTCCTCCTTCTCTTCCTCCTCCTTCTCCTCTTCCCCCTCTTCTTCCTCCTCCTTCCTCCTCCTCTTCCTCTTCCCCCCTCTTCTTCCTCCTTCTCTTCTTCTCCCTCCTCCTCTTCCTCCTCCCCCCTCTTCTTCCCCCGTCTCCTCTTCCCCCTCCTCTTCCTCCTCCTCCTTCTCCTCTTCCTCCTCCTCTTCTTCCTCCTTCTCTTCTTCTCCGTCCTCTTCTTCCTCCTCTTCCTCTTCTTCCTCTTCCCCCTCCTCCTCTTCTTCCTCCTTCTCTTCTTCTTCCTCCTCTTCCTCTTCTTCCTCCTCCTCCTCCTTTTTGCAAACCCCCCTCCCTTCTAGCACTGATGAAATTCCCTAGTTGGGTCATAAAATAACTGCAAGAAAAACATCACCCACAGAGAGCACCAAGGACCCCTCATTTCAAACCCAAGCCACAAATATTCTCCGTTAAAAACAGGGGCCTCCGATCTTGGCAACTTTTAAGACTTGTGGACTTCAACACCCAGAATTCTGGGTGTTGAAGTCCACAAGTCTTAAAAGTTGTCAGGATGGGAGACCCCTGGTTAAAAACATGACCCTTGGAGGAAGCCCCGACCGACATCCGAAGGGCTGCCATACCTGTTCCTCAAGAGCCAGAAGACGGTGGCGCAGCCGTAGCCGGAAGACACGCTGAGATGCGAACGTGGCGCAGGGAGGGAAGAGAGGAATTTGGGGCTGCAGCGGCCATCTTGCCAGGTGATGAGGTGACTGACTTTGTCCGGCTGAAAACTCCACCGGCCTCCAATTTCGGTCCATTTGCCACCTGGAAGAGGCAGGTGAGGGCTCAAGGTGGAGGCACGTCAGGGACCAAGCGGATCACAACTCTGCTTTTTCACAGTGTCCTTAACACACAAAGGCTCCTGTGTTGCACATTATTTAAACAGGTACCGTGTTTCCCCGAAAATAAGACCCTGTTATATTTTTTTTGAACCCCGAAATAAGCGCTCGGTCTTATTTTCGGGGAGGTCTTCTTACTTTGGGGTACGTGAAGCAAAACAGGGCTCCTCCTGCCATCTTCCCTGATTTCCAGTTCTGTCTCCCTAACCCTAAACAGAGGAAATGGCGGGGACCGGCTACACATGCATTTAAATATTTTCGGGAAGGGCTGATTTTAGCACATGTGCTCAAACGCCCGAATGGGCTTATTACCAGGGGAGGTCTTATTTTCGGGAAAACAGGGTAGTCGTCGACTTACAGCCATTCATTCATTCATTCATTCATTCATTCATTCATTCATTCATCCATTCAAAGGGCCTGGTGGCTCTGCAGACTAAAGCATTGTGATTAACATCAGCTGTCTGCAATTACTGCAAGTTCGAATCTCGCCAGGCTCAAGGTTGACTCAGCCTTCCATCCTTTCTAAGGTGGGTAAATTGAGGACCCAGTTTGTGGGGGCAATAAGCTGACTTTGGATAAATATACAAAAGTATGAAGGCTATTGCTTAACGCATTGTAAGCCGCCCTGAGTCTCCGGAGAAGGGCGGCATATAAATCGAACCAATAAATAAATAAATAAGTAGGGAAGAAGGAAGGAAGTAGGAAGGAAGGAAAGAAAGAAGGATGGAAGGAAGGAAGGAAGGTGAGAAAGTGGAAAGGAAGGGAGGGAGGAAGTAGGGAAGAAGGATGGAAGGGAGTAAGAAGAAAAGAAGGGAGGGAGGGAGGGAGGAAGGAAGGGAGGAAGGGAGGGAGAGGGAGGGAAGGAAAGGAAGAAGGAAAGAAGGAAGGAAGGAGAGAGGGAAGGAAAGAAGGAAGGAAATCAATTTTTTTTAAAAAAAATCATTCATTCATTTAGATTTATATTGCCGCCCATTCTCACATGGCAACTCAAGGCAGCTTACAAGAATATAAAAACATGATATAAAAACAATGAAACCAATAAAAGAGAGTCATATAAGATAAAATAAAAATAACCCCATCACCCCGGCGACAGCACCTTACATGAGCCATTTAATGGGCTCCATCTAGGGGTGGGCTGCTGGGGGTTCGGGAGAAACTCTAGCTAAGATTCGGTGCAGTTCAGAGAACCCCCAAATCAGGGGTGAAATGCTCCCAGTTCGGACCGGATCGCCTAATCCGGTAGTGATGGAGGTGGGTGGTTCGGAGAACCGGTAGCAAAAATCCCTGCCCCCCACCCCCCCCCATTGCCCAGCTGAGCCGTGCAATCACCAGAGGCATTTTTGAAATTTTTAAAAGCATTTTTTCTACAACCTCTTTGGCTGAAAATATGCTTTTAAAAGTAAAAAAAAAAAAAAGCCTCTGATGATCGCGTGGCTCAGCTGGGATCATCAGAGGCTTTTAAAAGCATTTTTTCTACAACCCCTTCAGCCGAAGAGGTTGTAGAAAAAATGTTTTTAAAAGGAAAAAAAAGCCTCTGCCGATCAGGCAAGTCAACTGGGGTCGTCAGAGGCTTTAAAAGCATTTTTTTACAACCTCTTCAGCCAAAGAGGTTGTAGAAAAAATGTTTTTAAAAGTTAAAAAAAAAAGATTGGCCACGCCCACTCAGTCATATCCCCCCCACCACCAAGCCACGCCCACAGAACCGGTAGTAACAAATTTTATATTTCACCACTGCCCCAAATCCCACTCCTGGCTGGCCCTGCCCTGCCCATGCCACCCCTCCCCTCCCAGGAGTCTCCACCTGGCCTGTTTTGGATGCAGGTAAATGCAAGACATGCGTGGAGCCAGGGAGGGCCTACCGGAAGGCCGGGAAAGCCGAAAACGGGCCCATTTCTGGCCTCCAGAGGGCCTCCGGAGCCTGGGGAGGCCTTTTTCATCCTCCCGGAGGCTCGAGAAAAGCCTCTGGAGCCCGGGGACAGCAAAAATGCCCCCCCACCCCCGCCATGGTGCAGGAGGCCAACATGGCCACGCCCACCATGGCCACGCCCACCCAGCAACCAGGTAAATAACCCCTTGCTAAAATTTTTGAAGCCCAACCCTGGCTCCATCCCACTCTGAGTTCCCCAGGCCCGCTAGCAGAACCAGGTCTTCAGCGCCTTCCGGAAGAGTATCAGATTGGGGGCCGTTCTAGTCTTGGGGAGATGATATTCCAGAGAGAGAGGGAGCCACCATGGAGAAGGCCCTTCTTCTGGGTCCCATCAGGTGTATCGCCCTCAGGGATGGGACCCACAGCATTCCCTGCCTCCCCACTCTGGTGGGTCGATTGGACTAGAAGATCTCTGAGGTGCCTCCTATCCGTGTTTTTATCTATGTTCTAAATCTCACCTTTACCAGCTTCCCAAAACATCACCCCGTGCATTTGTCCGGAAACGCCAATGCAGCAAACTCTTTGGGTAAAAGCCGGAGAAAGAGTCACCAGACAGCTGTTCAAAGCTTCGATGATTCCGTGGACATCCTGCTCATTTTCCTGAGAAAGAAAGAAAGAAAGAAAGAAAGAAAGAAAGAAAGAAAGAAAGAAAGAAAGAAAGAAAGAAAGAAAGAAAGAAAGAAAGAAAGAGACAGAGATACAGAGACAGAAAGAGAGAGAGAGAGAGAGAAAGAAAGAAAGAAAGAAAGAAAGAAAGAGACAGAGATACAGAGACAGAAAGAGAGAGAGAGAGAGAGAAAGAAAGAAAGAAAGAAAGAAAGAAAGAAAGAAAGAAAGAAAGGAAGGAAGGAAGGAAGGAAGGAAGGAAGGAAGAAAGAAAGGAAGGAAGATGAGAAAGTGGGAAGGAAGAAAGGAAGAAAGAAAGGAAGGTGAGAAAGTAGGAAAGGAAGGAAGGAAAAACAGGAGAGAAGGGAGGAAGGAAGGAAGGAAAAAAGAGGGGAGGAAAGAAAGATAGATGGAAGGAAGGTGAGAAAGTGGGAAGGAAGAAAAGAAGCAAGGAGGAAGGAAGGAAGGTGAGAAAGTGGGAAGGAAGGAAGGTGAGAAAGTGGGAAGGAAGGAAGGAAGGTGAGAAAGTGGGAAGGAAGAAAGGAAGGAAAAACAGGAGAGAAGGGAGGAAGGAAGGAAGGAAAAAAGAGGGGAGGAAAGAAAGATAGATGGAAGGAAGGTGAGAAAGTGGGAAGGAAGAAAAGAAGCAAGGAGGAAGGAAGGAAGGTGAGAAAGTGGGAAGGAAGGAAGGTGAGAAAGTGGGAAGGAAGGAAGGAAGGTGAGAAAGTGGGAAGGAAGAAAGGAAGGAAAAACAGGAGAGAAGGGAGGAAGGAAGGAAGGAAAAAAGAGGGGAGGAAAGAAAGATAGATGGAAGGAAGGTGAGAAAGTGGGAAGGAAGGAAAGAAGGAAGAAGGAAGGAAGGTGAGAAAGTGGAAAAGAAAGAAAGAAAGTGGGAAGGAAGGAAGGAAGGAAGGAGAAAAAGTGGGAAAGGAAGGAAGGAAAAACAGGAGAGAAGGGAGGGAGGAAGGAAGGAAAAAAGGGAAACGGGGAGGAAAGATAGATGGAAGGAAGGTGAAAAAGTGGGAAGGAAGGAAAGAAGGAAGGAGGAAGGAGGAAGGAAGGTGAGAAAGGGGGGAAGAAAGAGAAAGGAAGAAGGAAGGAAGGAAGGAAGGGAAGGATTTATGAAATTAATTCTCAATTAGTCATTACAGGATTCTCTAATGTCAAACTGAAAATGGGATTCTCCAGACTATGAATCAGAAATCAAAAGATGATCAGGGATGGAAATCTAAGTCCCAGGAGAATTAATCAGTGGAACAACTTGCCACCAGAAGTGGTTGGATGCTCCATCACTGGAGGTTTTTTAAGAAGAAATTGGACAGCCACTTGTCTGAAACGGTACAGGGTCTCCTGCTTGAAGAACAAGGTTGGACTAGATCTCCGAGATCTCTTCCAACTCTATTCTCTATTCACCTTACCCGCAACTGAGCGTCTTTGATGGGCACATCGGCCTGCACCGGCTTGGTGCAGCTGGCAACCAGGGACGGGCCCTTGTTCGTTTTTTCCACCAGGGCCACTTTGACGGACGTAGTACCCAGATCGATGCCAAGGATGCACGGGGCCGGCAGCCCAACGGACCTCCGTCTCTCCTGCGCCATCCTTGAGGCCTGGAGTCTGGGCTGCTGCCGGAAAAATTAAACCAGGTTAGTCCTACACCTGCTCAACCGGAGAGACCGCGGCAGGACAAATTTTGGATGCTTTTTAAATCACTGTTTTTAAAATGTCCTTATTGTTTACAATAAGGACATTTCAAAGCAGAGACGTCATCCTGGCAACAAAAGTGCGTATAGTTAAGGTTATGGTTTTCCCAGTTGCAATGGATGGCTGTGAAAGTTGGACCATAAGGAAGGCTCAAAGAATGGAGGCCTTTGAACTCTGGTGCTGGAGAAGACTCCTGCGAGTCCCTTGGACTGCAAGGCGATCCAACCGGTCAGTCCTAGAGGAGATCAACCCTGACTGCTCTTTAGAAGGCCAGATCCTGAAGAGGAAACTCAAATACTTTGGCCACCTAAGGAGAAGGAAGGACTCCCTGGAGAAGAGACTCATGCTGGGAAAGATGGAGGGCAAAAGAAGAAGGGGACGACAGAGAATGAGGTGGCCAGATGGAGCCACAAAAGCAGTCGGCGTGAGCTTAAATGGACTCCAGAGGATGGTAGAGGACAGGAAGGCCCAGAGGAACGTTGTCCATGGATGGGTCGGACACGACTTCGCAACTAACAACAACAACATTGTTTTCAATTTGCCATGTATTGTAGGTTTTGAACTGGACACTGTCCAGAGCCATGAGTTGAAATGGTGGCTCTAGAAATCAAATAAATATAAGAAATGAAACAAAATCCAGCCATCAAATAAGTGTAAAGATGGTTGACTTTGAATGAATGTGGAAACTGAACAAATACAGCAATCAAATCATTATGCAGGTAGTCCTCGACGTACGACCACAATGGAGCCCAGAATTGGTGATATTTTATTTTATTTATTTTGATCCGGTGAAACCTGCCTTTGGGGAGATGTTCAGTGGGCCTTCCTTACTCTTGGGTAAGCAAGGACAGACCTCGACATACGACCATTTGTTTCATGACCGTTCAGTGTTATGATGGCACTGAAAAAAGGGACATACAATGGGTCCTCGTGCTTATGTCCGTCGCAGGATTCCCGCTGTCACATGATCAGAATTTGGGCAGTGGTCATGTGATCGCCATTTGCAATATAGGGTAGTCCTCAGCTTACGACCACAACCAAACTTTCTCTTGTGAGGTGAGATATTTAAGTGACCTTTGCCCCATTTTACGACCTTTCCTATCACCGTTGTTAAGTAAATCATTGCAGTTGGTAAGTTAGTAACTTGGTTGTTAAGTGAATCTGTCTTCCCCGTTGACTTCGCTTATCAAAAAGGTTGCAAAAGGGGATCACGTGGCTTTGGGACGCTGCGACCGTCGTAAGTGTGAGTCAGTTGTCAAGCATCTGAATGTATCCCCACATGACCATGGGGATACTACAACGGTCATAAATGTGAAAAAATGTCGTAAGTCACATGTTTAGAATAGAATAGAATTCTTTATTGGCCAAGTGGGATTAGACACACAAGGACTTTATGCTAAACTATATCGTTTTTATATGGAGAAGACTGAACTGGATAAGATACTGAAGGGAAACAATAATACGGATATAATCAATAATACTAGAATATGATATACTGGTATACTAAATTCTGTAACCATTAGGTTCCTGTAATACATATATGCCTTTGTATTTGTATCTCCTGTAACAAACATATTCTGTTATTAGGCCTCTGTAATGTATCTGGTATTTGTCAAATATATGTCCCTTGCCATTTGATCTGAACCCATATCAATCTTCTTCCTGTTTTTCTTGTCCCATCTAAGAGCATGGTACGTATCTCCAAGGGATAATTTACACCTCAGCCCTAATTTATGTTCGATCTGGATAAGATCCTGCCTTGCAGAACCAGGGGGCCAAATGGCCAATTGAGAAAACAAAGGAATGCTCAAGGAAGAGGTAAGACTAATTGGGAAGTTTCTACTCCCTTGCAGGGCAACAAGGAATACACAAACCTAAATTAGGAGGGCAGAATTGGGTACTAAACTGACGTCTAAGAGGGTATAAAAAGATGCCATACCTTCCCCAAGGTGTGGCTATCTCCTCGCATGCACTGTATCTGTATGATTCGGATATAGTTCCATCCAGTATTTTGTTTTTGGCCATAAATAAAATTTGGGTTTTTTGCAAGCCTTGTCTTGAGTCTCTCTCTTTGGCATTCTGGTGACTCAAGTATATTTTGGGACCTTACAATACTCATGGGAACAGAGGAAAACTTAACAAAACAATTTTATAATTTTTTGCTGTATATTGAATTGGAGGAGGAGCAAGTAAAAGAAACGATGATAGCCTCGGGAAGAAATTTTGGTCATCCAATCGAATTTGAAAAATGGCAACAACTATGGGAAAGGAACTATAAATTAACAATGTCCATAGCATATAAGGAGAATCAATATAAGATGTTTTATAGATGGCATATGTCACCGGAGAAGTTAGCAAAAATGTTTAAAGATAAATCAGCTAAATGCTGGAAATGTCATCAAACACCAGGATCTTATTACCATATGTGGTGGACTTGTCCCGAAACAAAAAATTATTGGTACAAGATTAAAATCTGGCTGGAAGAAATGATACAACAATGTACTGAATTTAAACCAGAATTTTTCCTACTGGGTATCTTTCCAGAAAAAATTAGTAAAGAAAATGTATATTTGATTATACATGTAATAACAGCTGCAAGAATTGTGTATGCTCAAAATTGGAAATCAGAGAAAATGCCTTTGGAAGAAGAACTAATAAAAAAATGTTTCCACTGTGGAGAAATGAATAGATTAAATTTGATAATTAAATGATAAGGAGGAATCAGAATATTTTAAAATATGGAATTATTTTTATAGTTGGCTGTAAAAGATGTAAATGATTGATACTATAATTGTGTACAAATGGTGACTATAATATTGATTTAGAAATGAAATGTTAGAATAGTTTGGATGAATGTGAAGATAGAAGAAACTCATGGAAGATGGAAAAGAAACCTAGATGATAACACCGAGGCGTCACAGGGAAGGGAGGATTGATGTATTAAATGTTTGTTTGTCTTAAAAAATAAAAAAAAATATTTTTTTAAAAAAAGGAATTTGCTTCCGGTGCATATGCTCTCAATGTACATACGATATACATTTTTTTTCCAGCGCTGTTGTAACTTCGGTCACTAAACGAACTGTTGTAAGTCGAGGACTACTTGTATTGATTTGTTAGAAGTTTAAAAGCCTCTGATCTGCCCTCCCCACTACTTTTAACAGATCTTCTGATCTGAAGTCAAAGAAACCCGGTATCCTTTCATAAAATACAGTGTTTCCTTAAAGGTAACACACTGGAATCAATCAAAGTTTAAAAGAGGTGGGAATTTTGCAGTTAGGTCTGTTTTGCTGAAAACATGAAATTCTCCCAAGAAAAGACATATGTCTGATCAGAGAGACATTTTTCTGATAAAGGAGATCCCTAGGAGAATATTTCCTCTAATCATAAAAAAGCCATGTGTTTCCTTTTTTTCCCCTTTCTACCGGAGGCTGTGAGTTCAATCCTAGGTAGAGGCAGATATCGCTCTCTCTGGGCACAATGAGGATATATAGAACAAAACTCCTCATTAGCGACAGGAAGGGCAGCAAACACTCAGTTCCATTCAGTTGCCCCGACTTCACCCCGATGCAAGGGATTATGGAGTCATTAAAAGACAAAAAAATAAATAAATAATAAAATCATATTTATTGGTTCGATTTATATGCCGCCCTTCTCCGGAGACTCAGGGCGGCTTGCAATGCATTAAGTAATAGCCTTCATACTTTTGTATATACCTGCTTAGTAGGGCTTTCGGCCCCCCCCCCAAAGTGGTGTTCTTTTTTATACAAAGTCAGCTTATTGCCCCCACAATCCGGGTCCTCATTTTACTTACCTCGGAAGGATGGAAGGCTGAGTCAACCTTGAACCTAGTGAGATTCAAACTTGCAGTAATTGCAGGCAGCTGGTGTCACTTAACACCATTTTAATCTGCTGTGCCACCAAGGCTCTTGGTGGCATCTATTACATGTATTACATGTAAACTATGATTTATGATCTATGGCCGTGATGGCGAACCTATGGCACATGTGTCATATTTGGCACGCATAGCCATATCAGTGGGCATGCTAGCTCAGATCTGGCGTGCATGTGCGCGCCGGCCAGCTGATTTTCGGGCCTTCTGGGCCCACCAGAAGTAGGGAAACAGGCTGTTTCCTGCCTCCAGAAGTTTTTTTCTTTCTCATCTGGTTCTAGATCCTCTCTATGCATCTGGGGAGGCAAAATCAGCCTTCCCCACCTCCTCAAGAGGCTCTGGAGGCTGGGGACAGCAAAAAACGTCACTTCCTGTCCAACCGGGAGATGGGAATTGGGCTGTTTCAAGCCTCCGAGGGGGTGGAGAAGGCTGTTTTTGCCCTCCCCAAATGCATAGAGAGGAATTGGAGCCAGGTGAGAAAGAAAAACGGGCGTACCAGACCATCGCATACCTGGAGCGGGGGGGGGGGGAGGGTTCTGCTGACATGCACAGGGTGGGGTGCATAGAATTATGAGTGTGGGCACGCACACGGGCAAACCTCCCCCCCTCCCCCGCTCCCCCCCTCCTGGCACACGACGGCAAAAAGAGTTAGCCATCACTGATCTATGGCCTATCACTTTTGTTATTGTACATGTGCACATTGAGAGCCTATGCACCGGAGACAAATTCTTTGTGTGTCCAATCAAAATCGGCCAACAAAACAAAATTATATTCCGTACCATTCCTATTCCTATTTCTAGGTAGACCTCGACTGACAACAGTTCGTTTAATGACCGTTCAAAGTTACGACACTGAGAAATGTGACTTACGACCGTTTTTCACACTTACGGCCGTTGCATCATCCCCATGGGCATGTGGCTCAAAATCCACACGCTCGGCAACCGGTTCATATTTACGTCCCAAGGTCACGTGATTCCCCGCTTTTGCGACCTTTTCCCACAAGCAAAGTCAACAGGGCAGCCAGATTCACTTAACAACGGGGTTCCCAAACTTACCAACGGCAGTGATTCGCTTAACAACTGCGGCAGGAAAGGTCGTAAAACGGGGCAAAACTCACTTAACAACAGAAATCTTGGGCTTAATTGTAGTTGTAATTTATTTGGCTGCGCCGCCCCCGTGAGGAAAGCTGAATTCATTTACCCAACTAAAGTAATTCATTGAATGACAGCAGCAAAAAAAAAAAGGTCATAAAATTGCATATGACTTGCTTAACAACGCCCTCACTTAGGAACGGAAGTTCCTGTCCCAATTGTGGTCGTAAATCGAGGCCTACCTGCAAGCAGGCTGGCAAGCCTTGCTAATTTATTCAGGTGTCCCAGATTTCCATCATCCCAGGCCAATGCTGCATGATGGGTATCGGAGTCCCACACATCTACCTGGAGAAGAAAGGGCCCAAAGAGGCTAAGGAAGAGAAATGCAACCTCAAAGATAAGCCAAAAAAAGGAGATTCCACAGCCTTTAAACCACCCCACCCCCACCCCCAATGCAGCTGCAGAGTTGCATGCAATAAAACAATAAAATCATAATGACCAGGAAATGCAATTAAAAACGGAGCAGGCAGCTGGAGCAATGCAGAATATCTTTGAATCCTCATTTTCCAAGCATTTCTTTCACCTTCAAACAGGTAAAGTTGGGCGGGCTGCGCTCTAGGCTGGAAAAGCAGCTGCGAAAGGGAAAAAAATCAGCTTTAAAATGAACTTTGAAGCAGAGGAAGCCTTTGAAGCCACACTCAATATGGCGGCCATCGGGGCGCGGCAGCCATCTTGAAGAGGTCCCCCTCGTGTTTGTGCTGTATGTCTTCGCCGCATCCAAGATGGCGGACTAAGACCTCGGTCGCCATGTTGAGCGTGTCTTAGAGCTCTTTTCTTAATCATCCCCGCCTGGACTTCGTTAAACTGGGAAGGGTTCACGGATCCTTCACACGCATGCGCAGGCGGGGCTCGTTGCCAGGGAAACGTCCACCCTTTTACCCACCCAAGATGGCCGCTACGGCAAGCGACAGGGAAAGGGGATGCGCGTCCGGTCATTATATAGCGCCGATCTCGTGAGCAAACGGCAAGAACGGAACGATGGGGACGGGGCGGGGAGTCACGTTCGCGGGATGGAGCAGCGGCGCTGCTTCTCCGGGTAAGTGGACGCCTCTTCCCTCGAGAGGCGGCAGGGACGGAGACGAAGCCCCGAGGCTTCATTTGAGCGACCTGAACGGAGTGGGAGTGAGGAGGACTATCGCTCCCAGCATGCCCCGCGAAGCCTCACCACGAACTTCGACGGTTAAGCCGCCGCGTTGCATGACGGGGGTTGTGGTTTTGGGAAGAGTAACCCCCCCATCGGTCTGTCTAAGCAGACCCTTCTCCAACTGGGCGCCCTCCTATACTATACGATGGGAGTTGTAGTCCAGAGCCCCAGGAGGATAGGGGGTGACAAATGACGACAACCCTCCCCCCCCATTAATTGTAGGCATTTATCCCCCTTCTGATTTGGAAGCGCCCCCTCCCCTAGAATGTCTGCCCCTCTTGAGTCATAGAGCCTCTGAGCATGGGCAGAGTTCATGGCTTCTCCGATATCGAGATTCCTGGGGTTTTGGGGGTTGGGGAATGGAAGCCAAAGGCGACCCATATGCCTTTGGACTGCAGCCGCCATAGTTTGTGGTGTGGACGTGGGATTTATAGCTCAGGACACACACCTGGGGAAAATAATAATATAAAAATAAAAATAAAAATAAATAAAAATAATAAAAATAATAAAAATAAAAATAATAATAAAAAAAACTGTGCTACTCGGAACAGGATATATTTTAAGAAGGTACTTGGTTGATACCTAGGATGCTGGCAGCAACCTGTATCAACCATTAGCACCAGTCAGTGGTATTTGTGATGCATTTTTAAATGTTCAGTTGATAGGGTTTCATGTTTAATGAATAAAAGAGATAATAATAATAAGAATAATGCCTCGCCATCGAAACTACACGATTATGGATGAAACATGTAACAGTGATACCCATTGTCATCGGGGCGCTTGGTACCATGTCCAAGAATTTGGAAAAATACATCAAGAATTTGCAGCTTCCTGCAATAACACCGACGGAACTGCAAAAAGACTGCTACTTGGAACATCGTACATTTTAAGAAGATATTTGGTTGATAACTTAGGATGCTGGCAGCAACCTGTATCAACCATTAGCACCAGTCAGTGGTATTTGTGATGCATTTTTAAATGTCCAGTTGACTAACTTTCATTTTTAATGAATAAAAGAGAACCATCATCATCATCATCATCTTAAGAAGGTACTTGGTTGATACTTATGATGCTGGCAGCAACCTGTATCAACCATTAGCACCAGTCAGTGGTATTTGTGATGCATTTTTAAATGTCTAGTTGATTGAGTTTTATTTTTAATGAATAAAAGAGAACCATCATCATCATCATCTTAAGAAGGTACTTGGTTGATACCTAGGATGCTGGCAGCAACCAGTATCAACCATTAGCACCAGTCAGTGGTATTTGTGATGCATTTTTGAATGTTCAGTTGGCTGAGTTTCATATTTAATGAATAAAGATAATAATAATAACTACAACTAACAATAGTGATAACAGCGAGAGCACCTTCTGTAGATTTTATCAGTTATATCCTTTTTAAAAAAAACATTAGAAACAGTTTGTTAATCACAGTGTTTTTCAGACATTTATTTTCGAATGAGTAACTTGCTTCCTGCTTGGCAAACAAACTAGTTTCTTTCTTCTGCATTAGTAAGCATTTTTATTTTTATTACTTGGAGAAAAACAGAAACAAACAGCAAAGAAAAAAGGGGGGCAAGAGGCAAGAATAGAATACATAATAGGTAATGATGTATATAGTGGTATATAACCCCCAATTCATCTGTTTTATTTAGTTGTTTATTGAATTTACTGTGTATCAACCCATCATGTAGAGGTGACACTTATTGGTATTCATCTATTTAAGCGTTTAAATGATATTTAAACATTTATCTAATTAAAATATTATTGCTGTATACAGCTATATACTGTACTGAGCTAAGACATAAGAGAATTCAGAAGGTGAGATTTACTGTACCGATTAAGAGAAAAGTAAATATATTTTTTTTCCTGGTTCCTTTAGTTATCTATTTAAAAAAACATTTAAACAGCTGCTGTCTGGAGTGTCAGCTGGGTTCTGTTTTCCCAGCATGAATGGATAATAAATCACGCTGGAACGAGGAAGGCAATTTTAAAAAAGGTTAAATCATGGCCAAACTTTGTAAAAACTTTGGTCTAATTGCCCTAATCTAACCTTTAGATACCTTTGGCCTGGATGATTGAGTTTTCACTGATATGAGAAAGGCAATTATTTTAGCTGTTTATTTCTGCAGAGGTACCCTGAGTAAAAGTTACCGTATTTTCCGGCGTATAAGACGACTGGGCGTATAAGACGACCCTCCTCAGAGCCATTTAAGGCTCGTCAGAGCCTTATGGGCTGGTCTGCCTGGTTATAGGAGAATGAGACCCGGCGTATAAGACGACCCCTGACTTTTGAGAAGATTTTTGTGTGTTAGAAAGTAGTCTTATATGCAGGAAAATACAGTAATTCAGATATTTATACAAAAAGTTTTTTTTTTCCTTTACATCCTGTCAATTTACCAGTAATGTGGACTAGGGGAAAACGCAGATAGACTTCAATTTACAACCATTTGTTTTGGGACTGTTTGAAGTTACAACAGCTTGAAATTCCTCACACTTACGACTCTCACAGCATCCCAAAGTTCTGCTGGGCAAAATAATAGATGCTTAGCGAGCGGGATGTATTTATGACCGTCGCTGCATCCTGGGGGTCACGTGACTGCCATTTGCGACCTTCCTGGCCGGCATCCAATGAAGCAAAGACAGTGGGAAGAGCCAGATTCGCTTTACGACTAAACAGTTCTCTTAACTGCAGTGATTTGCTTAGCCAGGGCAGAAAAGGGGTCATAAAATCAGGTGTGACTCACTTAACACTTAAATTTAAATTAATTTAAATTAATTTAATTAAATTTCACTTAAATTTCCCGACTTGACTACTGCAATGCCCTCTACATGGGGCTCCCCTTGAAGTGCACCCGGAAGTTCCAACTGGTCCAGAATGCGGCCGCGCGAGTAATTATGGGAGCAACATGGCACTCGCATGTAACACCTCTTCTACGTGAGCTGCACTGGCTTCCGGTGGCCTTCCGAGTGCGCTTCAAGGTGTTGGTTCTTACCTTTAAAATACTCCATGGCTTAGGACCTGAGTACTTACGAGACCACCTGCTGCAACCGATAACCTCCCACCAACCAATACGCTCTCACAGAATAGGCCTACTCATAGTACCATCATTAAAACAATGTCGTCTAGTAGTTCCAAGGGAGAGAGCCTTCTCTGTGGGGGCACCTTCGCTTTGGAACAAAATACCACCTGGAATACGAATAATCCCAGATCTTGGCACTTTCCGACGTGCCCTGAAGACCTTTCTGTTTCAACAAGCAGGCCTAGCATAAACATCTAAATTCTATGCCAAGGTCTTAGCAGATACACTAAGTTGACTCAATTTATTACCTACTGTTTATTAAAAAAAAATGGATATTATATGTATATGAAATCCTATTCTGTTCACCGCCCTGAATCCTTTGGGAGGAGGGTGGTATAGAAATTCAATTAATAACAACAACAACAACAACAACAACAACAACATAGTGTTGTTAGAGTCAGAATGTCCACAGCAGTAGACATTCTGGCCTCCAGTGGATATAAATTGTGGACTACCTGTATATAATCCAGAGGGAAAAAAGAGCATTATTGTTCTTATCCAGCATTATCCAGAGAGCCTGGATAGCTCAGCAGACTAAAAGCATTGTGATTAGCACCAGCTGTCTGCAATTACTGTAAGTTCGAATCCCACCAGGCTCAAAGTTGACTCAGCCTTCCATCCTTTCTAAGGCAGGTCAATTGAGGACCCAGTTTGTGGGGGCAATCAGCTGACTTTGTATAAATATACAGAAATATGAAGGCTATTGCTTAACGCATTGTAAGCCGCCCTGAGTCTCCGGAGAAGGGCGGCATATAAATCAAATTTTTTAAAAAATTGTGTACCTACTAAAGGCAGCTGGGTGGCTCAGTGACGCAGGGAGTCATAGATAATGATTGGTCACAAAGCATATTATATGACACAGAAGCCTTTGTGTTGATGAGCAGTTAACATGCCGTGTTTCCCCAAAAATAAGACCCTGTCTTATATATATATATTTTTTGAACCCTGAAATAAGCACTTGGCCTTAATTGCCATGCACTCAAAAGCCCGATTGGGCTTATTATCAGGGGATGTTTTATTTTGGGGGGAAACAGGATATATTGTTGAATAAACTGATGGGCAAAACCATTTACGGATAGTCCTCAATTTACAACAGTTCGTTTACTGAACGTTTAAAGTTACGACGGCCCTGAAAAAAGTGACTTGGGACCGTTTTTTCACACTTATGACCTTTTTGCAGCGTTTCGTTGGTCACGGGATCAGATGTTTGGCAACTGACTCATTTATGACGGTTGCAGTGTCCGGGGTGTGTGTGTGTGTGTGTGTGTGTGTGTGTGTGTGTCATGTGATCCGCTTTTGCGACCTTCTTGTCAAGCAATATCAATTCATTTAACAGATTCAATTAACCCAGGGGTCTCCAACCTTGGCAACTTTAAGACTTGTGGAATTCTGGGAGTTGAAGTCCACAAGTCTTAAAGTTGCCAAGGCTGGAGACTCCCGATTTAACCAGTTTAACAGCTGTAATGATTCACTTAACAACCCACGGCAAGAAAAGCCGTAAAACGGGGCAAAGCTCACTTAACCAATGTCTCACTGAGCAACGTCAAAATTTGGGGCTCAATTATGGCCGTAAGCTGAGGACTACCTGAAATTTTTTTGATTTTCTTTTAGTTTTGAGCAGTTTGGGGACAGCCTTGCTCCTTTTGCAGTCCCATTTTTTTCGTGATCGATCGGTCATCTTCAGATAAGGATCGATTGTCTTCGGAGAGTTGAAACATTTCCCCCACTGATTCGGGAGGCGTCACTTGGGCAATTTTTTTCCATTGTAAAACCACAGATAAGTTTATCATGTGATGGTCGCGAAGAGTCACAATTTGCTTTGGGTGATAACTGTATTTTTCATGGGAGTTTGGCGTCTTGAGGCTGGATTTTTTGGGGGTTGTTTTTCTTAGAAAAACTGAGAATTTCCTCTTTTGTGTTCCCTTTTGCAGCTGTTGGCTGTTTGGGCACAATGGCGAATAGACTTGGCCTTTTCTCGCTGCTGTTTTTATCCTTCGTCTCGTTCGCCGTCTGCGGTAAGTGAATTTTGGCTTGCAAAATGAAGGGCTTCAGAATTTTTCGGTTTCCTTTTTTCTCAACCTGTTTTCGACATCTGCTTCCTGTTTTTTAAGAGGTGCTTTATAAGAGTTTTTCCGACTTAACCACTTTCAGCTGAGTGGACTTCAACCCCCAAAATTCCCCAGCCAGCAGGGTTCCACCCACCTTAAAAAAGGCATGCTAGCTGGGGAATTCTGGGAATTGAAGTCCACCCACCTTAAAGCATGCTGCCTGTGGAATTCTGGGAGTTGGAGTCCCCCCCCCCAGGTTAAAGTTGCCATATTGGAAAAACACGGCTGTAGATAAACAGCTGGTTAAGTTCATCTCTTCTTCCCTTTCCAGCACCTTCCCCCCTATTTATGCAGGCATGGATGCAAATGAGATATTTTTAAACTATATCCCTAAATCTAGAGGCAGGTTGCTGAGAAAATTGAGTATCTCCTTTCAGTGTTTATCTCTACATGGGCTCCGATCTGGGTAACATGAAGACCTGTAGAGTTCAACTCGGACAATTCCCTAGCCAACATCTTTATTCCTCCTCCTCCCCTCTTCCTCCTCCTCCCCCCTCCCTCCCTTCCTTCCTTCTCTCCTCCCTTTTTCCTTCTTTCTCATCACCTCCCTCCTTCCCCTTCCTTCCTTCTGGTCACGGCAAGTAGATCCCTCAAAGAATAGCTTTATTGGAACGATCATACTGGCACATACCTGGTGAAAACCCGACTCTGAAAAGTCCCGCGGTTTTTCACCTAATTAAAAGTTTTCCTCTCAACCCCAAACGATCCGTCACATGGTCCAATCAATGCGCTGTCTGATGGTCTGGTGACATCATTCCTCCTTTCTCCGACCAGGTGCGAGAACGTCCTTCGTTCCCAAGAGAAAGTATTTTGTTTTGACTATCTCTGATCCCCCCTCCTGATCCCTCAACTCCATTGTGGCAGCACTGAAGCTCCAAGATGGCTTTGGCCAGGCAAGCTTCAGGGTTGACTCCTACCTTCCTTCCTTCCTTCCTTCCTTCCACCCATCCACCCATCCTTCCATCCTTCTTTCCTTTCCTTTCTTCCTTCTCCTTCTTTCTTTCCTTCTTCTTCCTTCATTTCTTCCATCCTTCTTTCCTTTCCTTTCTTCCTTTTTATCCTTTCTTTCCTTCTTCCTTCCTTCCTCTTTCTTCCCTCTTTTCCTTTCTTTCTTTCTTTCCTTCTTTCTTCCTCTCCTTCCTTCCTTCCTTCCTTCCTCTCCTTCCTTCTTTCTTCCCTCTTCTCCTTCTATCCTTCTTCTTTCCTTCCTCTCCTTCCTTCCTTCCTTCTTTCCTTCCATCCTTCCTTCCTTTCCTTTCTTCCTTCTTGTCCTTTCTTTCCTTCTTCCTTCCTTCCTCTTTCTTCCTTCTTCTCCTTCTTTCTTTCCTTCTTCCTTCCTCTCCTTCCTTCTTTCTACTTTCTTCCCTCTTCTCCTTCTTTCTTTCCTTCCTCCTTCCTCTCCTTCCTTCCTTCATTCTTTCTTCTCCTTCCATCCATCCATCCATCCATCCATTCACCCATCTTGATTTGAAGTTGAAAATCCACACATCTTAAAACTGCCAACAGGGATCTAGATGAGGGATCTCCAACCTTGACAACTTTTAAGTCCTTGTGGACTTCAACTCCCAGAATCCCTCAACCAGCCATGAGGAATTCTGGGAGTAGAAGTCCCCCGATCTTAACGTCGTCAAGGTTGGATACCCCTAGGCTGTAGTCAAAGAAAAGGCAACACGGAAAATTGGAGGTGTTACACCCAAAGGGCAATCTCCTCCAGGCCTTGAGTTTAGATCTGGGGGGAAGCTTACATGCCAGCCTCTTAAATGGACTGGATTATGTGAGTTCCACTGCTGCCAAATCAAAATATTGTTGTCCAAAACCAGGAATGTGGGATGGAAAGGGACTTCAAACTTTCCTGATGGTTTTTTTTCCCCCTCTTCCCAGTTGAAGATGTACCCCTTGCTATCTCTGCTCCTGAAGTGGTTTCCCTCGAAAACCACAGTGTGAAAAAAATCACACTCGCCTTCAGGTAAGCTGCCTCCGATATTTTGCACCTTCCACCTCAAGGTAAACACACCTGGGGTGGGGAGGAGGAAACCCAGGAAGTGTTAATCAGGCAAGTCATTTGGGATGGAGTCACTCCCGGTGATAAAAATTCAATTTTCTATGTTCTGTTGGGACTTTCCGTCTGGGCATGACTTGTAAGATGATGTTATCGTCAGTTTCAGTTTCAGTTGATTAGATTTGTATACCGCCCTTCTCCCGAAGGACTCAGGGCGGTGCACAGCCATAATAAAACACAAAATCATACAAAAATTAAAGCCAATTAAAAGAATTAAACAAATTGTCCTTGTCTATTAAAACCCCCAATTTAAAAATCCCATCCAAGTTCTTATTCAGCCAGGCCGGCTTGTTGAAATAGCAGGGTCTTTAGGGCCTTGCGGAAGGTACGGAGGTCGGGAATCGTACGTATCCCAGGGGGGTAGTTCGTTCCAGAGGGCGAGTGCCCCCACAGAGAAGGCTCTCCCCCTGGGGGTCGCCAGCCTACATTGCTTAGCCGACGGCACCCTGAGGAGCCCCTCTCTGTGGGAGCGTGTTGGTCGGTGGGAGGCTATTGGTGGCAGAAGGCGGTCCCGTAGGTATCCAGGCCCTAAGCCATGGAGCGCTTTAAAGGTGGTAACCAAGACCTTGAACTGCACCCGGAAGACCACTGGGAGCCAGTGCAGCTCGCGCAGGAGAGGTGTCACATGGGTGCGCCTAGTCGCACCCATAATCACTCGCGCGGCTGCATTCTGGACCAGTTGGAGCCTCCGGGTGCTCTTCAAGGGGAGCCCCATGTACAGAGTGTTACAGTAGTCCAGTCAGTGATGGATTTTGCATTGTTTTACCACCAGTTCGCCCCGCGTGCGCCTTTCTGCACATTTACTTTGCTTGCACATTCACCTTCCGCGCGTACGCCCGGCTTCGAAAACGTGGCTGAATAGGGCGGCATTACATTCTATTTAGGATCCACCCGCAAGTCTCCGCTACCAATTCGCTTGAACCGGCTGAATACCAACTGTGGTTATCGTGCAGCCAATCCTAATTTTCACATCGTCCCAGCCGGGAATAGCAAGGGCTGGGCCCATCAGCAGGCCTCGATGGCCCTGGGGGAGGCTGAGGGTGCGAATTCTCCCGACTGCATGTTATTCGGGTCTTCTCCCGCGTAGAATCAGAGCACAACCAACCCCCCATCCAGTCAGAGCACAGCCAAGCCCCCAACCAATCAGAACACACCTCCACCCAATCAGAGCACAGCCAAGCCCCCAACCAATCAGAACACACCTCCACCCAATCAGAACACAGACAAGCTCCCACCCAATCAGCTCACACCCCCACTAGTAGTTAAAAGGAAGGGTCAGCTGCAATCTCACATTGCTCCTGGAAGAACGAAGCCGAGAACACCAGCCTGAAGATGACGAATGAGACTTGGTCGAAACGTCGCCAAGATACTTCCAATTCTACGCGGGAGAAGACCCGAATAACCAAAGACCTACATACAAACACCCGCAAAAACCTCAGAAAACAAATATATATATATATATATATATATATATATATATATATATATATATATATATATATATATATATATATATAAACATTCCCTCCCTCCCATCACCCCCCCTCCTCCTCCCTCCCCCTCCCCCTGACTTCCCAGAGTAAAATACAGGGTATTAAAAAGAAAAAAAACCCCAGTAACCTCCTTTATTTTGGGTTTTTAAATTTTTATAATTATAATTGGATTTTTAAACTGTTGAGCCAAATTATTTAATTTGTTTTAATGATTTTTTAACTTTTGTATTTATTGTATCTTATTCTGGCTGTTCACCGCCCTGAGTCCCGTCTGGGAGTAGGGCGGTATACAAATTTAATAAATAATAATTGTAATAATAATCTACATTAATCTATCAGACTTCCAGTTTACAAACCACCCTCTGTAATCTTAACTCCAATATAATTAACAATACATTCCTATAATTCTTCTTCATTCATACGCAATTTGATGTCTTCTTATTTGATACTTATTCCGAATGTAGTCAGTCCATTTCCTCCACTCCAAAATGTATTTTTCCTGCGTATGGTCTTTCAAATATGCCGAGCTAAGTTCAGCTAAGTTCATTACTTTTAAAGTCCATTCTTCTACAATGGGCAAAGAGTCTTTCTTCCAATATTGCACAACCAGCAGTCTAGCTGCTGTTATTAAATTTAAAAGCAATTTCATCTCTACTACTGTACAATCATTTGTAATACCCAATAAAAACAATTGTGGTGTAAATTTCAACCTCCTTTTCAAAATCTCCTGCATTACCCACCGAATCTTTATCCAGAATGCTTTAATCTTCTTGCAAGTCCACCATATATGAAAATACGTTGCATCTGGTTTTCCTTTTTCTTGATGCCCCTGCAGAGCTCCACCCAACGAGACTTTGGCGATAAGGTTCAACGTGACCTATACGTCCAAGGAGAACGTCACCATCGTTGAACTGCCCGACCAGGTAAGCGTTTAGATGTAGATTTTAGCTTGCTTGAATTGGATTCGATCAGTCATTTCAGTCGGTTACCTTTTGCAATTTAGATATAGGTCAGGAGTCAGCAACCTGTAGCTCTTTCACCCCTCTGCTGCGGCTCCCTGTCACTCAAAATATGTGTCACAGCCACCAGCGTGCGACACCTGCCGGCACACAATTTATTGAGATTTTCAACCCCCGGTCGTCCAACCATGGATAAATCCAAGACAAGAAAAGTTTCAGAACGTTTAATTCAACTACATATGCTAGTTTTGTGACCGCTCAAGAAATAGGCACGGGAAGGATTTTGTGGCTCCCGGTGTTTTGTTTTCTGTGGGAAACGGGTCCAAATGGCTCTTTGGAGTGTTTAAGTTTGCAGACCCCTGGTATAGGTAGTCCTTGACTTATCCACCCACCTTTTTGCTTAGTGACCGGCTGAAGTGATAACGGCACTGAAAAAATGACCATTTTTCCTACGTATGACTGTTGTAGCCTCTCCCACGGTCACGTGATCAAAATTAGGATGCTTGGCAGCTGGCATGTACTTATGACAGTTGCAGCATCCCGGGGTCATATGATCCATGTTTGCGACCATCGGACAAGCAAAGCCAATGGGGAAGCCAGATTTGCTTAATAACCACGTTTCTAACTTCACGACTGCATTGGTTCACTTAACAACGGTGTCGTGAAAGGGGGCAAAACTCACGTGACCGCTGTCTTGCATAGCCACAGAAATTTGGGGCTCCGTTGCGGTCGTACGTTGAGGTCCATCTACAGTCCTCAACTTATGACCGATCGCTTAGCAACCATTTGAAGTTTCAGCATTGCCCCCCCCCCCCCCCCTTGCTCGCATGACACATTCTGGGAAGCTCAGCAACTGGCTAGCATCTATTTTATTTATTTATTTATTTATTGGTTCGATTTATATGCCGCCCTTCTCCAGAGACTCAGGGCAGCTTATAGTGCATTAAGCAATAATCTTCATACTTTTGTATATACCTGCTTAGTAGGGCTTTTGCCTCCCCTCCCCCCCCCCGGTGGTGTTCTTTTTTATACAAAGTCAGTTTATTGCCCCCACAATCCAGGTCCTCATTTTACCTACCTTGGAAGGATGGAAGGCTGAGTCAACCTTGAGCCTGGTGAGATTTGAACTTGCAGTAATTGCAGGCAGCTAAGTGCTACTTAACAGCACTTTAGTCTGCTGCGCCACCAAGGCTCTAGGTCTGTCCGCAGCCAAATGACTCTGACCAATGACAATTTTTTTCTGCAAATGGGCGTAGACTTCATGTTGCCAGCGCAAAAATAGCCCAAAGCATATAATGGCTTTAATAACTGCAGCGTGCCACAACTACTGTGTTCACTTTATGACCATTGCAAAAAGATCATAAAATTGGATCTGGTCACATGGTGACGGGCTTTACAAGCAGGCATCACTACTTACAGCTGTAATTGCCAGGCTCAATTACTGTCGTAACGGGTATATCTGTATATCGTATCTGACTATTTGTACATCTCTAGTCCTAACTCCAAAATGTCCGGCTTGAAGAGGGAAAAACCTTAGATCAGGGGTCTCCAAACTTTGGCATGCTTTAAGAGGGGTGGACTTCCACTCCCAGAATCCCCCAGCCAGCCTGCTTTAAGAGGGGTGGAGTTCCACTCCCAGAATCCCCCAGCCAGCCATGCTTTAAGAGGGGTGGACCTCCACTCCCAGAATCCCCCAGCCAGCCTGCTTTAAGAGGGATGGACTTCCACTCCCAGAATCCCCCAGCCAGCCATGCTTTAAGAGGGATGGACTTCCACTCCCAGAATCCCCCAGCCAGCCTGCTTTAAGAGGGCTGGACTTCCACTCCCAGAATCCCCCAGCCAGCCATGCTTTAAGAGGGGTGGACCTCCACTCCCAGAATCCACCAGCCAGCCTGCTTTAAGAGGGGAGGACTTCCACTCCCAGAATCCCCCAGCCAGCCATGCTTTAAGAGGGATGGACTTCCACTCCCAGAATCCCCCAGCCAGCCTGCTTTAAGAGGGATGGACTTCCACTCCCAGAATCCACCAGCCAGCCATGCTTTAAGAGGGATGGACTTCCACTCCCAGAATCCCCCAGCCAGGCTGCTTTAAGAGGGGAGGACTTCCACTCCCAGAATCCCCCAGCCAGCCATGCTTTAAGAGGGATGGACTTCCACTCCCAGAATCCCCCAGCCAGCCTGCTTTAAGAGGGATGGACTTCCACTCCCAGAATCCACCAGCCAGCCATGCTTTAAGAGGGATGGACTTCCACTCCCAGAATCCCCCAGCCAGCCTGCTTTAAGAGGGATGGACTTCCACTCCCAGAATCCACCAGCCAGCCATGCTTTAAGAGGGATGGACTTCCACTCCCAGAATCCCCCAGCCAGCCTGCTTTAAGAGGGATGGACTTCCACTCCCAGAATCCACCAGCCAGCCATGCTTTAAGAGGGATGGACTTCCACTCCCAGAATCCCCCAGCCAGGCTGCTTTAAGAGGGATGGACTTCCACTCCCAGAATCCCCCAGCCAGCCTGCTTTAAGAGGGCTGGACTTCCACTCCCAGAATCCCCCAGCCAGCCATGCTTTAAGAGGGGTGGACCTCCACTCCCAGAATCCACCAGCCAGCCTGCTTTAAGAGGGGAGGACTTCCACTCCCAGAATCCCCCAGCCAGCCATGCTTTAAGAGGGATGGACTTCCACTCCCAGAATCCCCCAGCCAGCCTGCTTTAAGAGGGATGGACTTCCACTCCCAGAATCCCCCAGCCAGCCATGCTTTAAGAGGGATGGACTTCCACTCCCAGAATCCCCCAGCCAGCCTGCTTTAAGAGGGATGGACTTCCACTCCCAGAATCCACCAGCCAGCCATGCTTTAAGAGGGATGGACTTCCACTCCCAGAATCCCCCAGCCAGGCTGCTTTAAGAGGGATGGACTTCCACTCCCAGAATCCCCCAGCCAGCCTGCTTTAAGAGGGGAGGACTTCCACTCCCAGAATCCACCAGCCAGCCATGCTTTAAGAGGGATGGACTTCCACTCCCAGAATCCACCAGCCAGCCTGCTTTAAGAGGGATGGACTTCCACTCCCAGAATCCCCCAGCCAGCCATGCTTTAAGAGGGATGGACTTCCACTCCCAGAATCCCCCAGCCAGCCTGCTTTAAGAGGGCTGGACTTCCACTCCCAGAATCCCCCAGCCAGCCATGCTTTAAGAGGGGTGGACCTCCACTCCCAGAATCCACCAGCCAGCCTGCTTTAAGAGGGGAGGACTTCCACTCCCAGAATCCCCCAGCCAGCATGCTTTAAGAGAGATGGACTTCCACTCCCAGAATCCACCAGCCAGCCTGCTTTAAGAGGGATGGACTTCCACTCCCAGAATCCCCCAGCCAGCCATGCTTTAAGAGGGGAGGACTTCCACTCCCAGAATCCCCCAGCCAACATGCTTTAAGATGGGTGGACTTCCACTCCCAGAATCCCCCAGCCAGCCATGCTTTAAGAGGGGTGGACTTCCACTCCCAGAATTCCCCAGCCAGCCATGCTTTAAGAGGGGAGGACTTCCACTCCCAGAATCCCCCAGCTTGAAGCATGGCTGGCCAGGGAATTCTGGAAGTTGAAATCCACCCATTCTTCAAGTTGCCAGGGTTGAAAAACTCTAAGCCCCAAGACAAGGTGGAGTCAATATCCATCCGGAACAGCCTAAAAGAATGGCTGGCTTGATATTCATCTGGCCACACGCCCATCCCTTGAATCTCATCGGCAGTTCATATATTTTACGTCTCCATCCCTGACAGGTCATAATTGCAGCAGGCCAAAAGGAGGCACATTTCCTTGTGAAAGCTAAAGAGGTCGGGCAGGTGACAGTATATCTACAAGTGAATGCATCCCAGGACACAGGGTAAGCGTGTGTCCCGAACCATGTTCAGCCGGTGATTCTATTCATCGAGATGTAATTTCACTTAGTGGCCATTTTCCCTTCTCTGCTCCAGGCACTTTAGACATCCCCCTCCAAGTGAGGCTGTGTTGTGTCTGTGGGCGCCAGTGGTGGAATTGTAGGAGGAGAAGCGGAAGAGCCCGGAGGGCGGCGTCAAGCAAGTCATCAGCTTAGAATCGTTACGTTCCCACAAACATAACCTCTCCTTCGTTCCTTTGCAGGCCCAGAATCCGGTTCCTTGTGATCCATAGCAAGGCCATAAACATTGTGGACCAAGTGATCGGCTGGATCTATTTCCTAGCCTGGTCGATTTCCTTCTACCCTCAGGTGTATGAGAATTGGAGACGCAAGAGGTAAAAGACACGACGATCCTCATTTACCGTCCACTGGAAGCTGCCAGTGTTAACCTGCGAGATGGCATTGAGAAGACGCAGCAGCGGTTGGCATAGCGCATGCGTATGTGCCCCCCCTCGCATCGTGTTTTGGGCTAGCGGGCCTCCCTGCAGCCTCCTGGGACCAAAACCGGGCTGCGGGGGGGTGGGTGGGTGCTACACCCTCCCCACATTCCCCCCATGCACCCACAACCCCCCCATCCCCATGTGCATCTACACACGTCTCCTACATGTGCCCTGCACATGCGCAGCAGAGACCCAAAAATCAGCTGGCTGGCGGGAAGCGCGCGTGGTGGATCTGAACTGGAGCGACGGCTCGCATCCCTGCAGAGAGGGCTCTACATGCCAACTATGGCACGCGTGCCATAGGCTCACCATCACAGTCTTAAAGCATGCAAGCTGGGGAATTCTGGGAGTTGAAGTCCACCTATCTTAGATTGGCTGAGAATTCTGGGAATGGAAGTCCAGCCATCTTTTCTTTTATATTCTTTTATTATTATTCATTTTATTTTATTTTATTTTATTTTATTTTATTTTATTTTATTTTATTTTATTTTATTTTATTATTTTATTTTATTATATTATTTTATTTTATTTTATTTTATTTTATTTTATTATTTATTATTTTATTTATTTTATTTTACTTTACTTTACTTTTTATTTTACTTTACTTTTTATTTTATTTTATTTTACTTTATTTTATTTTATTATTTTATTTTATTATATTATATTATTTTATTTTATTTTATTTATTTTATTTTATTATTTTATTTTATTTTATTATTTATTATTTTATTTTATTTATTTTATTTTACTTTACTTTTTATTTTACTTTACTTTTTATTTTATTTTATTTTACTTTATTTTATTTTATTTTATTATTTTATTATATTATATTATTTTATTTTATTTTATTTTATTTATTTTATTTTACTTTACTTTTTATTTTACTTTACTTTTTATTTTATTTTATTTTACTTTATTTTATTTTATTATTATTTTATTTTATTTTACTTTACTTTTTATTTTACTTTACTTTTTATTTTACTTTACTTTTTATTTCATTTTTTATTTTATATTTTATTTTTAATTTAATTTTAATTTTATTTCTTTGATTTGATTTGATTTGATTTGATTTATTATTTTTGAAAAGACAGTGCCATGTCAGGATAACCATGCCAATAAAGCACAACTGGAGAGAGATCAATGAAAAATAACATACACGCTAATAACTATCATTGTACTATGTTAACAGTAATTGCAACAATACAACCCCCCCCCAAAAAAAAGGGAAATAAAAGGAAACTTTTAAGGCCAGCCATCTTAAAGCATGCTGGCTGGGAATTCTAGGAACTGAATTCCGCTTATTTTAAAATTTTCCAAATTTGGAAAACAGTGGCCTAGAACTGGATTTTTCCAGCTCGCTGACAATGATGATCACACAAGGCTGAGTTTAGTGCATTCGTGAAGTTCCTGAAATCTAGCTAAGTTCCTCCCGCAACTCTGCTTCTCAAACTTATTTATCTGTTCCTTCCGCCAGCGTTGTGGGGCTCAGTTTCGATTTCATCGCTCTGAACCTGACCGGCTTCATTGCCTACAGCGTCTTCAACATCGGACTCTTTTGGATTGTCCCCATAAAGGTACCCAGAAGGTCCCGCCTTCTCTGGCTGGCTGTCATCCGTCAAGCGGGGGCGCCAATTCTGGTGTAACATCTTTGCCTTCTTCCACAGGAGCAGTTCCTGCACCGGTATCCCAATGGCGTGAATCCCGTAGCCAGCAACGATGTGTTTTTCAGCCTCCACGCAGTGGCCATCACTTTGTTCACCATCTTCCAGTGCTTAATCTATGAGGTAGGTGCACTGATGGCGTTGCCTAGTTGGGTCATGAAATGCCTGCACAGAAACAATCAAGTTCAGAGAGCACCAAGGACCCTATGTCTGTCTGTCTGCCTCTATCTATCTATCTATCTATCTATCTATCTATCTATCTATCTATCTATCTATCTATCTGCCTACCTACCTACCTATCTACCTACCTACCATCTCTCTACCTACCTACCTACCTCTCTCTCTCTGTGTCTGTCCATCTATCCATCCACCCATCCATCCATCCCTATCAATCATCCATCCATCTATCTCTCTCCCTCATCTATCTCTCTATCTTCTATCTACCATCTACCTACCTACCTCTCTCTGTCCGTCCATCCATCTTCTATCTACCATCTACCTACCTACCTCTCTCTCTCTGTCCGTCCATCCATCCATCTATCCATCCATCTTCTATCTACCATCTATCTACCTACCTCTCTCTCTGTCCGTCCATCCATCCATCTATCCATCCATCTTCTATCTACCATCTACCTACCTACCTCTCTCTCTCTGTCCGTCCATCCATCCATCTATCCATCCATCTTCTATCTACCATCTACCTACCTACCTACCTCTCTGTCTGTCTGTCCATCCATCCATCCATCTTCTATATACCATCTACCTACCTACCTTTCTCTCTGTCTGTCCATCTATCCATCCATCCATCTATCTATCTATCTTCTATCTACCATCTACCTACCTACCTTTCTCTCTGTCCATCCATCCATCTAACTCTGTCTCTCTTATCTATCTCTCTATCTTCTATCTACCATCTACCTACCTACCTCTCTCTGTCCATCCATCCATCTATCTTCTATCTACCATCTACCTACCCCTCTCTCTCTGTCCGTCCGTCCATCCATCCGTCCATCTTCTATCTACCATCTACCTACCTACCTACCTCTCTGTCTGTCTGTCCATCCATCCATCCACCCATCTTCTATCTACCATCTACCTACCTACCTTTCTCTCTCTCTGTCCGTCCATCCATCCATCCATCTTCTATCTACCATCTACCTACCTACCTACCTCTCCATCCGTCCATCCATCCATCCATCTATCTCTATCTCTTTTATCTATCTTCTATCTACCATCTACCTACCTACCTCTCTCTCTGTCCGTCCGTCCATCCATCCATCTATCTCTATCTCTCTTATCTATCTCTCTATCTTCTATCTACCATGTATCTACCTACCTCTCTCTCTCTGTCCGTCCATCCATCCATCCATCCATCTATCTATGAGCTGTGGTGGCACACTGGTTAAAACGCAGTACTGCAGGCTGCTTCTGCTGACTGCCTGAAATTTGGCAGTTCAAATCCCACCATATTCAAGGTTGACTCAGCCTTCCATCCTTCCAAAGAGGCTGACTCCGTCAACCGCTTAGAGAAGGCTGTGAAATGGTATGTAAGCCTTCAGTGCGATTGCTTGCGAAGGGAGGGAAGGAAGCAAGCAAGCAAGCAAGCAGTTATTATAATGCAGTATTGCAGGCTAAACTCTGCCCACATCCAGGAAGTTCGATCCTGACCGGCTCATGGCTGACTCAGCCTTCCATCCTTCCAAGGTGGGTCAAATGAGGACCCAGATTATAGGGGGGCAAGAGGCTGACTCTGTCAACCGCTTAGAGAGGGCTGTAAAAGCACTGCGAAGTGGTATATGAGTCTACGTGCTATTGCATGATTTTACTCAAATTCAGCAGAACTGTTCGGCAGACTGAGCGCATTCCTCTGCCCACGGGCCGCCCAGCGTCAAATTCCTTTGCCACCCTCCAGTAGACCTGTGAATTCCTTGCATTTATGCCCACTGGAATCCGATTTCTGAGGCCGAATTCTCACTAGACAATGATAACACTCACTCCTTCTTTACTTCCCCTGCAGAGAGGGACTCAAAAGGTTTCTCGAGTCGCCATTGCGTGCCTGGTGGCGGCGTGGCTGTTCGTCTTCACCACTTTGGCCGTGACGGTCGCCCAAGAGATCACCTGGTTGCAATTCTTGTTTTATTTCTCCTACATCAAGCTGGCAATCACGCTCATCAAATACTTCCCTCAGGTGAGCGAAGGAAGGATCGGTTTTCAATTACCGTTTCCCCGACAATATTATATTAATTATTTATATTAATTATACAATTAATTAATTATATAGTTATAATATATAATTATATATTATATAATTATATAATTTTATATATAATTTATATATAAATTGATATAATTTATTAATTATATATTAATGTAATTTATTAATTAAATAATATAATTAATGTAATTTATTAATTTATTAATAATTATATTATATAATTAATATTAATTATATAATATAATTAATATAATATAAAATTAATAGTTTTATATTAATTTTTGCTCCAAAAGATGCATTATGGCTTATTTTCTGGTTAGGGCTTATTTTTGGAGAAATATGGTACTAAATCATTTGGCTGCCATCGCATGCCAAAAGCGGGGTGAGACATACGCACGTTTGCCCACATCCATAACTACGCGCCCGGGCCCCCCCCCATGCTCCCCCTGCTTTTGGCACATGATGGCACGGTGGGCCCAGTAGGCCCATTTTTAGCTCTCCCCAGGCTCCAGGGCCTTTCTAGGAGCCTGCGGAGGGCAAAAACAGCATTCCCCACCCTTCCTAGAGGCCCTCCGGAGGCTGGAAACGGCGTGTTTCCTGACTTCTGGTGGGCCAAGAAGGCCCGAAAATCATCTGGCCGGCGCACGCATGCGTGCCGGAGCTGAGCCTCATTTTACGACCTGTCTTGCCACAGCTGTTAAGCGAATCACTGCTGTTGTTCAGTTAGCAAGACGGTTGTTAAGTGAATCTGGCTTCCCCATTGACTTTGCTTGTTGGAAGGTCGCAAAAGGGGATCGCGTGACCCTTCCCCAGGACACTGCGACCGTCATAAATATGAGTCAGTTGCCAGAAGTCCGAATTTTGATCATGAGACCATGAAGACGCTGGTAGTCCTTGACGTACAACCTTCGATTTAGTGACCGTTCACTTACAATGGCACTGAAAAAATGATCTGTTACCGTTTTTCATATGACTGGCAGCATCCCCACGAACACATTATCAAAATTCAGACACTTGGCAACTGGTTCATATTTATGACGGTTGCAATGTGCCAGGTATCATTTTGCAACTTTTTGGCATGGAGTGTCAATAGAGAAGCCAGATTAAATTAACAACCATGTTACTAACTGTGGTGGCACAGTGGTTATAATACAGCATTGCAGGGTAAACTCTGCTCACAGCCAGGAAGTTCGATCCTGACTGGCTCAAGGTTGATTTAGCTTTCCATCCTTCCAAGGTCGGTAAAATGAGGACCTAGATTGTTGGGGGCAAAATGCTGACTCTATAAATCTCTCAGAGAGGGCTGTAAAAACACTGTGAAGCGGTATATGCTGTTGCTTGGGAAGGAAGGAAGGAAGGAAGGAAGGAAGGAAGGAAGGAAGGAAGGAAGGAAGGAAGGAAGGAAGGAAGGAAGGATTTGTGCAGTGGTTAGAATGCAGTATTGCAGGCTAAACTCTGCCCACAGTCAGGAAGTTCAATCCTTACCGGCTCAAGGTTGACTCAGCTTTCCATCCTTCCAAGTTGGGTAAAATGAGGACCCAGATTGTTGGGGGCAAAATGCTGACTCTGTAAATCTCTTAGAGAGGGCTGTAAAAGCACTGTGAAGAGGTATATGCTGTTGCTTGGGAAGGAAGGAAGGAAGGAAGGAAGGAAGGAAGGAAGGAGGGAGGGAGGGAGAGAGGGAAGGGAGGGAGGGAGGAAGGAAGGAAGGAAGGAAGGAAGGAAGGAAGGAAGGAAGGAAGGAAGGAAGGAAGGAATCCATGGTGGCACAGTGGTTATAATGCAGTATTGCAGGCTAAACTCTGCCCACAGTCAGGAAGTTCAATCCTTACCAGCCCAAAGTTGACTCAGCCTTCCATCCTTCCAAGGTCGGTAAAATGAGGAGCCAGATTGTTGGAGGCAAAACGCTGACTATAAATCTCTTAGAGAGGGCTGTAAAAGCACAGTGAAGCGGTATATAAGTCTAAGTGCTGTTGCTTGGGAAGGAAGGAAGGAAGGAAGGAAGGAAGGAAGGAAGGAAGGAAGGAAGGAAGGGCAGACTATTGCTACTAACTTAACTGTTATTCACTTAACAACTTTGGCAAGAAAGGTGGTAAAATGAGGCAAAACTCAGGAACTGTCTCGCTTAACAATGGAAATTTTGGGCTCAGTTGTGGTTCTAAGTGAAGGATTTTACCTTTGGCTCTTTTCTCTCTGACGCACTGTGCGACGTTGAGAAAGGAGAAGATGCTAACTTGTTTTGAGGTCTTGATTGTGGAAGAGCTGTTCTTTTCCTACTTACCCAGCATCCTGGTCTTTTTTTAGGCCTACCTAAACTTCCGCCGGAAGAGCACCATGGGCTGGAGTATTGGCAACGTCCTGCTGGACTTCACCGGAGGTGCCTTCAGTCTCATGCAGATGTTTCTACAATCCTACAACAACGGTAAGAGCGGCCCGTTGGGTCAAACAAGTGGGAGAAGGTGACATACAGCTAGTCCTCGATTGTTCTGCCCCAGCTACGGACCCCAAAGAACGCGGCACACACAAACTTTGTACAAAAGCTTATTTTACTCAAATAACTCAGTCTTGATCAACCAAAGGCTGTTAATAAACTGTCTTAATAGCCTACCAGAATTCTAAGATAAGGTAATCACAGTTGGCAGAAAGCCCAGAAGCAATTTTGCGGAGAATCCAGACGCGAAGGAGAGTGAACTGAAGTTGTTCCCTACAATTTGCTGCAAATGGCATTCCTCCTTAAATAGGCTAGGGGAGTGGCCAATTAGCGCCAAACCTTATTCTCGAGACCTCCTCCTGAGGAGCCACTCCTGCCTTTTGGCAGCTCTGTGCACCCGTGCATTGAGAAGAGGCTCCTCCTCTTCTTCCTCTTCACTTAAAGGAGGTTCTGAAGGCCCTGGCTGAATCCCTGCCTCTGACATCACATTTTCTCCAGCCTCCTCACTATCAGCACCACACCAGCCTCCTTGTTGTCAGAATCAGCTACAATCTGCACAGGCCGCTGATGGGCCACAACATCGATTTATGTCCATCATTGAGCCCAAAATTCTATTACTAAGAGACAGTTAAGTTTGTTTTGCCTCATTTTACGACCTTTCTTACCACCATTCTTAAGTGAATCACTGCTCACTTGTTTACGTTAGTAACACAGCTGTTCAGTGAATTTGGCTCCTCCATGGACTTGGCTTGTCAGAGAAGATCGCAAAATGGGATCATATGACCTCCAGAACATTGCAGCTGACTCACTTAACAACCACCTTGCTTAACAATGGAAATTCTGTTCTCAATTGCAGTTGTAATTTGAGGACAATCTGTACTATTTGGTGATGGATTAATCATGCTTGGAAATTCCACAGGGAAATTCCACGTCATAAATACGAACCAGTTGCCAATTGTCTGAATTTTCATCATGTGACCAGGGGGATGCTGAAATGGTCATAAGTGAGAAAACTGCTCATAAGTGACTTTTTCCGGGGCAATTGTAAGTTATAATTTGAACGGCCGCTAAACGGATGGTTGTAAGTTGAGAACTACCTGTACTTCGCAGGGCAGGTAGTTTGACCACAACTGAGGCCAAAATTTCTATTGTGAAGTGAGACATTTGTTCAGTGAATTTTGCCCCATTTTACGATCTTTTTTTTTTTTGCCACAGTTCTTAAGTGAATTGCTACAGTTGTTAAGTGAATCTGGCTAGCCCGTTGACTTTGCTTGTCAGAAGGTCGCAGAAAGGGATCACATGACCCCAGGGCACAACAACAGTCATAAATATGAATCAGTTGCCAAGCGTCTGAATTTCGATCACGTGACGAGGGGGATGCTGCAAAGGTCGTAACTGTGAAAAACGGTCATAAGTCACATTTTTCAGTGCCGTTGTAACTTTGACCGATCACTAAATGAACTGTTGTAAGTCGAGGGCTACCTGTAGGCGCCTAACAAGAGCTACCCTTAATCCCTATTCACTGCATAGATAGATTGTCCTTAACTTATGACCGCAGTCAGGACCAGAAATTACATTACTAAGCAAGGCATGCCCAATTTTACAACCTTTTTTTTTGCCATCGTTGCTAAGCAAATCACTGCAGTTGTTAAATGAATCATGTAGTCGTTAAGAAAATCTGGCTTGCCCCATTGACTTTGTCAGAAGCCATCTGGGAAGGTCGCAAATGGTCATCACATGACATTGTAACCATCAGAAATACATGTCAGTAGCCAAGCAACCAAATTTTGATCATATGTCTGTGGGAAGGCAGCGACAGTTGTAAGTGCGAGGACCACTTGTAGGTCATTTTTTCAGTGCTGTTGTAATTTAACAACCATCTTGTTTAACTGACTCACTTAACAACCACCTTGCTTAAAAATGGAAATTCTGTTCTCAATTGCGGTTGTAAATTGAGAACAATCTGTACTGCTTGGTGATGGATTAATCGTGCTTGTAAATTCCTCAGGGAAGCAATAGAAATTTCTCAAGATATTAAAATTTAGTAGCTGGAGCAGTGAGGTTGTGCAGTGTGCTACAGCACACAGTTGTGGTTGATTGTTCAGAGCGTGCTGGCTCCTGCATGATTCAATCTGAGCTGTGATTGGTTGCTTTGGTTGTGGAGGGGGTGTTTCCTTTTTTTCCCATGTTTTTCTTCTGTGTGCCGTTTGCTTTGTGATTTACCTCACGATGAGCTGCTGTGTCGATTTACCTCAGGATGCTCCTGCTGCACTGATTTACCTCAGGATGCTCCTGCTGCGCTGATTTACCTCAGGATGCTCCTGCTGTGTCGATTTACCTCAGGATGCTCCTGCTGTGCTGATTTATCTTAGGATGCCCTTGTTTGCCTGACTATCTAGTTTTCTGTATATCGATGCAAAATATATTTATCTATATAAAACTACGAGTTCGTGTCAGCGTCTCTGATTCCATTTAGATACCTGCTGCGCAATTTTCTTACAAAATTGTAGAAACTCTTCAGTAAAATGCCAAAAACTTTTCCTTCCATTGTGAATTATAAACGGGAAAAATCTATTTATGCTTTTCCAAATATTTATTAGTCTCTGTCGGTCAACGCTACCGGTTCTTGTAAGTCCTCATTGTCTCTTTCTTATTTTTCAGATGAATGGAAGCTGATTTTTGGAGATCCCACCAAATTTGGCCTCGGCCTCTTTTCCATCGTCTTCGACATTGTCTTTATGATCCAACATTACTGCTTGTATCGCCACCAAAATTACGATGGGTTTGAGTAGATCAGTAACCTATCTGAGTGCGTCTGTTGCACTGAAAAGCCTTACTCCAAAGAAACCAGGACTGGCAAAATCGGTACAACTCGAGTTTCCACACCACTTTAATTGCACCAAACCTACTCTGCCCTTTTGTGCCTTTGTGTTTCGCAATCCACCAGTGCAGCCTTGTCAAAGTCGTCCTCCCGATTTTCTTGGATGCCAAGTCCTCAAAAGCTTCCGAAGAAGTCGTTTGCAAGAGACAAAGAGATGCTCGTGTTTTGCCCTCCAATTTCTTACAGGAACCCTACATTGAAGGCATTTTGGCCAAGAAGAACCTGCTTTAGGAGTTTGGTTGGTTACAAGCAAAGGAAAAAACGGTTGTCATCGGAAGCTTTAAATCGGTTAAACTTAGAGGACAGGTTGTGTGACTTTGGGTCCCACTCTCTCTTGCACACGGGGAGAAATGGTTGGAGGATGTTGGACTACCTCGAAAAGCTTTACGTTGGAGTCAAGGAACAATGCACTGAAAAATCTCTTGTAAGAACTTTTGTGTGAGAGGGCTGAATACAGGGGTCTTGATTATTAAAGCTTTTCTAACTTGTCAATGTCTTCCTTGTGGTTGCTTGACGAAGGCTCCTGTCAAAGGTCCTGTTGTGGTTGGCCGTTTCAAGGGGTTCAGGACACCCGAGGGAGATTGTGGGTCCCTCTGGAAGGGATCGCAGAGCCCCATCTGCAATTATGACAGAGTTGTGACCTAGGCTCACTTAGTCATTACAAGACACAATTAGTCCCCAACAAACCTATTTTATTGTAACAGGTGAGAATTAACTTCATTCCCAGTTTAGTCCAAATTAATTGCAAAACAAGTCTTTCAGAATAAGTCCTTTGGGCTTATCAAAAACCTTTATCTTCTTTGGCATGCCGCCAAAAGCCTTTCTTGGCAAAGCCCCACAGTCCCAAAACGAGACGCCAACTGGAAACAGATTTAGCAACGTTGCTTTCCTACAAAGAGCCCAAGAGCCTTTGCTGCTCTTTTAAGCCTTAGGGGAGGGGCCAATCATCTCCTGGCCGTACTCCCAAGTCGTCCCTTTTGCTTTAGCTGCTCTGCGCATGCGTGCACTAGAAACAGGCGCCTCCTGTTCCTCTGCCTCTCTGCTGTCCGACTCTGGAGGCTCTGGAGTCTGCGCACCACTCCCAGATGGCCCTGGCCCCATTACCGCCTCTGACGCAGAGCACTCATCTGGCCCTTCCCCAGACTCCAGGACTGGCCCATGGTCCTCCCCGGCCTCCTCACTGTCCGACTCTGGTGCCAGCTCTTCAGGCTGCTGGTGGACCACAACAGACAGGTCTATGGTTGGATTTCAGTAAGACCTTGTTTATCTGAACAGGATTGAAGACAAGGGGATCTGCTCCTTCTCCATTTAAATTGAACTGAGGGGGCTGCTTTTCGGGAGGAGGGGGCTGCAATTTGGGGGGTCCTTAGTGCCCCCTGACCTTGGTTGTTTTCTTGCAGATGTTTCATTAGCTGTCTGTTCTGTCCCCGCCTCACACACGCACCCCCACAGACAGCCAAGAGTTAATAAACCAACACACAAAAGATTCTTTGATGACAAAGTTGGCAGCAACCCAGTGGCTGACTGCCAATAATCTTTACTCACAATAACAAAGAGATCAGTCTGAATTCAGTCCGATAAATCCAGCACAGAGTATGAGTTATTTCCAGTTTTTGTTCGTCACAGAACTTGAACAGCCATCACACCCCGTGGGGTTTGGTCCAGTGACTCAGCCTAATCCCTGGCACACCTCTTCCTCTGCTGCGCGCACTTATCTCTGCGACGCTGCCGAGGGTCCAGCCAAGACTCATCTTCCTCATTACTGTCCACCTGTGGCTGCGTGGACGTGCTTGGCCCCGGGCCAATCTCTTGGCCTTCGGAGGACACCAAAGGCATTGCTAGAGAGGAGGGTCCTGGACAGAGAGTCCTTGCCGACTCCTCTCCTTCACTTTCGGAGTCCTCTCCTGCTGATAATCCAGGCTCAGGGAACGGAGCCACAACACTGTCTAAATAACATCATCAGTGATGGAAGGAGGTGGGTTTGTGGTGAGGAAGTAGAGGACTGTGAGGTCCTTAGTGGTCTCGGAGCTTGGTTGTTTTTCTTGCAGATGTTTCATTACCCAACTAGGTAACATCATCAGTGCTACAAGGACGAGGGGTTTGTTGATTTTAGACAGTGGTCAGTGATAGTGGGAGTCGTAAAAGGGCCGTAAAATCAGTCGCCACTCACTTATCCACCGCCTGGCTTAGCAACAGAAACTCTTGTTCCCATATTGTGGCTTTAAGTCAAGGAACATACGACCACAATCATTGTCTTTTAACGATCCCATAATCCTTTGTTGGGTGGAGAGTGTTTACTGGCCAGATGCCTTTCCTGTTGCCAATGCAGAGTTTTGTTTGGCAGATATATTCCTATTGTGCCCAGAGAGAGAGCAATATTTGCCTCTACCTAAGATCAAATGCACAGCCTCCTGATTGTGAGGCCACCGCACCACTCCGAACATACGACCACAATGGAGCCCCCAATTTCTGTTGCTAAGCAAGAGAGTTGTTAAGTGAGATTTGCCCTGTTTTACGACCTTCCTTGCCAGAGTTGTTAATCACCACAGCTGTGACATCAGTCACACAGTTGTTCAGTGAATCTGGCTCCCCGATCGACTTGGCTTGTCAGAAGGTCGCAAAAGTGGATTGTGCGATTCCAGGATAAATATTTTAACTCAGTTGCCAAGCATCTGAATTTTGATGATGTGGCCGGCGCCACGGGGATGCTGCAACGGTCGTTAAGTGTGAAAAATGGTCATAGGTCACTTTTTTTTCAGTGCTGTGGTAACTTTGGAGGGCCACTAAACGAACGGTTGTAAATCAAGGACTATTTGTACCTGTACGACGTTTCAACAGAATTTCTCATTCTCATTCCTCATTCATTTTCTTAGGCATATATGCAATTTTTTTTAATTGACTCCAGGCCTCTAGCTTAATTTATTTATTTTTTTTAAAAAAAAGGAAGAGACTTTTGAGATCAGAAGTCCAGCTTGGTTTATTTTGTGTAAAACGATCTACAGCAGCCCACTGGTTGCTTTAACCTCCGAACTAAACTGATGCGATCCGGTAATACAAAAAAACCCCAAAAAACCCACAAGGCTTTGTCAAAAAAAAAAACAACCACCATCCTTCCCACCGCCATTTCTGCTTCGAAAAGACAAACCACAGGGATAAGAAACAGATAGAAGGGTTTTAACACATTTTCCTTGCAAGACAGACTGAGATTTAAGGGCCCGGAAATTAAACGAGTCAAAATAGCATCGTCATCATCATTTTTTAATGACCCCATAATCCCTTGCAGGGTGGAATCTAGGCAACTGAATGGAGCTAGCAGAGTGTTTTAATGGCCGGATGCCCTTCCTGTCACCAATGCGGAGTTTTGTTCGGCAGACATATTCTTATTGTGTCGAGAGAGAGATATATCTGCCTCTACCCTAGGATCGAATTCACAGCTTCTTGATTGTGAGGCAAGAGCTCACACCTCTAGGCCACCGCACCACTCACGAGTTAAAATAGCAGTAATATACTAAAATAAATTAGTGATACAAATGTTGGAAGGGACATTATTTACAAGATGTAGAAAAAGGCCTTTGGGGAAGAAATTTGGCACAACAGTCAAGATTGGAAGCTAACTTTGGAAAAGTCGAGAGACCCCTCGAGGGTGGAAACGGCGGCCTCCCGACACAACGGGAGTCGCTATCATCGGCCCGTTTCCGACCGATCGTGGTTAACAGGAATTCTGGCCGAGCGGAAGTCCAGGCAAACGAAAGGTTTAAGGCCACTGAAACTGATTGCCTTCATTTGAGGACTTCTGGAAAGGGGAACCGGTTTCAAACGCCCATCTATCATGGCCTTCTCGGTGTTTCTGAGGAGACAAGCCAACAGTTGGATGCCTCTTAAACACAAAACCCGTGCGGAATTCTAGATACTGGCAGTAAAAACTTTGGTCTGGCTAAGAGGACTGCAAGAAGCTCATTAGGTGGCCATCTTGTCCCTCAAGATGGCCGCCTTACAAAAACGGAAATTTAAGAACGGACTCGTCCACTGGAGGATTTCTGGGAGGAAAGCTCTTAGGTGGTTCCCCATGGATCAGAAGCAGGCTATCCCCTCATTTGCGGTTTGATGCCCACCGTCTTTGATCCAGTGGGCATCAAACTGCCCCCCGAGATGCCCTTTGCAGGGACACCTCACTGGAACAGAGTCATTTTTTTGCATAGGTGTATCGGGAGACGTCTGTCTTTTTTTAAAAAAAGTTTCTCAGGTCAACAGGTGATAAAGCTCTGTGGTCCATCTTCAACATCTCTCCGCCATGTCCTGGAGGCCCGTCGCTTGCTCCCCGCTCAGTGGCAGGGTTGGGACAGCATGGACTGTTGGACCGCTTTCTGCAGGGAGTGTCTGGTGACTAGCAGCCGGACTACTTCCTCGTTCCGCTTGGTCAGACGCTTGCGGGCTTGGTCGTGAGTCACCATGGTCATATCCCAGCCATTCACCTGCAAGAATTCAGAGCGAGTTTGACGGTAAGCGTCACGATCAAACTCGGGTATTTTTACAGTCCCCGGATCACACATCTGGGGCTCTTTCGCTGTCCCTTTCCAACCCGCATAAATTGCTTTTATTTTGAAGTCCCAAAGGTGCTTTTTTTTCAAGAGGCAACTGTACTTTCTGGTTTTTCTTTTGAAGGTGTTTCCCTTCTCATCCAAGAAGCTTCTTCGGCTCTGACTGGATGGTGTGGAAGGAAAGGATTGATATTCCTTGCCGACAGCTGGTCATTTGCATCCTTTTAGAGAGTCGTTGAGGCCACTTGGAGATTTCTCTGTGTCCTCAGGGTCATCTGAAGGCTGCAAATGGGTGTGGAGCCTTCTACAACACAGTCCTTTCAGCCAGAAGACTCCACATCCATTTGCACCACTCAGGTGACCTGTGGTGTGGCTCCGTTGCCTGAGCCTGTGTCATCATCAGGAGAGGACTCCGAGAGTGAAAGGGAGGAATTGGCAAGACCTCCCTCTCCAGGACCCTCCCCTCTGGCAATGTCCCTGGAGGACACCGAAGGGCAAGAGATAGGCCCAGAGCCAAGCACATCCCCGCAGCCACAGGTGGACAGCGACAAGGGAGATAAGTGCTGGCTGGATCCTCGCCAGCGACACAGGGAGAAACGTGCCCAACAGAAGGCACGGCGTGCTCATGATTAGCTGACTCACTGGACCACACCCCACAGCTTATAAAAGAGAGTGAGTCAGCCTCCATTTTTGTGACGAACAAAAACAAATCTTCCTGCATCTCAGCTTTGGCTATTCTGGACACTTGTGGTGTGTATTTGTCTGTTCTATTAATAAAGGCTTTGGCACGCAGCTGCTGGGATTACTGCCAAGCTCCTTATCAGACTACTTGGTTGCCTGCCAGCTTAATTTAACCTCCGACTGTCTGAATTGGGTTTATTCCTGGGGGCAGAGACAGAACAACCTGAGGACACAGATAAACCTCCAAGTGGCCTCAAGGACCCTCTCAAAAGATGCAAATGACCAGGTGTCTGCAAGGAATATAAATCCTTCCCTTCCCCACCATCCACTCAGAGTTGAAGAAGCTTCCTGGATAAGAAGCGAAATTTCTTTGAAAGAAAAAACAAAGACAGTCCAGTTGCCCCTTGAAAAAAAACCACTTTTGGGATTCTGGAATAATAATAAATCTCCATCCATTTGGCTTTAAAGACACCCAAGAGTGTCTTTGGAACAGTACGGAATTTTACCTGCATGATTTTGTCCCCGACTTGCAGTCCAGCCATTTCTGCGGGTCCACCTTCGGTCACGCGAGTGACATAAATGCCCTGGAGTGGGAGAGTGGGGGGGAGAAACAAGAGGTGGGAGGGGATGTCACTGCCTGGATGAGCTCTCATGAACCTGCCCCACTCCCCCTCCCGCCATCGCTTACTGAGAACCCGTTGCCTTCTTTCTCCAGCCATTGTTAGCCACGTAGACAAGAGTTCAATGCGGGAAGTTCTGTTTTATTTACCATATTTTTCAGAGTATAAGATGCACCTACCTTTTTTGGTGAGGAAAAGATGAAAAAGAAATCTCCCTCTGCTTCTGCCTCTGAACAATTTTGCCTCCTTGCAGCAAACAGCCTGCTTTACTTTCAGTTTCGTTTTCAGCATAGCTTGATTAGCACAAGGGGAAAAAAAAAATCTGCTCCAGCAATTTACCTCTTTGCAGCAAGCAGCAGAGCCCTGCGCAAAACAGCTGAGAGCAAATCAGCTGAGAGTTGGGAGGCCGATCCAATCAACTTGTGCTAATTAGGCTGGGCTGAAGCTGAAAGTTGTTGTTTTGTCTTGTTGTTTGCTTACAAGGCAGAGGCCAAATGGTGTGGGCCAATGGGTGGGCAGGTCTACATTCGGTGTATAAGACGCACCTAAATTTTCACCCCCTCTTGGGGGGGAGGTGCATCTTATACTCTGAAAAATACGGTATTTTTATCTGATCTTTATTATTTTTAATAACTAGCTCAAGATGGTGAACATGTCTAAGGCTCCTTCCTCCTCCTATTTTCCCCACAACAACAACCCTGTGAGGTGGGTTGGGCTGGGAGAAAATAACTGACCCTAAGTCACCTAGCCAGCTCTCATGATTAAGGCGGGACTAGAACTCACCATCTTCTGGTGATTGGCCCACAGAAAGAATGTAGACATGCGCAGTAGCTCAAAAATCATAAGACGGTCTTATCTTTCTTGCTACAGAGACGTGATAAAGTCCTCTGGTAGACTACCGTAAGTCTTAGGATGGAAGCTCAGCTGGCAAATACAAATGACGCAGTGGCATTGATAACAGCACCTCGATCTCCAAAATGGAACTTGGGATACCCAACATATCAAAGAAATATTATCAGTAAAGGGGGATCCTTGCCAACCTTGTCCGTCTTGTCCTCCGAGAAGGGATTCTGAGCTGGGTCCTGGTCGATGCCACCTCCGATGCTGAAGCCCAGAATGAGATTCTCGCCTTGACGCAGTTTGTGGATTTCCACCCTTTGCTAAGAAAAAAGAAAGAATAATTCAATTTGATCGCTCACGCCTGACTCCATCGCAGCTCAAAACACAACCAGTATATGGCCTTGGATCCTACACAGATAGTCCTTGACTTATGACAGTTTCTTTAGTGACCGCTCAAGGTGACGAAGGCACTGAAACAAAGGAGGCTTATGACCGCTCTTCACACTAGCATCCTCATGGTCACGTTGATTTCACATTCGGAACCTTGACAACTGACTCATATTTATGACGGTTGCTGGGTGTGTCGTCATCCCCCGGGAGTCATGTGATCCGTTTTGCGACCTTCTGACAAGCAAAACCAATGGGGAAGCCAGGTTCATTTTAACAATCGTGTGACTAACTTAACAACTGCGGTGATTCAGTGTAACAGTAACAAAACTTGGAAGGGACCTTAGAGGTCATCTAGTCCTAACTCATGCAGGAGACCAGTACTAGGGATTCTAACTGCCTATTTTTCAGACAGACGAGCTCAGTGTCTTAGCCACTGAGGCACGTCGTCAGGCCACTTAATTCACTTCATTAATTCACTTAACAACGAGGGCAAGGAAGGTCATTAAAACGTGACAAAACTCACTTCCTTGTCGAGAGTAATTTGGGGCTTCATTGTGGACGGAAGTCAAATTACGACTAGAATGGAACCCGCCCATCATTTATCGTAACTTGTGTGACCGTCGTAAAACAGAGACAATTCTGGTCTTAATTGTGGTTTGCTGAGGGCTACCGGTATCAATTTTAAAAAGACAATAAAAATAACAACACCCCAGGAAAACAATTGAGAGTACAAATAGTCCTCGACTTACAACAGTTCATTTAGTTCAAAGTTACACCGGCACCGAAAAAAGGAACTTAATGACCATTTTTCACACTTATGATCATTGCAGCATCCCCATGGTCACAGGATCAAAATTCAAGACGCTTGGCAACTGATTCGTATTTATGACGGTTGCAGTGTCCTTGGGGGGGAGGCGGTGTGTGTGTCACGTGATCCCTTTTTGCGAAGGGGGAAGACCAGATTCGCTTAACAACCGGGTTGCTAATTTACCAACGGCAGTGATTCACTTAACAACTGTGCCTAGAAAGGTCGTAAAATGAGGCAAAACTTACTTAACATCTCACTTAACAACAGAGTTTTTAGGCTCAATTGTGGCCATAAGCCGAGGACTACCTGGATGTCGTAGACCAGTGTTTCTCAACCTTGGAAGCTTGAAGATGGGTGGACTTCAACTCCCAGAATCCCCCAGCCAGCTGGCTGGGGGATTCTGGGAGTTGAAGTCCACCCATCTTCAAGCTTCCAAGGTTGAGAAACACTGTTGTAGACCAATGTGCTTAGCCCAATATATGAAAAAATAAAACAAAAGGAAAAACAATTGGAAGCATCTTTTTCATTTCCTTTGTACAGGTGGTCCTCGACTTATGGCCGCAACGGAGCCCAAAATTTATGTCGCTAAGCGAGAAGGGCGTTAAGTGAGCTTTGCCCCATTTTACGATTTTCCTTGCCACATTTCTTAAGCGAATCACTGCAGTTGTTAAACTTAAGTCGTTAAGTGAATTTGTCTTCCCTATCGATTTTGCTCATCTGAAGGTCGCAAAAGGGGGAAAATCACGTGACCCCGGGACACTACCACCGTCATAAATACGAGTCAGTTCTCAAGCGTCCGAATGTAAATCACGCGACCCACCGGGGGGGGGGGGATGTTGCAACGGTCGTTAAGTCTGAAAAACGCTCCTTATTTCAGTGCCGTTGTAACTCTGAACGGTCACTAAGCAAACGGTTGTAAGTCGAGGACTACCTGTGCAGCCATTTTGGAAAGAGGGGAGGGTAGTCTTTTCGGTGATCAGAAAAGAATTTGAATGTGGTTGGTGCTCAAACCATCCGGTGAAGCCTTGTCAGTCTGGGAAGCAATCACAAATTTGTAAGCCTTAGTAAGGTCACACCTAGAGTCCTGCATCCAGTTTTGGTCACAACACTATAAAAAAGATGTGGAGACTCTAGAAAGAGTGCAGAGAAGAGCAACCAGGATGATGAGGGGACTGGAGGCTAAAACATACAATGAACGGTTGCAGGAACTGGGCCTGGCTGGTCTAGTGAAGAGAAGGACCAGGGGAGACAGGAGAGCATCTTCCAAGATTTGAGGGGCTGCCCCAGAGAGGAGGAAGGGGGTCAAGCTATTCTCCAAAGCATTTGAAGGCCAGACGAGGAATAATGGATGGAAACTGACCAAGGAGAGATTCAACCTGGAAATAAGGAGAAATTTCCTGACAGTGAGAAACAATCAACCCATGGAACAGAAGTTGCCTTCAGAAGTTGTGAGAGCTTCATCCCTGGAGGCTTTCAAGAAGAGACTGGATGGCCATCGGTCAGAAATGGTCTGTGGCAGTGATGGGTTTCAATTTTTTTTACTACCGGTTCTGTGGGTGTGGCTTGGTGGGCATGGAAGGGGAAGGATACTGTAAAATCTCCATTCCCACCCCACTCCAGGGGGAAGGATACTGTAAAGTCTCCATTCCCTCCCCACTCCAGGGGAAGCATACTGTAAAATCTCCATTCCCACCCCACTCCAGGGGAAGAATACTGTAAAATCTCCATTCCCACCCCACTCCAGGGGGAAGGATAACGTAAAATCTCCATTCCCTCCCCACTCCAGGGGGAAGGATACTGTAAAATCTCCATTCCCACCCCACTCCAGGGGAAGAATACTGTAAAATCTCCATTCCCACCCCACTCCAGGTGGAAGAATACTGTAAAATCTCCATTCCATCCCCATTCCAGGGGAAGGATGCTGTAAAATCTCCATTCCATCCCCACTCCAGGTGGAAGGATACTGTAAAATTTCCATTCCATCCCCGCTCCAGGGGGAAGGATACTGTAAAATCTCCATTCCCTCCCCACTCCAGGTGGAAGGATACTGTAAAATCTCCACTCCCTCCCCATTCCAGGGGGAAGGATACTGTAAAATCTCCATTCCCACCCCGCTCCAGGGGGAAGGATACTGTAAAATCTCCACTCCCTCCCCATTCCAGGGGGAAGGATACTGTAAAATCTCCATTCCCTCCCCACTCCAGGGGGAAGGATACTGTAAAATCTCCATTCCCACCGCACTCCAGGGGGAAGGATACTGTAAAATCTCCATTCCCACCGCACTCCAGGGGAAGGATACCGCAAAATCCCCATTTCCTCCTGATCAGCAGGCACTCGGGAGGCAGAGAATAGATGGGGGCGGGGCCAATCAGAGGTGGTATTTACCGGTTCTCCGAACTACTCAAAATTTCCACTACCGGTTCTCCAGAACCGGCCAGAACCTGCTGAAACTCACCTCCTGCTCAGGGACCACTAAATTCATACTTTTAAACCCCGCGGACCACCAATAGGATTTCTTTTTTAATAGTATTTAGTGCAATATTAAAAAAGGCAAATAATTTTTCTGCGGACCACCAAAATTTTCCACTTTTTTTCAAAAAGAAAAAAAATTTTGCTTCAACCCTTCTAGCCTTCGGGGAAGCTTTGAAGTCCCAGCTCTTCCTCTGAGCGCTGCGAGAATATGATTAGATGCTGAAACATCAGAAGGTTGACTTCGTGCCAAGGCTTTTCATGTTTCTAATGAGTTGGGTTTTATCATTTTAATGCGGCTTTGAATGCCGGTTTGGCTTCGGATTGGGAGACGCCCAGAGCTGGTTCGAAGATGGACGGCTTTTTACACGATAAAATTTAAATCAATAACTCCGAACATCTACGGATCGATGCATGCCCATCTTCCGACAAAAGTATAAAAATAAAATAAATAACGATTATTATTATAAAAGAAGCAGGGCCCTGGTGGGACCGTAAAGCAGGGAATCGGAGGAAACGAAGACTTTTCATCAGGTTCGCCTGATTTGCCAGTTGCGTCCCTTTCTGGATCGGGACTCCTTACACACAGTCACTCATGCCCTCGTCACTTCCCGCCTGGACTACTGCAATGCTCTCTATATGGGGCTCCCCTTGAGGAGCACCCAGAGGCTCCAACTGGCGTAGAGTGCGGCCGTGCGGGTGGTTATGGAAGCAACATGGCGCTCCCGAGTAACACCTCTCCTGCGCGAGCTGCACTGGCTCCCGGTGGTCTTCCGGGTGCGCTTCAAGGTTTTGGTTACCACCTTTAGAGCGCTCCATGGCTTAGGACCTGGTTATTTACGGGACCGCCTACTATCCCCAATAGCCTCCCACCAGCCGGTACGCTCTCATAGAGAGGGGCTCCTCTGGGTGCCGTTGGCAAAACAGTGTCAGCTGGCGGCCCCTAGGGGGAGGGCCTTCTCTGTGGGGGCACCTAGTTGTGAAAAATTATCCTAAGTCACATTTTTCACTGCCGTTTGTGACTATGAATGGTCACTAAACGAACTGTTGTAACTTGAGGACTACCTGCACGAAGACCTGCTAACCGAAACAGGACGACGGTGGCAGAAGAAAACAAAGGCAGTACCAAAAATGACAAGGCAGGGATGGTATTCAGCTGGTTCGGGCGAAATGGATGCTAATTTTACATCTGGTACGCCGAAGGGATAGTTGCAAGGACTGGCTGAGCCCGCCCACTCCACCCTGCCCCTCCCCTCCCAGGAATCTCCATGCGGCCCGTTTTGGATGCCAGGTAACTTCAGGGCCCGCGTAGAGACTCTGAGAGGGCGAAAAACGAGCCTCCCAGAAGTACCGGAAGTCCAGAAAAGGATCCGTTCCGGCCTCTGGAGCACAAGGGAGGCATTTTCACCCTCATGGAGGCTCGAGAAAAGCCTCCGGAGCCTGGGGAGGGTGAAAACGTCCCCCATGCCGTGGTGCAGGAGGCTGAGTAGGCCACGCCCCCATGGCCACACACCCCCAGCCACCGGGCAGGGGACTGATTCCCTGTGGCAGGCGCGAGGGCTGCAGTCCCAAAACATCTGGAGCACCACTTGAATACTATGGGCATCGACAAATTCATCATCAGTCAACTGTTGAGCTTAATGATTCACTTAATCCGACGACACAGGGCAGAAAACTTCCTGCAGCCAAGAAGGATCCACACACCCATTTGCACTACTGAGGTGAGGACACAGATGAACCTCCAAGTGGCCTCAACGACTCTCTAAAAGGATGCAAATGACCAGCTATTTGCAAGGAGTTTAAATCCTTTCCGTTCCCCACCATCCGGTCAGAGTTGAAGAAGCTTCTCGGATGAGAAGCGAAACGTCTTCAAAGAAAAATCAGAAAGTCCAAGTTGAAAATAAAACACCTTTGGGACAACCACGTCCTGGATGATGGACAATCTCCACAGACGTTCAGAAATCACATTTTTTTCGGTGCCGTGGTCACTTTGAACGGTCGCTAAACAACGGTCGTAAGTCTAGGACTGCCATGCAGTTGGACATTAGGAGCATTCAACTCTCTCAAACTGCACGAGGAGACCAACTCCCACCAGCTGCACTTGAGGTCAGACTTCTGACGGGGGACACCAAGGATCATCTAGCTGTCAACAGATGAGCTATCTATACAGGACAGTGGGGCTGACCCCCTGCTACAATTCAGAGATGCTTTGTCCCCAGTTTCTCTGGGTCAGACAAGAAGCTCCTGCGAAAAATGTGGGTGTTCGGACCCAACTCCCCAAACACGACCAACCCTCTGAAGTGAATTCAAAGATTCCTTTAATTCGGAGCGCCGGTAGCCCTAGCAAATTTTTTTCCTCTCAACTCAGACTAATAAGTCCGTCCGGCAAGGGAGATGAATAGTTTTCTGCCACATCTATTCATCTCTGCCTCCTGCCTTTTAACCCCAGAGCTAGGGTGGGGCTTCGCTAGCAGCAGTGGCTCTTCCGTCCCGAGGACCGGCCCATAGATTTCCACTGCTCTCCTCTCCTCTGCCTTCTGTGCATCCTTGCGTTAGGCCCAGCTGTTCCTCCTCTTCCTCATCAGCCACCTCCAGACGTGGGGGCTGTTGACTCTCCATCTGAGGGATGATGGACGGCCCACGCTCCACCTCTGTCTCTGTCTCTCTGACAGCTGCATTCCCTCCTCCTCCACCTCTGATTTGGTTGCTGGAGGGGCCGGCGGCCAACAACCCACACAGTGGGCACTGTGTGGCATCCTAACAATCGGGTTCAGTTGGGGATTTGGGGTTTTTTTTTGCATCGTGCCCCCTCTTATTTTTTCTGTCTTCTCTTTCCAGAAGATGCTTCCCCCCCTGCCCCCCCCCCCCGGAGGCACCAGTGTCCATTAAACTGGGCCTTTTTGGCTTCTTGTTAAACAAGGACCCATTGATACGTTTCCTCCCCAGAGGCTCCCATAGATGATGATCTCACTGGAAAGAAAGATAAAAAAAGCAGACAAAGAAAGAGGAATGGGGTCTTGCCAGCGTGGACCGCGCCGGCTGGCAAATTGGAAGCGCTTTGAAAAACAAGACCAAGAATCCTGCAAGGTTTTGCCAATAGATGGCTTCCAGAAGGGCCGGCCGTCCACAGCTTCTAGGATGCCAGTTTTCCTCTCGTTTTGGAATAGAGGTCCTTTCTTACTTCCTTTTTTTCAGAGAATGAAAAAAGCTGGAAGGTGTTTCTCTGGAAACTCCCAAGGGTGTACAGGAAACCCTGAAGTTCGGGGTGTCCAGAACCCTGCAAAATGGCTCGTCTTGAGGTACAAGACTTAAAACGCCTAATAGAACTGACTAGAACAGGGGTCTCCAACCCTGGCGACTTTAAGACTTGTGGACTTCAACTCCCAGAATTCTGGGAGTTGAAGTCCACAAGTGTTAAAGTCGCCAAGGTTGAAGACCCCTGGACTAGAATAGAATTGACCAGAATATAGGTTAGAATGTAGATTGGATTAGATTAGGATAGACTGGCTGCTACCACCAATAGCCTCCCACCGACCGGTACGCTCTCATAGAGAGGGGCTCCTCCGGGTGCCGTCGGCCAAACAGTGTTGACTGGCGGCCCCTAGGGGGAGGGCCTTCTCTGTAGGGGCACCTACTATCTGGAATGAGCTCCCCCCGGAGATACGGAGGATCCCGAATCTGCGCACCTTCCGCCGCGCTCTCAAGACCTTTTTATTCCATTAAGCTGGCCTGGCCTAATCTTTATCCCCTTTTTCTTTTAAAATGTAAATTTTAATCTGTTTTTAAAATTATTGGGGTGTTTTAAATTTGTCTGGGGCCAAACTGTTTAATTTGGTTTTATTTTAAAATTTTGTATATATGCGTTTTACTTTGTGGCTGTTCACCGCCCTGAGTCCTTCGGGAGTAGGGCGGTATATAAATCCAATAAGAAAAAGAAGAAAAGAAAAAACATTGGAATAGAATAAAAGTTAAAATAGAGTAGAATAAAAGTTAACATAGACTAGAGTAGAATAGAATAGTAGAAGAAATAATAGAATAGAATTAAAATTAGCATTAGCATTAGAGTAGAATAGAAAAGAATTATAATAAAATAAGAATAAAATAGAATAGAACAAAATTGGAATCAAACAGTATTAGAATAGAATAAGAATTAAATAGAATTAAAATTAGCCTTAGCATAGAATAGAATACTGGATAGGATAGGATAGAAGAAGAAATAATAGAATAGCATAGAATAGAATTAAACTTAGCATTAGCATTAGAATAGAAAAGAATTAGAATTATAATAGAATAAGAATAAAATAGAATAAGAATAAAATAGAATAGAATTGGAATCAAATAGAATTAGAATAAGAATTAAATGGAATTAAAATTAAAATTAAAATTAAAATTAAAATTAAAATTAAAATTAAGATAATAGAATAGAATAGAATAGAATAGAATAGAATAGAATAGAATAGAATAGAATAGAATAGAATAGAATAGAATAGAATACTGGAGAGGAGAGGAGAGGAGAGGAAATAATAGAATAGTATAGAATAGAATTAAAATTAGCAATAGCATTAGAATAGAAAAGAATTAGAATTATAATAGAATAAGAATAAAATAGAATAGAATTGGAATCAAATAGAATTAGAATAGAATAAGTATTAAATAGAATTAAAATTAAAATTAAAATTAGCATAGTGTGACATAGAATACTGGATAGGATAGGATAGAAGATAATCCTAGAACGCAACTGGTTGATATTTATGACGGTTGCCATGTGATTCCCTTTTGCGACCTTCTGACACAAAGTCCATGGGGAAGCCAGATTCGCTTAATAACCACATTATTAATTTAACAACTGAAGTGATTCACTTAACAACTATGGCCAAAAAAAAAAGGTCATTAAACTGGGTAAAACTCACACTTAACAAAGTACCCTTAAGATGGGTGGACTTTGTCCCAGAATTCCCCAGCCAGCATGCTTTAAAAGGGATGGACTTCAAGTCCCAGAATTCCTCAGCCGGCATGGGTAGACTTCAAGTCCCAGAATTCCCCAGGCAGCATGGGTGGACTTCAAGTCCCAGAATTCCCCAGGCAGCATGGGTGGACTTCAAGTCCCAGAATTCCCCAGGCAGCATGGGTGGACTTCAAGTCCCAGAATTCCCCAGGCAGCATGCTTTATGAGGGGTGGACTTCCACTCCCAGAATTCCCCAGCCAGCATGCTTTAAGAGGGGTGGACTTCAAGTCCCAGAATTCCCCAGCCAGCATGCTTTAAAAGGGATGGATTTCAAGTCCCAGAATTCCTCAGCCAGCATGGGTGGACTTCAAGTCCCAGAATTCCCCAGGCAGCATGCTTTATGAGGGGTGGACTTCCACTCCCAGAATTCCCCAGCCAGCATGCTTCAATTCTAGGAAATGAAGTCCATCCATCTTAAAGTTGTCAAGTTTGACACATATTACTGTGATGCCTTTAATATCTTCTGCAATACTCTTATTTTGTGGCCAGGATCCAACCTTCTCTCTACTTTTCCTACTTCAGTGACAAGATAAGGAACAATGTCAGAGTGAAATTCTTGGCCCTGGATCATAAATGGCCAGATTTAAGCCCCTACTTGGCCAGGAATGCTTCGGGGTCACTTGATCTAACCCAGACCTGGACATTTTACAGCCCCCAGGCCACATCTGGCCCTTTGGCCATCCCTGCATTGAGATCAATTGGAAATTTATTTATTTATTTATTTATTTATTAAATTTATATACCGCCGTACTCCCAGACGGGACTCAGGGTGGTGAACAGCCAAAATACGATACAATAAATACAAAAGTTAAAAATCAAATATAAACAAGCGCACACCATGCACGAAACACAACTACAGGTACTCCTCGATTTACGACCACAACTGAGCTCCAAATTCCCGTTGCTAAGTGAAACAGCTGCTACGGGAATTTTGCCCCATTTTACGACCTTTCTCCCCGTCACTGTTAAGGGAATCATGGCAGTTGTTGCGTTAGGCACCCGGTTGTTAAGTGAATCTGGCTTCCTCGTTGACTTTGCTCATCCGAAGGACGCAAAAAAGGGGATCACGTGACCTCGGGACGCTGCGACCGTCGTAAGTGTGAGTCAGCTGCCAAGGATCTGAATTTCGATCACGTGACCATGGGGGGAATGATACGATGGTTGTACGTCGGAAAAACGATCGTAAGTCCCTTTCTTTCAGGGATGCTGTAACTTTGATCGGTCATTAAACGAACGGTTGTATGTCAAGGACTACCTGAACAGTGCTATTAATTAGAAAACAACTTTTTTTTTCAGTTTATGTATGTGCACATGTGTGTGCCTACACACTTTCGCAGCAGTGGTGGGATTCAAATAATTTAACTGGTCCTCTGCCCTAATGACCTGGGTGGGCGTGGCCAAGGTGGGCGTGGCCAGGGGTTGTGACAGGCAGCACTCAGCCTCCTGCACCCTACTGGGAGCAGAAATCGGCCCGCGGGAGTGGGGGGCTCCCCAATGCCCCATTTTGGGCCTAGTAGGCCTCCCTGTAGCCTCCTGGGAGCAAAAATGGGGCACGTGAGGATTCATGGAAGGGGCGGAGCCAGCCAGAAATTCAACAACCAATTCGCCCGAACCGACAGAATCCCACCACTCCTTCGCAGCCATGTCGGTTCAACCTCCCCACTCCACTCCTAATTTTGCCTGTGCTTCCTCGGGAAAATTAATTGCTCACTCCTGATTTAGTTAGTTATATTCCCTATGTGCAACTCTGCTCCCAGGCAGTAGCTGGGGAAATAAAATGAAGGCGGGATCCTCACACCCAATACTCTTAGGAGTAAAGTACCAATGCAGCTCGGTTGTATTTATTTCGTCGTCAAATTTGGAAGAGAGGGAGCTGGAGAGAGAAGAATGCAACTGGCAAACTCAACTGAGAAACAGATTCTAAACGGAGGAAATGTTTAACCGGATCATTTTAAAGTTTCAATTCCCTGCAAGGAATGGGAGTTTTTCAACTTTTCCATGGATGCTGGTTTTTCTACAGTTTTGAGCAGCTGGCAAAGGCGTATATTTGTTTGTGTATTTATTAAACAAATGTTAAGATATCAACCGGCTCCTAGCAAAATAACCAATTTGGATTGCGTCTCTCCCTAATAGCTCTTAATAAATAAATTAATCAAAACCACCCATCTAGCAAAATAACCATTTTGAGCTGACTCTGTCCCTAATAGCTCTTAATAAATAAATAAAACCACCCCATTTATCAAAATAACAAATTTGAGTTGAGCCTTTCCCTAACAGCTCTTAATAAATAAAACCTCCAATCTATCAAAATAATCATTCTGAGCTGACTCTCTAACAGATCTTAATAAATAAATAAAACCACCCATTTACCAAAGTAAACACTTTGAGCCGAGTCTCAACCTAATTGCTCTTAATAAATAAATGAATAAAAAACCCACACGTTTACCAAAATTTGGACACAGACTCTCCCCTAAGAGCTCTTCCCTGAATTTTGCAGCCGAGCTGGTTTTTACAACCTGGATTTATTTATTTATTTAATGTCTAATCCTCTCCATCACACCTAGCAAATCAATTCTGATCGTTTTTAATCCCAAAGTTTTTGGGATTAAAATCCCGCCCAAAGTTTTAGAGCCAACAGCAAACATTAGATCGCTGAGCTTCCCAAAAAAAACATGATTCACTCCCTTTGAGAAGAAAACATTTGTTAATATGATGCTGCTTGCAGAAAAGTCAAGAAACTCTGTCTGGGCTACGCATAACTCACACGTAACTCTGTCTCATGATTGTGACACATTTCATTCCTCCGAGCTATTGCGCGAAGCAAAACAGACATCCCCAGAGGGCATTTAAAAGAGGAATTGGGTTCAAATGGGTTGTGTTGATCTAGGCTTCCTTAGAAACTAAACAGCACAAACTTAGTCCCTTACCGTATCTCCCTTGGAACGCTGCCAGAGAACTAATTGCCACACGCAGGACAAGGCCAAACTTGGCACAGAGTCACAAACAGGGTTTTCAAATCTTGAATCGGCCCGATGAACTAATTGCTTCCTGCAAAAACTCACGTCCCGTTCGCTTCTCTTTTATGTCTTGAGGGAGGGGCCAATCATCTCCAAGCCTTACTCCCAAGTCGACCCTGTTTCCTTAATTGTTCCTGTCTCCTGGCAGCTCTGCGCATGCGCGCGTGGGAACAGGCTCCCGCTGTTCTTCTGCCTCGCTGATGTCAGACTCCGGAGGCAGCAAAGAACTCCCAGATGGCCCTGGCACTCTCTCTGCCTCCGATGCAGAGCCCTTGTCCGAGCCTTCCCCAGACTCCAGGACCGGCCCACGTTCCTCCCCAAACTCCTCACCGTCCGAATCTGCCACCAGCTCTGCTGGCGGGCCACAACACTGATCTATAATTGTCCCGAGATGAAGAGAAAGGAGGTTTAAGGTTTGGATTGTGGGGCAAGCAAACTCCAGATTAAAATTCAGGATTTTAAAGGAAACTCAAAGTGAAACTAATGGAGATACAGAACAGTGGTAGATTTTTAGGAAGAGGAAATATCTGTCCTACACCCCCCCCCCAAAGAAAAACACCCTAAGGGAAGAATACTTGACTTATAAGGACATTGCAGACCAAATTTTCCATTGCTAAGACAGTCGCTAAGTGAGTTTTGCCCCATATTATGATCTTTGCTTGCCACAGTTCTTAAGGGAATCACTGCAGTGGATAAGTTAGCAATAACGGTTGTTAAGTGAATCTGGGATGGCGTGACCCCGGTGTGTGTGTGTGTGTGTGTTTGCGACCGTCATAAGTATGAACCGGTTGCCAAGCCTCTGAATTTTGATCACGCGACCACGGGGATGCTGCAAAGGTCGTAACTGTGGAAAAACCAACCCCAAGTCCCATTTTTTTCAGTGTCATTGAACTGTCACTAAATGAACCATCGTAAGCAGAGGATTACCTGTAAGTGACCCTTTCCAGCCTTTGCTATTGGAGAAGGGTCCCACAAAGAGGTTTTCGAAAGGAACCGAAGAAGCTTCTCAGGGTGAGAAGCGAAACATTTTCCAAGGAAAAAAATAAAAACCCCGAAAAAGTCCATTTGTCTTTGGAAAAAGCTTTTGGGATGAGCATGACCTGAAAAACGGAGAATCTCCCCGGGGAGATTTCGCAGGAGGAGTTTGCTTCCAAGCGACTGCAACTTGGGAATGGCGAGATTGCAGAAATTGGAGGTTTTTAAGTCAGTGGGGAGAAGAGGATGGAAGGGAGGCCTGGAGAGATCCCTTTGGGTGCGGAAAGAGCCTTAAACCAGAAACCAGGTGATGGGGACTTCTAGCCCAGCCTTAGGCATGAAAGCCGGATGGGAGACTTTGGGCCAGTCACTCTATCGCAGCCCAACCCAGTTGATAGGGTGGTGGTGGTTGTGGGAAAAGAGGAGGAAAGAAAGGGAGGGAGGAACCAGAAAGAGAGGGAGGGAAGGAGGTGAAAGGGAGAAAAGGAAGGAGGGAGGGAGGGGGAGAGCAGTAAAAAAAGGAGGGAGGGAGGACAACTGGAGAAAGGAAGGAAAATGGAAGGGAGAGAGGGAGGGAGGAGAAAGGGAGGAAGGAATGAGAAAGAGAGGGAGGAATGAAAACAGAAGGAAGGAGGAGAAAGGAAGGAGAGTAAGGAATGAGAAAAGGAGGAAAAGAGGGAGGAAGGAAGGAACAACAGGAGAAAAGGAAGAAGAATGGAAGGGAGAGAGGGAGGGAGGAGGGAGGGAGGGAGGAATGAGAAAGAGAGGGAGGATAGAAAACAGAAGGAAGGAGGAGAAAGGAAGGAGAAAAGGAAAAGAGAGAGGAAGGAAGGAAGAACAGGAGAAAAGGAAGAAGAATGGAAGGGAGAGAGGGAGGGAGGAGAAAAGAATGAGAAAAAAAGGGAGGAAGGAACGAGAACAGAAGAAAAGGAGGGAGTAAAAGGAGACGGAAGGAGGAAGAACAGGAGAAAAGAAAAAGAACGGAAGGGAGAGGAGGCGAAAGGGAGGGAGGGAGCCATGAGAAAAGGAAAAAAGAAAAGTGAACGGGAGGAAAGAAAGAAAGAAAGAAGGAAGGAGAAAGAGAGGGAGAGAGGGAGAGAAGGACCCCCTAAAGAAAGCGGGAAGGGAAACGCCCCTCCTCCCATGCCCGGAGCGGACTTGCAGACGGAAGCCTAACTTTCCCTCCACCGAAGCTGGGAGCGACTAAACAACAAAAAAGAGGCCGGACTTTTAAAACTCTTTTAAAACTTGCCGAGCGTGAGAACCGGCCTCCTGGGAGGGTCGCGGGGGGTCTCCATCCAGGGAGATTTTGGGGGAAGGGGGCTCCCCTCTCCGGCCACTTCCACGGACGCCTTGCCTGCCACGCCCGGCCCGAGTCCTTTGCCCACCTCCCCCAAACACGCGTGGACCACGCCCGCGCGCCAGAAAGGCTGACACGTGTCTGCAGGTCGTGGGAACGGACTCGCAGGGAAAGGAAGGAAGGAAGGAAGGAGGCGCGGTGGAAAGAGCCCGAAAAACAAGGATCCGTCCTCCCTTCCTCCCCCCCACGCCCTCCACCTTGGACTCCAATGCCCATCATCCCCTCCGGGGGCGGGGGCGGACCGGCCGTGGAGGATGGGCTTTGTAGTCCGACAAGGAAAGATCGCGGGGCTTACCACCACGGCCGTGACGGGCTGGCCCGGGATGTAGGACATGGCTCCGGGAGTCGCCGCCGCCAATGAAGCCGCTCGGCTCGCTTCGCCTCCGGCGGAACAAAAGCGGAGGGAGCTGGGCGGGGAAGCTCCGCCCCTTTCTTCCTCCAGGCCACGCCCACCGCCCTGTCAGGCCCCGCCTTTTCTCTCTCTTTTCTCTCTCCCGCGCGCGCAGGGGGCTTTTTTTTTTTCTTCCCTGGCCACGCCCCCTTCTCACTAGTCCTCCTCCAGCCTTCCTGGGAGAGGGGAGGGGTTTGCCAAGGTGGGCGTGGCCGAAGCCTTTCTTTCGGGACGTGTCCACAAGGGCGGGTGCGGAGAGGCGCTCTCTGTCTCTCTCTCTCTCTCTCTCCGCCTCTATGGAAGCCGCCTTGCGAAGAGTCCGCCAGACTCTATGGAAGACGCCGGGGGAAGGAGAGGCTCTGCGTGACGTCGAGAGCGTGGGACGCCGTCGCTCCCAGAATCCTTTCCGTTCCAAGATGGCGTCGGCTGCCTTTTTGCGGTGAGGTCGGCTGAGGCGAAACTGGTCGGGCGAGAACTGAGGGGAGAAAACACGCAAGGAGGTAAGAGGGATTTTGGGGTTTAAGTAGATAGAGAAAAAAAAAACACACTTAGAAAGTTGGCCTGGTTTTTAAAATTTCTATTAAGGAGGGCGGTTTTGAGGTCGTCCCTGAGAACTTTCTCACGTGTGTGACGTCATTACAGGGCCCTTAAAGGGGGGGGGGTCTGGCTTGGGCACACGGGCGGGGGCTTCTCTGCCTTTAAATAAGATATTTAATTGTTTTTATGCTACTGGACGGGTAGTCCTCGATTTACGACCACAATAGTGCCCAAAATTTCATTTTATGCTACTGGACGGGTAGTCCTCGTCTTACGACCACAGTGGTGCCCAGAATTGCGGTTGCTACGCGAGGCAGTTGTCTAAGTGAGCTTTGCTCCACTTTACGACCTTTGCCACAGTCATTAAGTGAATCGCTGCAGTTGGTGAGTCACACGGTTGTTAAGTGAATCCAACTTTCCCCCATTGGCTTTTTTTTTTTTTGACACAAAAGGAGATCACATGACCCTCACACACACACCGGGGACTCTGCAACTCCCTCATAAGTACAAGTCAGTTGCCAAGCGGCGGAGAATATAAATCACGTGACCATATGCATGTTTTATTTTTATTTATTTATTTATTTATAATTTAATTTCTATACCGCCCTCGTCCGAAGGACTCGGGGCGGTGTACAGCTAATTAAAACATAATATATATACATAAGTTATATGGTCATAAGTCACTTTTTTTCAGTGCCGTTGTAACTTCAAACGGTCACTAAGTGAATTGCTCTGCGTCATGGATTACCTGTATAAGGAAGACCATTGAGTTGGCGTGAAGCTTCCCTGTTGAACTTTCTGCCTGTCAGCAGCAGTGTTGGGATCTGATAAATAAATAAATTTGTCAGCATCCCCTAGTAGTTTATTCGCTGTATGATAACAGAAAACCAGAGAAAATGTCTGGACTTTATATAAACAAACCACAATGGTTGAAAGTCGAGGGTTATCTGAATTGATTGATCTCTCTTAATTTCATTTGTTACTGAAAGTAATGGCCGCTTAGAAGCTAAGTCAAAAAGGGAGGGCGACTACCTGAAAAAATTACAGCGAAACAGAAATTTTTATTTTATTTATTTTATTTAATGTTTAAATTTGTATACTGCCCTACTCCCAGAGGGACTCAGGTCGGTGAACAGCCACAATAAAAAACAATTTACATACAAAAGTTAAAAACTATTTAAAAAGATTAAATTTAGGCTCGAAAATTTAAAACCACCAATTTATATAAACATTTAAAAACCCAATTTAAAACCAATTTAAAAGGGAGAGTTAGGCCAGACCCGCCTGTTGGAATAGTAGCATTTTTAGGGCGCGGCGGAAAGTGCATAAGTCCTGAATCCTCCATATCTCTGGGGAGAGCTCATTCCAGATGGCAGGTGCCCCCACAGAGAAGGCTCTCCCCCTGGGAGCCGCCAGTTGACACTGTTTGGCCGACGGCACCCTGAGGAGCCCCTCTCTATGGAAGCGGACTGGTCGGTGGGAGGCTATCGGTGGCAGAAGGCGGTCTCGTAAGTATCCTGGTCCTAAGCCATGGAGCGCTCTAAAGGTGGTAACCAAAACCTTGAAGTGCATCCAGAAGACCACCGGGAGCCAGTGCAGCTCCCGCAGGAGGGGAGTCACATGGGAGCGCCACGTCACGTTCACCTATCCACTGGATTTTAAGCCCCATTACAGGTAGCCCTCAACCTAAATTTGAGCCCAAAATTTCCATTGCTTAACAAGACAGTTGTTGAGTAAAATTTTTAACCTTTCGTAGGTTTCCTGCCTAAGCAGAGGACTAGAAGACCTCCAAGTTTGCACTTTCGAACTCTGTTATTCTCTACAATTCTTGCTACCGTTGTTAAGTGAATCAGTGCAGTTAAGTTTTAGTAACATAGTTGTTTCACTTAACGACTGGCTTCATCTGGTTTTGCTTGTCACAAGGTCCCAAAATGGGACAGCAAGACTCTGGGACACTGTCATAAATATATGCCAAAATTCAGATCAAAATCTGAATTTTGTGACCCACAAGGATGCTGCAACAGGATGTAAGTGTGAAAAGCAGTCGTAAGCCATTTTTTTCAGTGCTGTTGTAACTTTGAACATTTCACTAAATGAATGGCTGTAAGCCAAGGACTACCTATTTATTGCACTACATGAGTAGCTTAAAGGAATTGATTGCTTCATCTGTTCTCTACTGTAGTGATAAAGTCCCACTCAGAACAGGTTATGTTACCGCAGCCTCTCCAATTTTTTTTTTAATTTGATTTATATGCCGCCCTTCTCCGAAGACTCAGGGTGGCTTACAATGCGTTAAGCAACAGCCTTCATACTTCTGTATATTTATACAAAGTCAGCTTATTGCCCCCACAAACTGGGTCCTCAATTTACCTACCTTAGAAAGGATGGAAGGCTGAGTCAACCTTGAGCCTGGTGAGATTCGAACTTGCAATAATTGCAGGCAGCTGATGTTAATAACTGTTAATAACAGTGCTTTAGTCTGCTGCGCTACTAGGGCGCAATGTCCTAATATTATGGTTCCTGTTTGCTTTAATTTTGGAGAGCCTGTGGTAACATAAGGAACCAATCCTTTCAAATTGCAGCTGTAGCTTTTTAGCCGAAAGCATGATGTCTATGGAAATTCTCCATCATCCAGGTCGTGGTTGTCCCAAAGGTGCTTTTTTCAGGAGGCAACTGGACTGACCTGGATGGTGGAGAATTGGCTAAATGAAATCCTTCCATTCTCTACCATCCGGTCAGAGCTGAAGAAGCTTCTTGAATGAGAAGCAAAACATCTTCAAAGAAAAACCAAAAATCCATTTGCCTCGTGAAAAAAAAGCACCTTTGGGACTTGAAAGCACGATGTTTTCATTAATTGCCTAATGTCAAAATGGTTGTATAAGTGCCTCAGTTGAGTAATTATGCAAAAAATGTACACAGGTAGTCCTCGACTTACGACTACAACTGAGCCCCAAATTTCTGTTGTTGTGAGACATTTGTTAAGTGAGTTTTGCCCCGTTTTTACAACCTTTCTCGCCATGATTGTTAATCACATTAAGTGAATCACTGGAGTTTTTTAACGTTAGTAGCCCGGTTGTTAAGTGAATCTGGCTTCCCCATTGACTTTGCTTGTCAGAAAGTCGCAAAAGGAAGTCACATGAAGCTCAGGAACACTGCGACCGTCATAAATAAGAGTCAGTTGCCAAGCGTCTAAATTTTAATCGCACAATCACGGGGATGCTTCAAAGGTAAGTGTGAAAACGGTCATAAGTCACTTTTTTCAGTGCCATTGTAACTTTGAATGGCCACTAAATGAACTGTTGTAAGTCGAGGACTACCTGTAGTCTTTTCATGGTTGTAAGGGGATGGAATATTGTTGGCATATAAATATTGCTTTGCAAAAGAGGGAACATTAGTCTCTATGAGCTCACAGAAGGACATTCTCTCCCTGATTCACAATCTGATGTCTATTCATAAAGTATATGGACAGGCCCTGATTTCCTAAAGCAGTATTTGTTGTTCTTGTTTCGGACAAAAAGGATTTGGTAGGTATAATTGACAAAATGACTCTGTAAAGATTGGCTCAGCCCTGAACCTCTCAAACTGGCTTTTGTGTAGGAACACAGCACAAAACAATTATTTAGAGTGCCATGAGAGAAAAATTTGCAAGCTGCTCGAGGCCCTAAAAAAGTCCGGCTTCCTTGGAAACCCCGTAAAATGTTTATCTCCTGATAAAGAAATCAAGGTTTAAATCTTTTTGTTAAATATTTGGTTATTGGTCATATTCTTTGGATGGTTTTCATTCTTTTAACTGTTTTGCAGTTTTAGAATTATAAGCCTCTCGGAGTCACTTGGCTTAGATGGGCAGTTATAAAAATTGAATAAATAACTATATAATTCGTCTTTCGCTGAGCATGAAGAAGCTCAGTGAAATGTTTCCTACTTCTCTCTCCTGTTTTATTTATAATTGTGTCTTCTTCTACTTCGGAAGAGGTCATTTTTTACTTTCAAAAACAAATGCACATATTATTTTACCGGTGAGTTCTTTTCAGCGGCTTGCTAATCACCGCAGGGCTGTGTTTAATATTAATTTGACAGTTACTTTGGTCTAATGCTTAAAACACCAGGCTAGAAAGTGGGAGATGATGAATTCTAGTCTCGCTTTAGGCATGAAAGCCGGCTAGGTGACTTTGGGCCAATCACCAGGAGACGGTGAGTTCTGGTCCTGCCTTAGCCATGAATACCAGTTGAGTGACTTTGGGCCAATCACCAGGAGATGGTGAGTTTTAATCCCGGCCTTAGGCACGAAAGCTGGCTGGGTGACATTGGGCCAATCACCAGGAAACTGTGAGTTCTAGTTCCTCTTTAAGTATGAAAGCTAGCTGAGTAATGTTGGGCCAGTCGCACTCTGTTAGAGCAACCTATCTCAAGGATGGTGGTTGTGGGAGAAATAGGAAAATGGTGTATTTTATAAATCTTTAATAAAGATTAACCAATAAAATTTGTTTCTCGTATGTCACCTGGCTCTGTGGAAGGACAGTATCTCAGGTTTCCAAGAAACAGATTTGCATATATGAATGATTTCCATTTTTCCTCGCAGAACGCACCGTCCTGAAGGAGAGCTGCCCCACCACTCCCAGCCGAAGCCATGGCCACAGTGATGGCCAAACGGGAAGGCCCCCAGTTCATCAGCGAAGCAGCCGTCCGGGGAAACGCAGCCATCCTGGATTATTGCAGGACGTCCGTCTCCGCTCTCTCGGGAGCAACCGCCGGCATTCTTGGCCTCAATGGCCTCTACGGCTTCATTTTCTACTTCCTGGCCTCCGTCTTACTCTCGGTGCTTTTGGTGCTAAAAGCCGGACGGCGATGGAACAAATATTTTAAATCCCGAAGGCCTCTCTTTACCGGAGGACTGATCGGGGGGTTATTCACATATATTCTCTTCTGGACTTTCCTCTACGGCATGGTGCACGTTTACTAGGAAGAAGAAGAAGGTATAGCCAGAACGGTCGTGAGGAGAGACGGCTCGCTCCTTCCTCTCTGATACCCTAGAACTGGGGATCCCGGCCCATTGCTTGCACTCTTCACACGCTCCCTAACATATGCCAGAAAGCAAGAATCCTGCTAATGAAACAGAATGTGAAACACCCCCCACCCCACCTCCTCGGTCTTTAAAAATGACATGTAAATAACCCAGTCCAGAGGGCGTCTCCATTCTCCTCGGTTTATCCCTCTGCCACAAGGCTGCTAGAATTTTCTTCTAACCCCCTTTAGCCCAACCTTCCCTTCGGAGACTTTCCTTGCTGTGTAACCAGATCTTCTATTTTGGAGAGGAAAAAAAAATCTATATCAATATCCCATGCTTGATTGATTTTATATGCACCTTGGTTGAAAGGCTTCAAGAAGGAAAACACAGTTTTCACAGCCTGACTACAGGCAGGTTGTAAGGGGTGGGTGGGTGGGTGGGTTGAGGGGCGTCTGGCCTGAAGCCGCTTAACTTCCAAGTAAACATTTGCAACGAGTTCGGTGGGAGTTTTATTTTGAAGGTTGGGGGGGGGGGATTTATAGCCATCTCCATAATAGCAATAGCACGTAGACTTATATGCTGCTCCACAGTGCTTTTCCAGCCTTCTCTAAGCAGTTTGCAGAGTCAGCCTCTTGCCCCCAAACAATCTGGGTCCTCATTTTACTGACCTCGGAAGGATGGAAGGCTGAGTCAAACTTGAGCCTGGTGAGATTTGAACTGCCAAATTGCAGGTATTCGGCAGTCAGCAGAAGTAACCTGCAGTACTGCACTCTAACCACTGCGCCACCATGGCTCATAATCAACATAGCCAGCATGGCAAAAGGTGATGGATGCTGGATCTTCACATTTGTTATTTTATTTATTTATTTATTTATTATTTCAATTTATATACCGCCCTTCTCCCCGGGAGGGGGACTCAGGGCGGTGAACAACCAGATTTAAAACACATATAATACAAACATTAAAAGAATAATAAAATTAAATTAAATTCATTGGCGTTCCAAATAAAATTCTAACCCCATTAAAATACCCAATTTAAAACCCCAGGAATCAATAAGAAAAATTTTGTTAAAACCCCATTAAAACAATCAAGCGAGGCCGGCTTGTTGAAATAAATAGGTCTTAAGGGCCTTTCGGAAAGTGCGGAGGTCCGGGATCAAACGAACTTCTGGAGGCAGCTCGTTCCATAGGGTGGGTGCCCCCACAGAGAAGGCTCTCCCCCTGGGGGCCACCAGCCGACATTGCTTGGCTGATGGCACCCTGAGAAGGCCCTCTCTGTGTGAGCGTACTGGCCGGTGGGAGGTTATCGGTAGCAGCAGGCGGTCCCGCAGGTACCCCGGTCCCATGCCATGGAGCGCTTTAAAGGTCAAAACTAACACCTTGAAGCGCACCCGGAAGACCACCGGAAGCCAGTGCAGCTCGCGCAGGAGAGGTGTCACATGGGAGCGCCCTGTCGCTCCCATAATCACCCGCGCGGCCGCATTCTGGACCAGTTGGAGCCTCCGGGTGCACCCCAAGGGGAGCCCCATGTAGAGAGCATTACAGTAGTCCAGGCGAGACGTGACGAGTGCATGAGTGACCGTGCACATGGAGTCCCGATCCAGAAAGGGGCGCAACTGGCGCACCAGGCGAACCTGATAAAAGGCCCCCCTGGCCACGGCCGCCACATGCCCTTCCAAGGACAGCCGTGAATCCAGGAGGACACCCAAGTTGCGCGCCCCCTCTGTGGGGGCCAATGACTCACCCCCAATAGCCAGCGATGGTACTAGCTGGCTATATCGGGACGCCGGCATCCACAGCCACTCGGTCTTGGAAGGGTTGAGACGAAGCCTGTTCCTCCCCATCCAGACCCGCACGGCCTCAAGGCACTGGGACATCACTTCGAGGGCATCATTGGGGTGGTCAGGGGTGGAGACGTACAGCTGAGTGTCATCAGCGTACAGTTGGCAACTCACCCCAAAACCACGGATGATCTCACCCAGCGGCTTCACATAAATGTTGAACAGGAGCGGCGAGAGGACCGACCCTTGTGGCACCCCGCAAACGAGGCGCCTCGAGGTCGACCTCTGCCCCCCTGCCAACACAGACTGCGATCGGTTGGAGAGATAGGAGGAGAACCACCGTAACACGGTGCCTCCCACCCCCAGACCCCCCAACCGACGCAGCATGATACCATGGTCGATGGTATCAAAAGCCGCTGAGAGATCTAATAGGACCAGGACAGAGGAGCATCCCCTGTCCCGAGCCCTCCAGAGATCATCCACCAACGCGACCAATGCCGTCTCCGTGCTGTACCCAGGTCTGAAACCGGACTGGCACGGATCTAGATAGACAGTTTCCTCCAGGTACTGTGGGAGCTGGCGCGCAACCACACTCTCAACAACCTTCGCAACAAAGCGAAGGTTGGAGACAGGACGAAAATTTGCCAAAACAGCCGGGTCCAGAGAAGGCTTCTTGAGGAGGGGCCTCACCACCGCCTCTTTCAAGGCGGCAGGCAAGAAACCCTCACTCAAAGAAGCATTTATAATCCCCTGGAGCCAGCCTCGTGTAACTTCCCGAGTGGCCAGTACCAGCCAGGAAGGACACGGGTCCAATAAACATGTGGTTGCGTTTAGACTCCTCAAAGTCCTGTCCACGTCCTCGGGAGTTACAGGATCGAACTCATCCCAGATAACGTTCTCAAGACCAGCCTCAGTCACCTCGCTGGAATCTACCCAGTCAGAGTCCAAGCCTTCCCGAATCTGAGCGATTTTATCGTGCAGATACTGTGCAAAATCCTCAGCCCGCCCTTGCAAGAGGTCCTCCCGCGCTCCCTGATGTAGGAGGGAGCGGGTCACTCTAAACAGGGCGGCTGGGCGGTTATCTGCCGATGCAATAAGAGCGGAAAAGTAATTACGCTTTGCCGCTTTTATCGCCACCAAATAGGTCCTAAGATGGGACCTAGCTAGTGTTCGGTCGGATTCAGATCGACTCAGCCTCCAACCACTCTCTAGGCGTCTTTTCCGGCGCTTCATCTCCCTCAACTCCTCAGAGAACCAAGGAGCCGGGCAGATTCGGCGCCGGGTCAGAGGCCGCAAAGGCACGACTCGGTCCAGGGCACTGGCGGCCGCCCTATCCCAGGCGGCCACCAGGTCCTCGACCGAGTCATGAGCCAGAGTTTCGGGCATTGGCCCAAGCTCCCTCTGAAACCCATCAGGGTCCATCAGGCGCCTGGGGCGGAACCACCTAATCGGTTCCGCCTCCCTGCGGTGGGGTTCGGCGGTCAGAAAGTCTAGCCTCAGGAGAGAATGGTCCGACCATGACAGGGGTTCAATAACTATATCCCCTACATCTAGGCCATTCAACCACTGACCAGAGACAAAAACCAAGTCCAGAGTGTGTCCTCCTGTGTGAGTGGGGCCAAGAATTAATTGTGTCAGGTCCATGGCTGTCATGGAAGCCATAAACTCCCGAGCCAACCCAGACGCCTCACCGACAGACGGCAGGTTGAAATCCCCCATGACCAGAAGCCTGGGGGTATCAACCGCCACCTCGGCAATAACGTTGAGAAGCTCGGGCAGGGCCGCTGTCACGTGGCAGGGAGCCAGGTACGCGATCAGCAAGCCCACCCGCACACCATGGCCCCACTTCACCAGGAGCGACTCACATCCGGCTATCTGAGGTACAGTGGTCTCCCTTGGATCCAGACTTTCCCTTATAATGACCGCCACCCCCCCACCCCTGCCCTGGGCCCTTGGTCGATGAAATGCTCGGAAACCTGGCGGGCACAGCTCTACGAGGGGGACCCCCCCCTCTTGGCCCAACCAGGTCTCCGTAATACCTGCCAGGTCCGCACCCCCCTCCTGAATAAGATCACAGATGAGGGGGGCCTTATTAACCACGGACCTGGCATTACACAGCATCAACCTCAGGCCCGGACGCCGTAACTCTGAACAACTCGGGGAGCGAGAAGAGTCTTGAGGGCCGAGGCACGCCACCGCTTGGAGACAGCGGCTACGTGCCCCCAATACATGATACGGCCCCCTGCTCCCGCCATATCTGCCCCTCCCAACCATGGCTCTGATGGAGTTACACTCTTTACCTTCTACAGCGAGCTCCTCCTCACCCCGTTCCCCGCCTCCCGTTTCAGGCCCCTGTGACAAGCCCGGCCTATAGCCCTCCCTCCCCTCCCCCCTCCCCCATCCCCCTAAAAGATTAGACAAAGACAGTTTTAAAAAACCCCGCAACCCCCTCTTTGCGGCATGCCAAAGGTGATGTTATCTATCACCTCCAGTTTGGTAGAGACCCAGTTTTCTCATACAAGATATTGCAGGGGTCTCCAAACTTGGCAACTTGAAGACGTGTGGCTTCAACTCTCAGAATTCTTCAACCAGCCACGGCTGAAGAATTTTGGGAATTAAAGTCCACACGTCTTCAAGTTGCCAAATTCGGAGACCCCTGAGGTAGCGCATATAGGATGACAGCTTCGGTGGATTCAAGAATGAAGTAATCAGCCATGACTCCCTTTTAACTTTCATGCCACAATCGTTCTAAAGTTACAGCTCTGAATATCTCACTTCTTAAATGAAAATTGAATTGCCTTTCCAGTTGCTGGGTCTTGATAAGTGCCAGGAAGCTATAAATATCAAATCATCATCGTGGAATTTAAACGGGGTAGAGTGGGGGGAAAAGTTGCTTTGCTGACTTTATTTTTGAGCCCCTCTGTTGGGAACAAGGTGCTAAGTTAAATCAAGAAGATGTAATGCTGAAACTGAGGCATTTTATTTTTTTTATTTTATTTTTTATATTTTATATTTTATTTTATATTATTTTATTTCTATACCGCCCTTCTCCCGAAGGGCTCAGGGCTTCATACATTTAAAATGATTAAACAATTTGGCCCAGTTTGATTAAAAAACCCAGAATTAAAACTCCTAATTAAGATTCATTAAATAGTCAGCCCTGCCTGTCGGAACAGCAGGGTCTTGAGGGCCCAGCGGAAAACACGGAGATCGGAGATCTTACGTATCTCCGTGGGCAATTCATTTCAAAGGGCAGGAGCTCTCACAGAGAAGGCTCTCCCCCTGGGTGTCGCCAGTCAACATAATTTGACGGACGGCACCCTGAGGAGTCCCTCTCTGGGAGCGAACTGGCCAGTGGGAGGCTATCAGTGGCAGAAGGCGGTCTCATGGGTACCCAGATCCTAAACCATGGAGCACTTTAAAGGAGGTAACCAGCATCTTGAATCGCATCCGGAAGACCACTGGGAGCCAGTGCAGCTCGCGCAGGAGTGTTACATGGGCGCGTCATGTCGCCCCCATAATCACCCGCGTGGCCACATTCTGGACCAGTTGGAGCCTCCGGGTGCTCTTCAAGGGGAGCCCCATGTAGAGAGCATTACAGTAGTCCAGACGGGAGGTGACAAAGGCGTGAGTGACCATGCACAGGCTAGAAGGATAGTGCCGGTCCTGTGGTGTCCTTGGTGTTCTCTGAGCTTGGTGGTTTTTCTTGCAGATGTTTCATGACCCAACTAGGTAATATCATCAGTGTTAGCAACTGGGGGAATTTCTCCCTGTTAATGTATAGTGTGGCGAATGTCACTATACATTAACAAACGAGCATGTGCACGTTTGAGCCGTAACCCGGAAGAGGAGCTGCCCAGGGTGCATGCACGTGCCGGAAAATGAACTTCCGGTTTCAGCCAGCTAGTCTTCCGAGTTTCTGGTACGCATGCACACACAACAATCAGCTGTCCGGTGTGCGTGCTCACGCAGGAAAATGGAAGATCAGTCCTTCTAGTTCCCGGCACTGCAACAAGCAAAAAGGCCAGCTGATCATTGCACGCGCACCAGAAACCCAGGAGAGGAACGGGCGACACCATGCGTGCCGGGCGACATGGCTCCATGTGCCACTTCGGGCAGGCGTGCCATAGGTTCGCCATCACGGCTATAGTAGCGTGCTTGCCAGTACTCTGTGTATGTGTTTGATACCTTGATTAGGGTATTGTTTTCCGCTTGCTTATTTGCTGTTAATTCCTGCTTAACTGTTTGTCAGCTGCTACGAGGGGGTATATTCTGGTCTTTTTGTTTCCTTAGTTTTTTATTGTTTCTCTTAAATGGTGTGTAAATGTGCTTCATCTCTATGTATCTATTGATAGTCGATTTGTCTCTTGACAAATTCCACCCCAGGGCAAGCTACTATATATAAATTGGCAGCAAATCCCACCATCACATACACTGATGATGTTTCCTAGTTGGGTCATGAAATTTCTGAAAGAAAACCAAGCTTGGAGAGCACCAAGGACTCAGCACTCCAAACCAGAACTACAAATAATCTCATCTCTTCTTCTCTTCTCTTCTCTTCTCTTCTCTTCTCTTCTCTTCTCTTCTCTTCTCTTCTCTTACACACACCAGTTCTTCTGTATATTATTGTTTTACAGTCATCCTACATTTTTCCTCTTAATACAAGAACTCAAACTTGGTTAAATGTTCTTATTTGTCTAATGCATTCCTCTTCCGCTATTTATATGTCTTTTTTCTCCTTTAACTTAAAAAAACAACGAAAACCCAGGCATTCTATCATTTTCTGCTTCTCAGCAGTCCTCTGGCTATTTTAGTCATGCTTGATGTGCCACAGTTTCTCTTTTTGTTCTTTTCCCGAGATTTAAGGCGGGAGGGAGGGGAGGCTTTCTAAATCCTCATATTTCTGTGTATTTAGTATTCTCTGTGCAGGGATTTCTGGACGGAGAAAGTGAACTCAGTATCTCAGACGGAGATACTGAACTCAGACTTAAAAGTCACACTTAGGAAAAATCTCTAGCACAAAGCAAATTGTCCTGGGCATCAGAAGCAGGGTGGAGAAATGGGTCATTTGAGATGTGTGCTGTTTGCTTTTTTTCCCCTAAAAAATATTGAATGTCCTAAATGAAAAATTACACTTTAAATTATTTTTAAAATGCTAGTGGGAAAAGGTGCTATCAGTCTCCAAATTTTTTTTTACTTTAAAAGGAGGAATTTCTGGAATCTTGAGTTAAATCAGTGGCTACTGATCACGATAAATGGCATGAATTAGACCAAGATGTTGCATTCTTAATCTAGGCTTAACAGTGGATCCTGGCTGGTGATAAGAAACAGGCTGTTAAAATGGATTTTTTTTGACAGTTCTGGTTTCTTTTTAGGGAACATTGAAGTTACACAGAAAGGACCGCAAACTTTTCACTCACTTCCTTTTATTATTTACATTCTTAAAGGCCACGTAATCCAGCTTTCATAAACCAAACAGCAAAATAACTTTATTTTTATTTTCGTGCGTGCCAAGCCCGCTTTGGAGACGCAGGAGAGAGTGTCTATGAACTTGGAAAAAAAAAAGTCAAAACGTCTTCTTTTTCTGACTACATCAAATGATTCTTCACTGGTACTTTCGTGAAATAAAAATTCGAGGGGGGGGAATCGCGCATTCCCCACAAATGCATTTTTTGTCACAATATCCCATTTGCGTTTGCTGCTTCCTTGTTCTTGGCAAAGAAACTAAACCAGTCACTTTTAAGACCGGTGAACTTCAACTCCCAGAATTCCCCAGTCAGAGAATTCTGGGAGTTGAAGTCCACCAGTCTTAAAACTGGCCTAGGTTGGACATCCCTGCTCTGTTGCTTTGATTCAACATTGTTAACGACAACTAGAATCTTAGAAACCTGGTTTATTCTCCTGGCGCACAATTTATTTTTGCCAATTATGCCTAATTATGGGAATCCCTTTCGGGTTTTTTAATCGCAGCGTTGGTCCTGAGGGAGTTGTACCTTTCCCCTGCTACAGGCAGTCCTCGACTTAACGGCCGAAATTTTGACTGTGAAGTTCACGATAGGCAGTCCTCGACTTAACAGCCACAATTGAGCGCAAAACTTCTGTTGTTAAGTGAGTTTTGTCCCGTTTTTTACGATCTTTCTTGGCCACCGTTGTTTCGGTGAATTGCTGCGGTTCTTAACGTTAGTAACCCGGTTGTTAAGTGAATCCGGGCTTCCCCGGCGACTTCTCCCGTCAGAAGGTTCGCAAGAGGGGATCACACTGCAACCGTCATAAATGTGAACCAGCTGCCAAGCGTCCAAATTTTGATCACATGACCCTGAGGGTGCTGCAACGGTCGTAAGTGTGAAAAACGGTCATAATGACCAGTTCTCACGCTTCAACGACTATGCCAACATCTACACAGTAACGTGACTAAAATTTGACCGCTTGGCAACTGGCATGTATTTATGACTGTCACATTGTCCTGGGATCACGTGATCACCTTTTGCAATCTTCCCAGCCTGCTTCTAACAAGCGAAGTCAATGGGGGGGGTGGGGAGCCAGATTCATTTAACGACTGCATGATTCACTTAACAACTGCAGTGATTTGCTTAACTCTTGTAAAAGTTGGCACCGCTCCCTTAACTGCTTCGCTTAGCAACGGGAATTTTGGGCTCTACCGGCAGAAGTTCAAGGATTATCTGTAACAGCTTAAGGTTTAAAGCTATTTTGCCATAATGCAAGTTGTAAAATTAACTTTCCTCGTCAACTAAAACCCATTTTTAATATATTAAGATTTAATTAATTAAATATATTATAAACATATTTTAAAATAATTTTTACTCTTTTATTTTAAAAGATTAAAAACTAACGACTTATACTTACAGTGTATGTGTGTATATCTGTATATATAAGTGTGTGTGTGTGTGTGTGTGTTTCCTTTAAGCCAGGTTTTTCCTACGTAGCCAAGATTTTTCTGGAACCACAATTGAGCAAAATCACATTCACTACATACTGGGTTCTTTCTCCATCTTTTTCACTCTGGCAGCAAACAGAATCTTGTGCTGCATTCTGGGAGACCTATAGCTATTTCTGGCTCGTTAGCCATCATCAGTAGGCCACACCCACATCTCATGTTCCTCCCTGTAAAGGCCCAATATTTATTTTCTTACTTTTCATAGGTTTAATGTGTGTTTTTCCTTTAAGCCAGGTTTTTCCTACGTAGCCAAGATTTTTCTGGAACCACAATTGAGCAAAATCACATTCACTTGCATTATAGCAAAAATGGCTAACGAGCCAGAAATAGCTATTTAGGTCTCCCAGAATGCAGCACAAAATTCTGTTTGCTGCCAGAGTGAAAAAGATGGAGAAAGAACACAGTATGTAATGAATGTGATTTTGCTCAATTGTGGTTCCAGAAAAATCTTGGCTACGTAGGAAAAACCTGGCTTAAAGGAAAAACACACATTAAACCTACGAAAAGTAAGAATATATATATATTTGTTTTCTGAGGTTTTCGCGGGTGTTTGTATGTAGGTCTTTGGTTATTCGGGTCTTCTCCCACATAAAATTGGAAGTATCTTGGCGACGTTTCGACGAAGTCTCATTCGTCATCTTCAGGCTGATGACGAATGAGACTTCATCGAAACGTCGCCAAGATACTTCCAATTTTACGCGGGAGAAGACCCGAATAATCAAAGACAGACAGACAGACAGACAGACAGACAGACACACACACACACACACACACACACACACACACACACACACTTCTATATACATACTAGCTGAATACCCATGCTCCGCTACGAAACTATGCGATGGGGATTGATAAATTGACACAGCTTGAAAATTAATGAGTAGTTACGTTCGGCCTCTCCTCTCCCCTTCTCTCCCTCAGCCTTGCCCCACAGAAACATCTATCCTACCCCCTTCTCTCCCTCAGGCTTGCCCCACAGAAGCCTATCCTATCCTATCCTATCCTATCCTATCCTATCCTATCCTATCCTATCCTATCCTATCCTATCCTATCCCCCTTCTCTCCCTCAGGCTTGCCTCATAAAAGCCTCCCCTATGCTATCCCCTGCTTGCTGCTGTGAAAGTAAAACTGAAACTCCTCTGCTTGGGTTTTGCATTTAGAACAGATTTCAGGTGAGAAGGGGGTATAGAACTCCTTAGCATCAGAGCCAGGGGTGGGTTCTACTTACCTTTACTACCAGTTCGCAACAGGATCATGTGTGTGCACGTGCTTCGCACATGCACAGATCATTGATGATGACATCTGGGGTGGTAGGTGGAACCTCCCACCGGTTTTACTACTGGTTCTTGCGAACTGGTCCAAACCGGGGGCAAGCCACCACTGATCAGAGCGTGTTTAATAATAATATAGGGAATGCTAATGATGGTCATTTCGAAAAATCCTTTCTTAGTGAGCACCTAAAAGCCAAGAGGAACATACATGGCAAATTTCAAGTTTGTAGGCTTTACAGTTCTAGAGATTTTGTGATGATATGTGAGTGGTATTTTGCTTTTATATATATAGATACATACATATGCAAGTCTTGGTTTATTCGGGTCTTTTCCTGTGTAAGATTGAGAGTATCTTGGCGACGTTTCGATGAGGTCCCACTTGTCATCTTCAGGCTGGTGCCTTTGGCTTCATGCCTGTGCAAGCAAAGCATGATCGGAGTTGCCGTCTCTCTATAAATACTGGTGGGGAGGTATGGGGTGCTGGGTTTGTTGCTGTTGAGTGGGCTGGTTGCCTATGTTGTTACATCTTGATTAGTTGATGGAGTTGATGTTTGCAGATTAGTCAGCTGTTTCGTAACATCCGAATACGCCAAGACTTGCATACCTCTACCCGTCAAAATCTATGAAAACATATATACATATATATACATACATACAACAACTCTGAGGATATAAAGGAAAGACAGGAAAGGAAACAAGGAAAAAAGCCCAAACTGAAAAAAAAAGAGAAAGATATAGCTTCCAATTCTCTTTGTGGCAATTATAAATAAACAAATGCCACATTATCTCTTACTCTTATAGTTTTTGTTGTTTTTTTAAAAAAAGAAACCTCTCTGATCTATTTCTTCTCATCATCAAAATCATGTTTTATTTTTTTAAAACTTCTTTTTCAGTTCAACCCATACATATATTTTAAGCATACAGAAATTCCTGCTGAAGCAGCCATCTGGTATGGCTTGTGGTTCCGTAAATAATACTCTGATTTAATTCCTGCGACTTGCCATTCTGCACGCCGGTCATAAAATAAGACCTGGGTTGTGTTTAAATTCAAACCATAGGCATAAAAAAAATAAAATCCAGTCTCTCTTTTTCCCTGAAGTGGGGGTTCCACCATCTTCATCGTGAAGTTATGTTTCGTGAGTTGGTTGGATGCTGGAGAATTGTTTATCCGTGTTGGAGGAATTTATTTAGGATTCCGGCATAATCCCACAGGCTGAAGAATTGTTTATGCATGTTGCAAGAATTTATTTCGAATTCCTGAATAATCCTACAGGCTCAACAATTTGCAGGAAGAGATTCAAAACGGATAGCAGAATGGGAAGATGATTAAAGCCTTATTATCGTATAATTTCCAAGAATGCTCAGAATATCATTATTCTCAGAGTCGCGTTGAAGTGCAAGATGGACGGCAAGTAAATTTGGCAATTACAGGTAGTCCTCGATTTATGACCACAATTCAGCCCAATATTTCTGTTGTTAAGAGACAAGTAGTTTTGTCCCCATTTTACGACCTTTCTTCCCACATTTGTTAAGTGAACCACTGCGGTTGATAAGTTAGTAACTCGGTTGTTAAGTGAATCTGGTTCCCTCATTGACTTTTCTGGTCAGAAGGTCGTAAAAGAGGATCACGTGACTTTGGGACACAGGAATGGTCATCAGTATGAGTCAGTTTTGATTTTGATCACAGGATTAAAAGTTCATTAAGTGTGAAAAATGGTCATAGGTCGCTATTTTCAGTGCGTTGAATGGTCACTAAATGAACTGTTGTAAGTCGAGGACTACCTGTAATAATGACTGGGGCAAAAGTAATAATAGATGCCTTGGGGGCAATCCCAAAACATCCTGAGCACCACTTGAAGGCCATTGGCATTGACAAATTCGCCATCAGTCAATTACAAAAGGCAGATTTACTCATAACAGCTGACATCCTTCGACGAGGACTTTACCACCATCAAATATCCTCATCTGCCTTTTCTGGGGTCTTGGGAAGGATTTTATTTTATTTTATTTTATTTTCATCATTTAATGACCTCGTAATCTCTTGTGGGTTGGAGTCGGGGAAACTGAATGGAGCTGAGTGTTTACTGGCCGGATGCCTTTCCTGTCGACGATGCGGAATTTTGCAGCAGATATATTCTCATTGCGCCCCTGAGAGAGAAATATCAGCCACTACACCTAGGATTGAACTCACAGCCTCCTGATTGTGAGGTGAGAGCTCCACCTCTAGGCCACCGCACCGTTCTTGGGAAGGACTCGATGGGTGGACAGAAATGCCAAATCCATCTGGCCGACTGCACGATGAACAATAATAATTCAAGATAGACAACTATCCTCTCCACTCATCCGTTGACATACATTTGACGGGCTTAAGAACGGCTGCGTTAGGTTTCCCCAGAAGCCACAGAAAGAGGATTTATATCCACCACGCAGCTACGGTCCTTACCCAAGATTTTCTGGCCATTTGCTTTGATTTTAAAAAGTTTAACATCCTGCAATGTCTAGTAGAATCCTTGGCTTAGGATGTCGAAAACGAAGGCCATGAAGAGCTGAAGCGAATCCCTTCCTGGCAACTTTCTGTGTGGTCCGCGGTTTCTCTTAACAACGGACGACATTGTAAAGGGTAGTTTCCAGAGAAAGGCAGAGCTTTAGGCCTCAGCCGTCTGTAGCTGTTGATCCAACCGGGATAAAGAATTTTCACTCTGATCCCCAGCCTGGTTCCCGTTGACGGTGCTCTCCGGCAAAGATTTCTTGGTGTTTGACCTACATGAGGAAAAGGGAAGGCGGGAAAATTAGCAAGTGTGGAATCTCTGTAAACTTTCTGGCAGGCGTTTCATTACCCAACTAGGTAACCTCGTCAGGGTTGTTGAGTGTGAGGTTTGCTGCCTGTTTATATATACAGCAGACTTACGGACACGAATGAACCCAGAATTGAAGATGCTCGGTGAGAAATTGGTTGCGAATTTTTCCCCATTTTACGACCTTTCCTGCCACATTTGTGAAGTGAATCACTGTGATTGTTAAACTTAAGCTCTTCCTTCTCCTTGTTTTCCTTCCTTCCTTCCTTCCTTCCTTCCTTCGAAATAGCACTTAGACTGCAAGGCTGAGCCAATAACACTAGCCCTTAGACCCATGATGTGCCACAGGTAACATGCGCAACCATATCTGTGGGAACGCAAGCATTGCCCTAGTTCAGCTCCAGCGCGCATGTGTGCACCGACCAGCTAATTTTCGGGCCTTCCAGGCCCACCAGAAGTCATGAAACAGGCCACTTCCAGCTTCTGGAGGGCCTCCAGGAAAGTGGGGAAGGCCATTTTCGCCCTCCCCAAGCTCCAAGAAAGCCTATGGAGCCTGGGGTGACTGAAAAACGGGCCTTCCGGGTCCACCAGAAGTCGGGAAATGGGCTGTCTCTGGCCTCCAGAGGGCCTCCAGGGGGTGGGGAAGGCCGTTTTTGCCCTCCCCAGGCTCCAAGAAAGCCTCTGGCACGCGACCTTTTTGTTGTTTTGTGCCAAAATCGGGGGGGGGGGGAGCGCGGGAAGGTTGCATGTGCGTGCGTGGGGAGCATTGGATTATGGGTGTGGGCACGCATGCGCGCGACCCCTCCCGCTTTTGCCACGCATCGGCAAAAAGGTTAGCCATCACTGCCTTAGACTTATACACCACTTCGCAGCACTTCACAGTCCTCTCTAAGCGGTTTACGGAGTCCGCATCTTTCTCCCAAAATCCAGGTCTTCATTTTACCAACCTCGGAAGGATGGAAGGATGAGGCAACCTTGAGCCAAATCAGGATTCGAACTCGTGGCAGTCCGCAGAATTAGCCTGCAATACTGCATTTTAGCCACTGCGCCGCCCTGTAGTAATTTAATTTAATTTAATTTTAGTTTATCTCATTTCTATGCCGCCCAACTCCCGAGGGGCTCTGGGCGGCTCACAGCAAAAATAACGTGAACAATAATAATATTGTAAATAGTAAAACTACAAAAGTAATTGTAGTTGGTGGGCTACAACCTTGCAATGCTAAGTAATGGGATGGTTCGATCTGGAGGGACATCCATTTGGATTTACCAGTCCCGTGGTAGAAAAACTCAAGCGAAAAGATTTCTTGGACAAGGTTGGAAGTTATAAAAATCAGAAATCTCGATGAATCGAGAATGTTTTGCAGCTGTAGGCAACCTACCTCACTTCTTCATATTTTTTCCCTCTGTAAAACTGGCTCTTTCGAAGAAGATAAAGCAGCACCAAGTCGCAGAGAAATGCCCCCTGGGTGGGTAGGATGGCAGAAATAATTCCATGTGAACCGAGTGGAAAATCCACTGTGCTAAACAGTTTAACTTTTTAAAAAATGGTTTCTTATTTGCAGTTGTATGCAAATAATGAGTGGTTTTTTTTTTTAAATTATGTTTTATTATGATATTTTATTTTTAAAGCCAAAAGAGCAGCTTTTTAGATGATCAGATAATAAGATATATAATATTTTAATACAGTGGTGGGATTCGAATAATTTAACAATGGGTTCTGTGGGCGTGGCTAGGTGGTCATGTGACTCGATGGGCGTGGCTAGGTGGGCATGTGACTGGGTGGGCGTGGCTAGGTGGGCGTTACAGGTAGTTCTCAACATACAACACAACAGTTCATTCAGTGACGCTTCAGAGCTGTAGTAGCATTGAAAAAGTGACTTATGACCGTTTTCCACACCTATGACCCTTGCCATATCCCGGTGGTCACATGATCAGAATTTGGATGCTTGGCAACTGACTCATATTTATGACGGTTGCAGTGGCCCGGGGTGTCATGATATCCCCTTTTGCGAACTCCTGACAAGCGAAGTCAACGGGGAAAGCCTGATTCATTTAACAACCTGTAGTAACTTAACACCTGCAGTGATTCACTTAACAACTGTGGCAAGAAAGGTCGTAAAGTGGGGCAAAGCTCACTTAATAAATGTTTCACTTAGGGACAGAAATGTTGGGCTCAATTGTCGTAAGTCAAGGACTCCCTGTAATAAGGTCATAAGATAAGATAATAAGATAATATTCCTTGACCTACGACCACAATTGGGATCAGGAGTTCACTTTGCTTAGTAAAGTGGTTGTTAAGTGAATCGCACCTAATTTTGTCACCTTTGTTGCCATGGTTGCTAAGTGAATTACTGCAGTCCTTAAATGAATTGCGCGATCATTAAATGATTCCGGATTCCCACATTGACTTTGCTGGTTGGAATTCCCAAATGGTTATCACGTGATTCCAGAACCATAAATTTATGATTCCAGAATCATAAATACATGCCTGTGGGAATGCCGCAACGGTCGTAAGTGCGAGGACTGGTTGTAAGTCACTTTTATCCATCACTAAACGTACAGTTGTAAGTCAAGGACGGCCTTTGATCCAGTAATTGCTGCTTGCTTCCATCCAGAATTAGAATGGAATGGAATGCAATAGTGGAATGAAGAATGGAAAGGAATAGAGTAGAAAAGAATAAGAATATAGTAGAGCAGAGTAGAATATAGAATAGAATAGCATAGCATAGCATAGCATAGCATAGAATAGAATAGAGAAATTGGAATGGAATGGAATAGAATAATTAGAATTAGAATTAGAATTAGAATAGAATAGAAATAGAATAGAATAGAATAGAATAGAATAGAATAGAATAGAATAGAATAGAATAGAATAGAATAGAATAGAATAGAATTATTCCATTCCATTCCATTCTTCATTCCTCTATTCTATTCTACTCTACTCCACTCCACTCCATTCTCTTTCTTATTCTCTTCTCTTCTATTTGTTATTCTATTATCTTTCTTATTCTATTCTATTCTATTCTATTCTATTCTATTCTATTCTATTCTATTCTATTCTATTCTATTCTATAGAATAACTTTATTGTCACTTTTACACTAATTGGTATACATTAAAAATGAAATTTCGTTGCATATAGCTCTTAAAGGGTCATCACTTCCAATATAGCACTACATAAACATGACAAGATAAATAATTACAAAATTATGCATACACCCACATATACAGAGAAACAACACACTCTAGTTCGGGTGTGTACATGGTGAGAAAAATGAATCTTGCGAGTTTACTAGACGGATGGTTTAGGGCAGGGGTGGGCAATCGTGGCTCTGTTACAACCTGTGGTCTTCAACTCCCAGAATTCTGGGAGTTGAAGTCCACAGGTTGTAAAAGAGCCACGATTGCCCACCCCTGGTCTAGGGAACAAATCTGTTATAGAATCTGGTAGTCCTTCTGTAGATATTTACAAAAACTCCTCCCAGGGGGGAGCAACAGGAACAGACCGTGAAGTTGGTGAGTGGGGTCTCTAACAATGCTTTGAGCTCTAGGCACACAGCGCTTACAAGCAGTATCCTGAATAAAGGAAAGTGAGTTTCCTATAATCTTCTCCACTGTCCTCACCACTCTCTGTAGGGACTTTCTATCTGAGGCACTGCTGCCACCAATCCAAACAGGGATGCAGTTTGTTAAATTGACTTACCACTCCCATTAGCGCAAGACTGGAACCCACGTTGATTACCGTTGGGATGATGCTAAATTTCCCTGCCTGCAAAAAACCAAAAAAAGAGTGAATTTGTGAGATGTGCTCAGATTTTAAAGTTTCTACAGGTAAGTCCTTGACTCACAACCACAATAGGGCCCCAAAATGTCTGTTGCTAAATGAGACAGTCGCTAAGTGAGTTTTGCCCCATTGTACAACCTTCCTTGCGATGGTTGTTAAGTGAATCACTGCAGTTGTTCAGTAAACAACACGGCTTCCCCATTGATTTTGCTCATCGGAAGGTCGCAAAAGGGAATTGTGTGATCCCCAGGACACTGCAAACGTCATAAATATGAGTCAATTGCCCAACGTCTGAATTTTGATCACGTGACCATGGGAATGCTAAAACGGTCGTAAGTGTGAAAAACGCTCATGGGTCACCTTTTTCAGGGCGTTGTAACTTCGAACCATCACTAAACTGTTGTAAGTCGAGGACTTCCTGTACTGGTTAGACCAGTGTTTCTCAAAGCTGCATGGATGTCAACTCCCAGAATTCCCCAGCAGGACCTCTGGCTGGGGAATTCTGGGAGTTGAAGTCCACACAGCTTAAAGTGGCCAAGGTTGAGAAACATTGGCTTAAAGAGCACGGGTATCAAACTTGCTACGGCACGTTGCCGTCACATGATATATCGCAAAAAAATTTCACATTCGCGGAACGGGTGGGCGTGGCCCGTGCATGATGCACCCGGCCTGCACGTGGCACGTGGAGCCATATCTGTGGGAACGGGAACGTTGTGCTAGCTCAGTTGATTTTTGGACCTTCTGAGCCTACTGGAAGTTGGGAAACGGGCCATTTCTGGCCTCCGGAGGGCCTCTGGGGAGTGGCAGGGAAGGCCGTTTTTGCCCTCCCCAGGCTCCAAGAAAGCTTCTGGAGTCTCAGGTGGGTGAAAAACTGGGCCCACCGTGCCATCGCATGCCAAAAGCAGGGGGGGGGGTCGCGTGCGCATGCATGGGGGGGGCAGGGGGCATGGGGGGCATTGAATTATGGGCGTGGGCATGTGCGCGCAAGACCCCCCCTGCACTCCCCCCGCTTTTGGCACGCGACGGCAAAAAGGTTAGCCATCACTGCCCTAGGCGATCTCTGCACGCGCAGAAACATTTATTTATTTATTTATTTATTTATTTATTTATTTATTTATTTATTTATTTATTTAATTAATTAATTAATTAATTAATTAATTAATTTTTATACCGCCCTTCTCCCAGAGGACTCTGCTCATGTGCAGATGGCTCGGTTCGTGCGCGATCCTGTTACGAACCATTAGTGGACGACAAGACCTCCATCACAAGATCCCCCTTGCTCAACCATCACAAGACCCTCGCCTGACGTGATCTTCACCTGACGTGACCTCCCCACACGTGACCCACTGACACATACAAAGCCCTTATACAGTTAGTGGCCAAAATTGCGGAAACCTTTTGGGCAAGAGTGTATTTTCTAAAACTAGCTAGTAACACCACTTTTTTGGGGGGGAGGGGAGTAGTATCATAACGTTATATATCAATGGAAAGATAATTTAATCAAGAATGTAGTGCAATAACTTTAAGGAAGGATTTGCTATTAGAATAGCAGTTACAGTATAAAGAAGAAAAGTAAAACACGTAGAAAAAACCAGATATGCAAAAACGATCCTCATGTCAGTTAATCCTTCGTTGGGTAGCCTTTAGAATGAATGACGGCCTTACAATATCTTCCCATGGAGTGGACCGAGCCTTTTAGTTCTGCAGCTGTTCTCATGTGAAACCAAGATTGAAGGATGGCTTCTATTAACTGGGTTTGATTGCTGGGTAGCTTCTAACTAACCAGTTTTCTTAGTCGGCTCCATAGATTTTCCATTGGGCTATTCCCAGGCCATTCCAGCTGTGGAATATCTTGAAACTCCCCCCAAAAAAGTGGTGTTATTAGCCATCAAACCTCAAAAATACAACTTTTCCCAAAAGTTTCCACAAGTTTGGCCAAATATTATCGTAAGGAGCCTGTGTAGCGTAGAGGACTAATGCCTCCTACTAAAGGCAGCAATTAACACCAGCTGCCTGTAATTTCTCTGAGTTCAATCCTAGCCAGGCTCAAGGTCGACTCAGCCTTCCATCCTTTCTAAGGTGGGTAAATTGAGGACCCAGTTTGTGGGGGCAATAAGCTGGCTTTGGATAAATATACAAAAGTATGAAGGCTGTTGCTTAACGCATTGTAAGCCGCCCTGAGTCTCCGGAGAAGGGCGGCATATAAATCAAATTAAAATATATATATATATATATATTTAGGGACATTGACATCCCCTAAACTCTGCTGATGATGTTACCTAGACTGGTAATGAAACGTTCAAAACTAAACCTATAAGCTCAGAGAACAAACTTCCACCTTCATCCTACACCCGAGCTATAGATATGTTGCCGCCATTGCAAATCTGTTGGTTTTATTTTTTCCCCAGTTGTGCCTGAGATCACCTTGCCGTTCACCATGATGTCAAAACGGATCCCGTAAGCTTTGATCAGCGTTCGGAAATCCACGTCAGCCGCGCTCCGGTAATACTTGGCAAATCTGAAAAGAAAATAAATCATAAAATGTCATACGATTTATTTTTCTGAGCAAAAGAAAATTTTCTTTTCTTTTTTTTTTCCCTTTGGCTTCCTTGCTGGTTGAATCATGACAGACTTACTGTCTGATTTCAGGCAGTCCTCGACTTACAGCCACTCGTTTAGTGACCGTTTGAATTTACAATGGCACTGAAAAAAGTGACTTATGACTGTTGCAACATCCTCGTGTTGAATCAAAATTCAGACGCTTGGAAACTGGCATGTATTTATGACAGTTGCAATGTCCCGGGGTCATGTGATTGCCGTTTTGTGACCTACTGAGGAGTAAAATCAATGGGGATTGATCCGCTTAACAACCGTGTTACTAACTTCACAACTGCAGCAGGGGTGGGTTTCAAATTTTTTTACTACCGGTTCTGTGGGTGTGGCTTAGTGGACGTGGCATGGCTTGGTGGGCTTGGCAGGGGAAGGATACTGCAAAATCTTCATTCCCTCCCCACTTCAGGGGAAGGATACTGCAAAATTTCTACTGCAAAATCCCCATTCCCTCCCCACTCCAGGGGAAGGATTCTGCAAAATCCCCATTCTCTCCCCACTCCAGGGGAAAGATACTGCAAAATCCCCATTCTCTCCCCACTCCAGAGGAAGGATACTGCAAAATCCCCATTCCCTCCCCACTCCAGGGGAAGGATACTGCAAAATCTCCATTTCCTCCCCGCTCCAGGGGAAGGATACTACAAAATCTCCATTCCCTCCCCACTCTAGGGGAAGGATACTGCAAAATCTCCATTTCCTCCCCGCTCCAGGGGAAGGATACTGCAAAAGCTCCATTCCCTCCCCACTCCAGAGGAAAGATACTGCAAAATCTTTACTGCAAAATCCCCATTCTCTCCCTACTCCAGGGGAAGGATATTGCAAAATCTCCATTCCCTCCCCACTCCAGAGGAAGGATACTGCAAAATCCCCATTCCCTCCCCACTCCAGAGGAAAGATACTGCAAAATCCCCATTCCCTCCCGATCAGCTGGGACTCGGGAGGTAGAGAATAGATGGGGGCGGGGCCAGTCAGCATTTTTACTACCGGTTCTTCGTACTACTCAAAATTTCCACTACCGGTTCTCCAGAACTGGTCAGAAGCTGCTGAAACCCACCTGCTGAACTGCAGTGATTAGCTTAACAATTGTGGCAAGAAAGGTGTAAAACTCCCTCACTTAGCAACAGAAAGTTTGGGCTCAATGGGGGTTGTAAATTGAGGATTATCTCTAACGAAAGTCATTAATGTTATTATCTATCCCCTCTGTTACAAGAATGCCCCCAGATTTTCTGTCGTCTCCTGGGAAGATAAGGCTTCACGGATGTTGTGAGGTAATGTTGTGGCCTGTCGGCTGCCGGCCTCTCCACCAGCCGAATCAGAGGGGTGGAGGGGCCTGGGAGTCAGGATTACCATCCAGGCAACCTGAGAGCTCTGAGGGGGAAGAGGGAAGGGAGCTGCCAGAGAGGGGGGAGCGTAGGCTGGACTGTCCGTCAGCCCTCAGATGGAGAGTCAACAACCCCCAGGTCCAGAGGTGGCTGATGAGTAAGAAGAGGAACAGCTGGGTCCAGTGCCTGACGCGCGGATGCACAGAAGGCAGAGGAGAGGAGAGCTGTGGAAATCTATGGGCCGGTCCTTGGGACGGAAGAGCCACAGCTGCTAACGAAGCTCTGGGGATAAAAGACAGGAGGCGGAAATGAATAGATCTGGCAGACAACTATTCATCTTCCAGCCAGATGGACTTGTTAGTCTGCAGTGAGAAAGAAACTTTTTGCCGGGCTGCTGGCGCTCTTAATAAAGGAATCTTTGAGTTAACTTCAAAGGGTTGGTCGTGTTTGGGCAGCTGGGTCAGAACAGATAGCTCAAGCTTATGTCCCTTGCCGCCATGCAAGGATTCCAATCTAGTCCCTCACTTGACTCTTCCTTCCTTCCAGCCTGGCTGACCTGATCAATTAAATCCCATCGGATTTGGCCCCTGAAGCCATTTCAGAAAGACTGAACTGCCGAAGTTGAGGATTGAGGGTGCTTTGGCCAAACGCCCCTTTCTCCTTTACCTGAAGTTGTATCCGGAGGAGACAGACTTCTCCGCAAATTGGTTATCTAGGCGACTGAAAGAATAGCGAGGGTTGCATTCCGACGGCTTTTTATCCAAGTTGCAATCCCATTCAATCTGGATGCCGATCACACCGCCCTGGATTAAAAACGAAACAAAACAGAGAAAGGTTTTCTTCAGTTTTGGAAGAAGATCAGGAAACTGTTTTCCTCCAAAAACTTTGGGAGATCTACCAGCCTTGGCATGCTGGCTCTACGGCCTGTCCTAAATGCAGGTGGTCCTTGATTTACAACTGGTTGCATAACAATTCAAAGTTACAATGGACCTGTCACTGCGTTTTTATATTTACCAGCAGAGCTATTATTTCTGGACTGTCAGACTTACCGTAGGTTGCCAAATTCCTTATCAGTATCTACTGCGCATGTCCTGCATTCTTTTCTTTCTTTTCTTCTGCAAAACTTTCCTTTGTTCTCCTGCCAGCTAAGGTCTGGCTGGGGATTCTTTGCCAAAAATGTAACTAATTTAGATTAGTGAGATGTCTTTATTTTCTTTACAATAAATATGAGTTTAATTAGAAGATGTATTTCGGTTTTATTGATCGAAGTATACAGAAGGATAAAAGTCACGATCCAACTCAAAATGAGGGCAATTACCCCACGCAAGGTAACGGGGCCGATTGCCGCTCTAACAGGACCCTCCTCCCAATAGGTATTTACGACCTACTTCAGAAGCTCTGATGGCCATTCATCCCCTCATGGCCCCATTTGGGGTGCGTTCGGGGCTATTCACAGCGTTCTGTGGACATCTAAATGTGATTTATATCACGCTTAGGCATGAAAACCAGTTGAGTGACTTTGGGCCAATCACCGGGAGATGGTGAATTCTAGTTTCAATTTAGGCATGAAAGTCATCAGGGTGACTTTGGACCAATCACCAGGAGATGGTGAGTTCTAGTTCCAATTTGGACATAAAAGCAACTGGGTGACTTTGGACCAATCACCAGGAGACGGTGAGTTCTAGTTCCAACTTTGGCATGAAAGCCATCAGGGTGACTTTGGGCCAATCACCAGGAGACTGTGAGTTCTAGTTCCACCTTAGGCATAAAAGGTCACTGGGTGATTTTGGACCAATCACCAGGAGACGGTGAGTTCTAGTTCCAACTTTGGCATGAAAGCCATCAGGGTGACTTTGGGCCAATCACCAGGAGACTGTGAGTTCTAGTTCCACCTTAGGCATAAAAGGTCACTGGGTGATTTTGGAGCAATCACCAGGAGACGGTAAGTTCTAGTTCCACCTTAGGCATAAAAGGCCACTGGGTGATTTTGGGGCAAACACCAGGAGACGGTGAGTTCTAGTTCTACCTTAGGCATAAAAGGCCACTGGGTGATTTTGGGGCAAACACCAGGAGACGGTGAGTTCTAGTTCCACCTTAGGCATGAAAGGTCACTGGGTGATTTTGGAGCAATCACCAGGAGACGGTGAGTTCTAGTTCCACCTTAGGTACAAAAGCCAGCTTTGTGGCAATCACCAGGAGATGGCAAGTTCTAGTCCCACCTTAGGCACGAAAGCCGACTGGGTGACTTTGGGCCAATCACCAGGAGGAGATCCCTTTATGACAGACCACCAGCTAAAAGGAAGGAGCAGACCACTTTTTCCCCCCCATACCTTTGATGCCATCTCCGGGAAGTTGCTCCCAGCCCAGTTGACCAGTTTCCCCAGTGAGAAGATGGGGCAGTACGGTTGGTCTGCTCCATAGCGACAATTTTTCAAATAAGCGTCGTTTTTGGTGTTGAGGACGTTGGTTCTACATACGAAAGACAGGGAAGTAAGAAGGGTATTCAAAAATCAGCAAAACAGGCTGTCTCGTTATTGCAATGGGGTAGGGCAATCCTCACTTAATGACCATTCATTTAGCAACCATTAAAAATATATGACGGTGCTGAAAGCAATAACCGATGCTGAAGGGCAAGAGACTCCAGGTTAGTCCTCGACTTATAACAATTCATTTAGTGACCGTTCGGTGGTTATCGTGCCACGGAAAAAAGTGACTTACGTCCATATTTCACACTTACGGCGGTGGCAGCATCCTCACTGTGACATGATCAAAATTAAGATGCTTGGCAACTAGTTCAGATTTATGACGGGCTTCATTGTCCCTTTTGTGAACTTCTGACAAGCCGAACCCATGAGGTTGCCAGATTCACTTAACGTCCATGTTACTGACTTAACAACGGCAATGATTCCTTTAATGACGGTGGGAGGAAATTTCGCGAAAGGGAGGCAAAACTCATTTAACGACGGTCTTGCTTAGCAATGGAATTTTTGGGTCCAATTTGTGGTCATAAATCAAGAACTACTTGCGCTGGACTTTATTAAATAGGAATGCTTGTTCTGGTGGACACATTGTTCTTTTTTCATGTATCTATTGTTGTTATAATTTTAATGTTTTATGCTGCCCAGAGTCTTAGGGAACTGATGGCCTTCGAAATTTAATTTTAAAAAATACGTTAAAACATAGGACGCTATCGGTTAGAATTTCAGTCTTCCAGCAGCACTTAAATCACTCATGTTGTGAACTAGGCCTGCCTGAAACATACAAGTAATCCCAAAAACCTCTTTTATTGCAACAGCTGTGAATTACGTTCATTCACAGCTGAGTCCCAGTTAGTTGCAAAAAGTCCTTCGGGATAATAACCACCAACCTTTATCTCCCTTGACACTCTGCCAAAAACCTACTTGGCAAAGCCCCACAGAGTCCAGAATCAAACAGAGATGCCGACTGGGAACAGAATTAACAACGTTGCTTTCCTACAAAGAGCCCAAGAGCATTTGCTGCTCTTTTAAGCCTTATGAGAGGGGCCAATTATCTCCAGGCCTTACTCCCGAGTCGTCCCTTTAGTTTTAACTGTTTGTGCCTTCTGGCAGCTCTGTGCATGCGCGAACTAGGAACAGGCTCCTCCTGTTCCTCTGCCTCTCTGCTGTCCGACTCTGGAGACTCTGGAGTCCGCACACCACTCCCAGTTGGCCCTGGCCCCATCTCTGCCTCCGACGCAGAGCCCTCGTCCGAGCCTTCCCCAGACTCCAGGACTGATCCATGTTCCTCCCCAGCCTCCTCACTATCCGACTGCGTTGCCAGCTCCGCAGCGCAGTCGGACCACGCCAGGTCATCTTGAAAAAGCTGTTTATTGTTCCTTTCCTTTTCGTAATCTCCTCTCCCATAAATTTGGATCTACATATCCACAGAGCCCTCTTCTGTTTGTTTTATTTCTCCCAACCTGACTTCTCCTAAAATTTGGCAACTTGTTCCAGCAGGCAGAACATTTCCTAGAATGGTGACAAAAAGAATTAAAAGAAGAAAAGAAGAAGGAAAAACTTACTTGGAAAAATTAAACTTAGGGAAACGGATGGTGTTCTTAACGTAAACCGTGAAATTCTCCGCATCGGCCAGAAGAGCTGATCTTAAAAATAAATAAATAGATTGGTTAAGTGAATTCTTTCAGAACAGAAATAGAAATAATAATAGAAGTAGAAATAAATAAAAATATAATAATAATAATAATAATAATAATAACAACAACAACAATAATAATAACAACAACAATAATAACAACAATAATAATAATTTTATTTCTATACCGCCCTCCTCCCGAAGGACTCAGGGCGGTGTACAGCACATTAAAAACACGGAAAACAGACATCAATTAAAAATAATTAAAATTATTAAATATTTGGCTCGAATTAAAACCCAAAATTTAAAACACCCAATTTAAAATCATTGACATTGATAGCCCGGCCTGGCGGAACAGCAGGGTCTTGAGGGCACAGCGAAATACACGGAGATAGAAATAGAAATAATAGAAATAGAAATAGAAATAACAGAAATAGAAATAATAGAAATAGGAATAGGGAATAGAATAGAGAATAGAATAGGAATAGGAATAGGAATAGATATAATAGAGTTGGTCTTCCACTCCAACCCCCTGCTTAGGCAGGAAACCTTACACCACTTCAGACAAATAGTTGTCCAACATCTTCTTTAAAAATTCCAGTGATGGAACATTTAAAACTTCCGGTGGCAAGTAGTTCCACTGGTTAATTGTTCTCACTGTTAGGAAATTTCTCCTTAGTTCTAGGCTGGTTCTCCCCTAGTTTCTATCCATTGATTCTTGTCCAGTAGACTTACAGTGATGTCACAAAGAGGTCAAATCCGTTATATGAGTAGTCCTGGATTTACAACGATGAATTCGACAATTGTTCGAAGTTACAGAATCCTGGGATCATGTGATCACTACCTGCAACCTTTCCTGCTGGCTTCTGACAAGAAAGACTATGGGGAAGCCGGATTTGCTTAGCAACTGCAGTGATTCACTTAATAACCGTGGGGGGGGGGGAAGGCTGTAAAATCAGGCATTAAAATCTCTTAACGACCATCTCGCTCAGCAACAGAAGTTCTGAAACGATTTGTGGTCGTAAGTCAAGGACTTCCTGAAGTTTCCATATCACGATGGAATCATGGACGCAGAGACGGTGGGCTCCCCTTTTTCGGTTAAATCTTTAACTTGAATTCTATACTGAGTGAGGGGTTGACTAGATGACCTCAAGGGACCCTCCCAATTCTAGCCTTCAAGGCCTCAGCTTCTATGGAAAAGATGTTTTGCTTTGTGGGTTTTTTTCTTTTTTTCCCCCGAACTCACTTTGTTTTGTCTTTCTTTTCCACCGGGCACCAAGCTAGGATTTCGCACGTCCCACTGATATTATTCCCCATTTTTATACATCGTCCGGTCTTGATGCCTGTAGGAGCGAAGGAAAGGATTAGAAAAACGTCATCCAGGTTATAATTTTGTGAATCACTGAAATAATTTTTCAGGTGGGCTCGGGAGGAGGGATAATGACAGGCACGGTGGCAGTTAGGTCAAAAAAGTCAAGATGGCAGACGCAACTGAATACACTATACAAGGCAGATGGGTGAAGTTGTAAACTCACCTTTGCAAAGTCTGTTTTGAGGTGGGGTGTGGTTTTTTTTGCAAAAGAACACCGCTTGTGGGGGCTGAAAGCCCTACTAAGCAGGTATATACAAAAGTATGAAGGCTATTGCTTAAATCATTGTAAGCCGCCCTGAGTCTCCGGAGAAGGGCGGCATATAAATTAATTTTTTTTTTAAAAAAAAGTTTTTTTATTTTTTTCAAACATACAAATTACATCCTTTTGAAACAGAGCTTTGTTCGATTTTTAACAAAATCTTTAACAAAATTTTATCTATTCTATTTTGCCAAAGCACTTATTTCTAAATCTTAGATCACATATACAACTAATACCATCTTTAAAAAAATGAACACATATTTACTTAATCAAAACAAAAACCCTTCTGTTAACTCACCTTAATTCTTAATTAAATTAATAACTCATAATACAACAATTCTTACCCTAAATCCTCACTATTAACAATACAATTCAAACATGTTTATGTTTCATTATGCTCACTAACTCTTTATTCCATTATTACTTTATCAAATTTAAATCTTATCTTTTTAATTTTAGAAATATAGCAATTTAACATTTAAACATAGTTCTTAATTCAAATAATGCTCTTTAACACAATTTCCCAATTATCCTAAATTCTATCTATCAAACCGTAATTTTTGTTTATAAATCATAATCATATATTGTTTCAGTTTTCTTTTTCACTTAGGTAATAAATGTTCAAATTATCACAATTGTTATACATATCTAAACAATATCCCAATTATTATAGCTATCAATTTTCTAATTTAACCTTTTCTTTTATCCTTCCACTGTTAATCCCAATGTACAAAATACATCTTTATTCATCGTTAATCCTAGTGTAATCATCTTTATTTTTCTCATTGTTAATCCTGGTGTAATCATCTCTATTTCACTGTTAATCCCAGTGTAATCATCTTTACAGGTGGGTTTTTTTTAACCTCCCTTTCATATGCCATTAGTCCTTGGCTGTACAGCAGTTCATTTAGCGACAACAGCATTGCAAAAAAGGTGACTTATGACCGTTTTTCACACTTACCACCATTGTGGCATTCCCCATGGTCCTGTGATCAAAATTCAGACGCTTGGCAACTCACTCACATTTATGACGGTTGCAGCGGCCCCGGAGGTCACCTGATCCGCGTGTGCAACCTTCTGACGAGCAAAGTCAATGGAGAGCCCGATTCACTTAACAACGCTGTGACTAAGTTAACAACTACAGTGATTCACTTAAAAATTGTGGCAAGAAAATGGAGCAAAACTCACTCTTCACATATGTCTTGCTTCGCAACATAAATTTGGGGTTCAATTGTTGTAAATCGAGGATCAGCTGTACACACAACAAATGAGTAGAGTTGCAATCTCACAGTTGCAAATTCCATTTTGAGTTTTTTTTTACTTTCCCTCCAGCCCCGTTCAGATGCCGCTGTGTAATGGTGAATGCGATTATGAAAAAAAGTAATTTAAAATTTTATTTATTTGTTTGCTTATAAAATGTATTTGCTGCCCATCTCGTATCCAATGGCCAGCTTACAAGCTCCTGCAGAAAAATGATCTGTGCTTGATGTTTTATGTCATTATTATTATGTCATAAAACGCTTAACGATAATTTCTATGTCATCAAGCTTTTTATCAAATTGGCCGAATTTAATTCCACAGGAATCTTAGGTCCTGCATTTTATTTATTTATTTATTTGTTTGTTTATTTATTTATTTATTTATTGGTTTGATTTATATGCCGCCCTTCTCCGGAGACTCAGCGCAGCTTACAATGCGTTAAGCAATAACCTTCATACTTTTTGTATATACCTGCTTAGTAGGACTTTTGGCCCCCCCTAAGTGGTGTTCTTTTTTATACAAAGTCAGTTTATTGCCCCCACAATCCGGATCTTCATTTTACCTCCCTCGGAAGGATGGAAGGCTGAGTCAACCTTGAGCCTGATGAGATTTGAACTCGCAGTAATTGCAGGCAGCTGTTGCTTAGTTAACAGCACTTTAGTCTGCTGCGCCACCAAGGCTCCTTCCTTCCTCCCTCCTTCCTCCCTCTCTCTCTCTCTCCTTTCTCTTCCTTCTCCCCCCTCCGTCCCTCCTTCCCCGATTCTGTCTTTCCTTCCCCCCTTTCCCATTCTTTCCTTCCTCCCTCCCCCATTCTATCCTTCCTTTCTTCTTTCCTTCCCTCTCTCCTTCCTTCCGCCCTCCCTCCCTTTTTTCCTCCCTTCCTATTTCCCTTTCTACTTTTTTATTTATTTTATTTATTTATTTATTGGTTCGATTTATATACTGCCCTTCTGCGGAGACTCAGGGCGGCTTACAATGCGTTAAGCAATAGCCTTCATACTTTTGTACATACCTGCTTAGTAGGGCTTTCGGCCCCTCCTAAGCGGTGTTCTTTTTTATACAAAGTCAGTTTATTGCCCCCACAATCCGGGTCCTCATTTTACCTACCACAGAAGGATGGAAGGCTGAGTCAACCTTGAGCCTGGTGAGATTTGAACTCGCAGTAATTGCAGGCAGCTGTGGCTTAGTTAACAGCACTTTAGTCCGCTGCTCCATCAAGGCTCCTTTTGGATGCATGGTGTAAGTTATTTCCCTTTTGAGGTATCTCAATTCAAAAATTGGTGCCTTACGATGCACCGTTTTGCCCAGTTAAAGGTTACAAACAGACAAACAGACACGAGAGTTATAGTTGCATTTGGAAGAGGAACGGGGGGGCGGATTTTTTTGGGGGGGGGAACAGGATTATCTCTCTTTGCAACTTGAAAAAAAGTGTCAGGTTTAGGAAACAAGGAAAGGCTAAAATGATCCTTTGGAAAAAAACAATTTTAAAGCCCCTTCAAATCCACCCAAGGAAAATGTCTATGGAGATCCAAGTCATGGTTGTCCCAAAGATGCTTTTTCCAGAGGCAACTAGATTTTCTTGTTTTTTGAAGATTTTTCCCTTCTCATCCAAGAAGCTTCCTCGGCTCTGACTGGATGGTGAGGAACGGAAGGATTTCTACTCCTTGCAGACAGCTGGTCATTTACATCCTTTTAGAGGGTTGTTGAGACCACTTGGAGATTTATCTGCGTCCTCAGGATCACCTGAGTGGTGCAAATGGGTGTGGAGCCTCCTTGGAACTGCTGAAAGGATTATGTTATGGAAAACTCCACACCCATTGATTGGAGACTGAGGCCCCAGGCAACCCTCCAAGTGACCTCAATGACTATCAAAAAGGATGCAAATGGCCAGCTGTCTGCAAGGGACGTAAATCCTTCCCTTCCCCACCATCCAGTCAGAGCCGAAGAAGCTTCTGGGAGGAGAAGTGAAATATCTTCAAAGAAAAATCCACAAAGTCCAGCGGCCTCTTGAAAAAAAAACAAACCTTTTTTTTAATGTTATTTACATTAATGCATTGTAAGCCGGCCTGAGTCTCCGGAGAAGGGTGGCATATTAATTTTCGTCGGGCTTTGAAGACTTATCTTTTCCAACTTGCCGGACTTGCCTGATCCCTTCTATTTTTTAAAATTTTTTAGAGTTGATTGATCTATTTTAATATTTATTCTGTTTTAAATTTTCAGCCTAATTTATATTTGTTTTTAGTATGATTTTAACTTTTATGTATTGGTTTTTTAGTCGGCTGTTCACCGCCCTGAGTCCGTCAGGAGAAGGGCGGTATATAAGTCTAATAAATAAATAAATAAATAAATAATTGAACCAATAAATAAATAAATAAATTTTGTTTATCTCCTGGCACTCTTCTTTTTTTTCCCCATCTTTGCAACGTCAGCTTAATTTTCCCATTTGTTTTTTTTTTAAAAAATTGTTATTTGAAAAAATGCCAAAGAGAACAATTGGCCCCCTTAATCCTATAATTAACCAAAGTAGGGATGACTAATTCTCCTAGGGGAATTAAGAGCGGAGAGGGATTTCAAACACTTGGCCGTTGCTTTTTGCAGTAATTGATTTTAATTAACTACGTTATTGAGAGGTGCTGTTTGATTTCTTTTTTAGCAGAGATTTCTCTGAAGTTTTTAATCTCGTTGCAAAGCTTCGTTTATCCTCTCTACTTACCCTGAAGTGGCATTGTTCACTTCGATGTTTTAATCCTGCATATCGAAGTTGCTGGGACTGAATGCGGCTGGTGAGATTTTACAGGTATTCCTTGACTTACGACTCAACATTTCAGTCCAAAATTTACGTGTTTAAGTGAAACATCTGTTCAGTGAGGTTCGCCCTATTTTAACAAAGTTTCATGCCACGGTTGTTAAATGAATCACTGCAGTTGTTAAGTGAGTCACGTGGTCATTTGCTTAGCGAATGGGGATCCAGTGACCCCGGAGGCATTGCAACTGTCATAATTATGAATCATTCGCCAAGCCTCTAAGTTTGATCACGTGACCACAGGGTTGCTGCAACGGTTGTATGACAAATGGTCATAACCCAAGTCACTTTTTTTCAGTGCCGTTGTAACTTTGAATGGTCACTAAACGAACTGTTGTTAAGTCAAGGACTACCTGTAATTCCATAAGGAGTGACGAATAATAATAAAAAAAGGGGAAAAAAAATTACAAAATGCAAATAGAAGGAGAACAACTTTGGCAAAAAGAAAGCAAAGATAATATTCCTTGTCAATAAATGAGTTGGGTGCTAACTCAAAACTTCAGAAGCACCACTGAACACCATCGGAATTGACAAATTCACCATCGGTCAATTGCAGGAGGCAGCTTTGCTTGGAACAGCTTACATCCTGCCATGAAAGCTTTCATATTATTAAACAACAACCTCTGGCTACCCCAGGTGCTTGGGAAAGACTTGATAGGTGGACAAAAGGGGCAAATCCAGTCTAAACATCTATCTGGCTAGCTGGGTGGGTAAGCACTCCTTGAACACTATCGGAATTGACAAATTCACCATCAGTCAATTGCAAAGGGCAGGTTTGCTTAGAACAGCTGACATCCTGCAATGAGACCTCTAGCTCCCTCAAACATCCACATCTGGCTATCCCAGGTCCCTTGGAAAGGACTGGATAGATGGACAAAAATTACCAAATCTGAGGTAAAGGTAAAGGCACATATGTGTAGTCGTTCCCGACTCTAGGGGGCAGTGCTCATCTCCGTTTCAGAGCTGAAAAGCCAGCACGGTCCGAAGATGTTTCTGTGGTCATGTGGCTGGCATGACTCAATGCCAAAGGCGCACGGAACGCTGTTCCCTTCCCACCGAAGGTGGTCCCTATTTTTCTACTTGCATTTTTTTACCTGCTTTCGAACTGCTAGGTTGGCAGAGGCTGGGACAAGTCACAGGAGCTCACTCCGTTATGCGGCACTCGGGATTCGAACCTCTGAACTGCCGACCTTTCGATTGACAAGTTCAGTGTCTTAGCCACTGAGCCACCGTGTCCCTACCAAAAATGCAGTCTGAACATGTGGCTCAATGTGCAATGAACGATCATCCTCAGAATAAATCACCATCAGTCTATTGCAAGATCTGGGTTAGATTAAACTCTGGAAAGAGACCTATCATATTATTAAGCATCAACATCTGGCTATCGCGAGCTCTCTGGACAAGTGGATAAAAATGCCAAATTAAATCTAGCTGACTATGCCATGAAACACCCTCATTATAATAAACCACCATCGGTCACTTGCAAAAGACAGATTGACTTGGAATAATCCTGGAGCAAGAACGATAATATTATTAAACGAGAACATGTCAATTTTAACAGTAACAGAGTTTTTGAAGGGACCTTGGAGGTCATCTAGTCCAACCCCCTCCTCACGCCGGAGACCTGTTCTAGGGATTTGAACCGCCGAACTGCCAACCTTTCTGATTGACAAGCTCAGTGTCTTAGCCATTGAGCCACCTCGTCAGGCTAATCTGTGCCTATCTTAAATTCTTGGGAAGGCCTCCGTGAGTAGATAAAAATGCCAAATCCAATCTATGCGAAATAATATTTAATAGCAATTATACCATTGCCAGCGATCACGGCTTCTCCGCGAGGACAGTCGTTGTCACGGTAACACAAGGCATCTGGAATACCGGGGTTCTGGAGGAGACAGGAAGGACAAAAATTATCTTTTTAAAGTCTTAAAAGAACTCTTAAAAGACTGGAAGTCAACTGGAATTCTTCCAGGATCATATTTTAAACTAATCAAGATACAGGGGAGGATGGGATATAAACCTGAACCCTGATATTGACTCCTTCTCATGAAGAACCACTAAAGAAACTCGGTTTGTTTGGCTCAAGGTTTCTAAAGCTTGGCCACTTTTAAGATGAGTGAACTCCAATTCCCAGAATTCCTCCATTGGCAATGCCATATCTATCTATCTATCTATCTATCTATCTATCTATCTATCTATCTATCTATCTATCTATCTATCTATCATCTATCTATCTATCTATCTATCTATCATCTATCGATCGATCTATCTCTATCTATCTATCTATCTATCTATCATCTATCTATCTATCTATCTATCTATCTATCTATCTATCTATCTATCATCTATCGATCTATCTATCTATCTATCTATCTATCTATCTATCTATCTATCTATCTATCTATCTATCTGTTTTGCCCCAGCTCCGGATTCCCAAGGATTGTGACACACACCAATAGTCCTTATCAAAGTTATAACCTATCAAGAATAAACAAAGTCCGGCAAAGGTTGGCAACCAGCCCAGAAAACAAGACACAATAAGACACTCACTCTCCAAAATGCTCGGTAATAATTACACGTTGTTTCCAGCAAGAAATTACTAACTGCGTGCAACTTAAATAGGCTAAGGGAGTGGCCAATTATCCCCAAACCTTACTCTCGAGGAGACCTCCTCCTCCTCCTCCTGAGTAGCCACTCCTGCCTTTTGGCAGCCCTGCGTGCTCGAGCATTGAGGAGAGGCTCCTCCACTTCGCTCTCTCCACTTGAAGGCGCCTCTGGAGGTTCTGAAGGCCCAGGCTGAGTCTCTGCCTCTGGCACCACATCCTCTCCAGCCTCCTCGCTGTCCGACGCGAGGGCCGGCTGCGCAGGGTGCTGGCGCGACACCACACCAGCCTCCTCATTGTCGGGATCAGCCACGATCCGCGCAGGCCGCTGGTGGGCCACAACACTCTCTCTCTCTCTCTCTCTCTCTCTCTCTCTCTCTCTCTCTCTCTATCTCTCTACCTGCCTGCCTGCCTGCCTGCCCAGGGGTGAAATCCAGCAGGTTCTGACAGGTTCTGGAGAATCAGTAGCGGAAATTTTGAATAGTTTGGAGAACCGGCAAATACGACCTCTGGCTGACCCCAGAATGGGGTGGGAACGGGGATTTTGCAATATCCTTCCCCTGCTATGTCCACCAAGCCACACTACATCCACCAAGCCACGTCCACAGAACCAGTAGTAAAAAATGTTGAATTTCACCACTGAACCTACCTACCAATTATCTATCTCTATCTGTATTTTGTATCTATCTACCTACCTACCGTCTATCTATATAGAATAGAATAGAATAGAATAGAATAGAATAGAATAGAATAGAATAGAATAGAATAGAATAGAACAGAATAGAATTACAGAGTCCGAAGGGAACTTGGAGGTCTTCTAGTCCAACCCCCTGCCAGGCAGGAAACCCTACACCACTTCAGACAAATGGTTGTCCAACCTCTTCTTAAAAACTTCCAGTGTTGGAGCATTCACAACTTCTAGTGGCAAGTTGTTCCACCGATCAATTGTTCTGACTATCAGGAAATTTCTCCTTCTTTCTAGGTTGCTTCTCTCCTTGATTAGTTTCCACCCATTGCTTCTTGTCCTGCCCTCAGGTGCTTTGGTGAAGAACTTGACTCTCTCTTCTTTGGGGCAGCCCCTGAGATATTGGAAGACTGCTGTCATGTCTCCCCTGGTCCTTCTTTTCATTAAACTAGACATACCCAGTTCCTGCAACCCGTTCTTCGTATGTTTTAGCCTCCAGTCCCCTCTTCATTCTTGTTGCTCTTATTTCTAGAGTCTACCTGTATTATTAGATAGATGATAGATAGATAGATTATGTATCTATCTCTTATCTATCTGTCTCTATTTTCTATATCTATTTTCTCTCTCTCTCTCTATTTTGTTTATTTTTTCTACCGTATCTCTCTCTCTCTCTCTCTCTCTCTCTTTCTCTCTTATCTATTTATATCATATATCTGTCAAATTTACTGGTCGCCCATCTTACCACAGTATTACCACATCAATACTGAGGACTTAACAGTATTAAAAAAATAAAACTATATCAGCAGAATGCTACAAAACTATAAAAATACAAAATACAGCTAAAAGATGCAAAGGGTGAACGTAGGATGAGTAGAGTGGGAGGATCTGATATTTAACAGATGCTTAGCGACCGTCCCACTTAGCAACAGAAATCTGGAGCTCCATTCGAGGACTCCCTGTACAGTATTTGCAGTTCTGATTCAGAGAGAGAAGGGTGGTTAAGAAATGTGAAATAAAAATAAGTAAATGCCAAAGGGGCGGGGGGGGGGGGGAGAGAAAATGATCCTGAAATATTGTAAGTATCCATTTATCATCCTTAGTTTTTTCCTCTTGTGATTATTTAGGCTAAAGAGCAGTTCTCCGCTCCGAATCTCCCAGAGCTCAACATTATATTATTTATAGCTTCCTGGCATCAACATTGAATTGATCGGACCTTCTAAATGGCCTTGACCAAAGGCAAAACACCAATAAATATTTGTACCAAGCGGCCAAGAGCAATACAATCATATAATGTTTATTTATTTTTTTCCTCCCTGCATCAAACTCAAAAGACACCTTGAACAAAATCACCGCCTTTCCTTTTTCTTCAATAATGTAAGAGAAAGACTGAGCATGTCCCAATCTTATCATGCTGGAACATTTTGTGACAGAATGACATAGTTGGACGGGACCTTGGAGGTCTCCTAGTCCAGCCTCCTGCTCAAACAGGAGACACTCTACCTTTTAAGACAAAAGATTGTCCAGTCTTTTCTTAAAAACCTCCAGTGATGGAGCACAATTTCTGGTGGCAAGCAGTTCCACGGGTTAATTGTTCTCATTGTCAGGAAATTCCTTCTGCATTGTAGGTTGCTTCTCTCTTTGATTAGTTTCCAGCCATTGCTTCTTGTCCTGCCTTCAGTTGCTTGGGAGAATAGCTTGCTCCTAAATCTTTTGGAAGACCTAGCTGACATGAGTGACATCAAGCTGGCCATGCCCACCCCCCAGCCTCCCCCCCCGAAGGTTAAACACAACCCTAATGTGGCCCTCAATGAAATCAAGTTTCCGTGGAAGTGATGTCCCAGTGCCTTGAAGCCGTGCGGGTCTGGATGGGGAGAAACAGGCTTCGACTCAACCCCTCCAAGACCGAGTGGCTGTGGCTGCCGGCGTCCCGATATAGCCAGCTGACACCATCGCTGGTTATTGGGGGCGAATCATTGGCCCCCACAGAAAGGGCTCGCAACTTGGGCGTCCTCCTGGACCCACGGCTGTCCTTAGAGGATCACATGACAGCTGTGGCTAGGGGGGCTTTCTATCAGGCTCACCTGATACGCCAGTTGCGGCCCTTTCTAGATCGGGACTCCCTACGCACAGTCACTCAGGCACTCGTCACCTCTCGCCTGGACTACTGCAATGCTCTCTACATGGGGCTCCCCTTGGAGTGCACCCGGAGGCTCCAACTGGTGCAGAATGCGGCCGCGCGGGGGATTATGGGAGCGACGGGGCGCTCCCATGTGACACCTCTCCTGCGCGAGCTGCATTGGTTGCCGGTGGACTTCCGGGTGCGTTTCAAGGTGTTGGTAATCACCTTTAAAGTGCTCCATGGCTTAGGACCAGGGTACTTACGGGACCGCCTTCTGCCGTCAATTGCCTCCCACCGGCCGGTTCGCTCCCACAGAGAGGGCCTCCTCAGGGTGCCGTCAGCCAGACAATGCCGGCTGGCGACCCCCAGGGGGAGAGCCTTCTCTGTGGCAGCTCCTATCCTCTGGAACGATCTTCCTCCAGAACTGAGAACAATCTCCGGCCTCCGGACTTTTCGTCGGGCCCTAAAAACTTATCTTTTCCAGCTTGCCGGTCTAGCCTGATCCCTATTGAATTTTTTAAAATTTTTAGAGTTTGTAGAGTTGTTGTATTTTAATATTTACTTGTTTTTAATTCTCAGCCAAAGTTATATGTGTTTTATAATTTTTTAACTTTTATGTACTGATTTTTATTCGGCTGTTCACCGCCCTGAGTCTGTAAGGAGAAGGGTGGTATATAAATCTAATTAATAAAATAAATAAATAAATAAGTTTGAGACCCCTGGACTACAAGACTTCCAAGATTCATCATTTATTCCTTTCTTGTTTTGAATCTGTGTTACCCAAATATCCATCTCTCCTCGGATCTAATGCTCCTCACTGTTTGCACACTCAGTCCTTCTGCTTGCAAGGAAGGCATTTCCTTGCACACATGTCACCCTGGCCAATTTGAGTCCCAACTTACCTCAGGGCAGGTATCTTGCCGCTGGTTGGGGGTGATGATCAGATTGGTCATTACGAAAAAAACACTTTCGCCCTAAAGAGAGGGAAGAAATTAGGGAAAAAAGTTTGAGAATTTTGTGAGAAAAAGAAGAAAGGGGAGGAAGGAAAGATAACGAAGTGAGAAGGAAGGAGGGAGGGAGGGAGGGAGGGAGGGAGGGAAGGAAGGAAGGAAGGAAGGAAAGATGAAATGAGAAGGAAGGGAAGGGAAGGGAAGGGAAGGGAAGGGAAGGGAAGGGAAGGGAAGGAAGGAAGGAACGAATGGAAGATAAGGAAGTGAGAAGGAAGAAGGGAAGGAAGGTAAGGTAGAAGCAGATAAAGAGGGACCGTTTGGATGACAACTGGATAACTTTATATTCACTATATTCTAAAAGCAACTATATTCTGAAGACAGGAAATACCACCAGCTAGAGAAAATACAATGTCAGCATGAATTCCCTTGATACTCTAAGTAACCCCCTAACTTGTCAGAAGAAGGGACCGATCCTAGAGACATATGGCTAGGGGTGGTTAGGTCATGGACATCCATATGGGCTAAAACTTGTCCTTCAACAAGAAGACTTTGTACTTCAGCCAATTACAAGAAGAATTATGAGTGTTGGATAAAGATAATGTAAAACTTTAATAATTAGGAAAATGACAATTAAAAATGACAAATGTATGTTAACCATATATGGGAAAGTTGCTGAGTTAGCAGAATCCTTTGTTTAGAAAAGTATATAATGTGTCATACAAGCATGGAGTCTTTACTCAGAGCCAAGATTGGCAAACATGGCTTTCGAGTCTTTGCGCAAATAAAACCTCTCTCTTTGATTGACCCAGGAATGTTGCTTGGTCACTTCATTCCATAACAAAGGAAGAATGGGAAGGGAGGGAGGGAGGAAGGCAGGAAGGGGTGGAAGATGAAGGGAGAAGGAAGGGAAGGAAGAAAGGAGAGAGTGAGAAGGGAGGAAGATGAGAAAGTGGGAAAGAAAGATGAGAAAGTGGGAAGGAAGGAAGGAAGGAAGGAAGGAAGGAAGGAAGGAAGGAAGGAAGGAAGGAAGGAAGGAAGGAAGGAAGGAAGGAAGGAAGGAAGGAAGGAATCTATGGCATTTTGTAGAAAGCCTGGAAAATTTTTCTCTTCTATTTTGAGCCATCAGAAAACCTCAGCCAGTCAAAACACACAACCTTTCCCTAATTCTGGACTTCTCAAAGAGATCAGGCCACTAATCCCCATCTCCAGCCCTGAGTTACTGGCTGGGAATGATGGACCCTGGAATCCAAGCCTTAAAGGGACAACGTGTTTGGAGAGATTTGGAGGAGACAGTGCAGAGGAGGTGAAGCAGGGGTAACCCCTGACCCAATATTAAGAAATCTGCTGAGAAAGCAGTGGGGTTTTCAGTCCCTTCTGTTTCTTAACCTTAGCAACCAACTTGAAGATGGATGGACTTCAACTTCCAGAATTCCCCAGCCAGCTGGCTGGGGAATTCTGGGAGTTGAAGTCCACCCATCTCAAGTTTTGAAGCCGATGTGGACCATGGGCAGTGAGCCCCACCACAAGTCATCCTTGACTTACAAACAGTTCATTTAGTGACCACTCGAAGTCACAACAACCCTGAAAACAAGAGGACCATTTCCCACACTTACGACTGTTGTAGCATCCCCCCTGTGGTCACGTGATCAAATTGACACCAACTGACTCGTATTTATGACGGTTTCAGCGTCCCGGGATGACGTTGATCCCCTTTTGCGTCCTTCTGACAAGGAAAGTCAAGGGGGAACGCCTGATTCACTTAACAACTTGTGACTTACTTAACAATGGCAGTGATTCACTTAACGGTGGCCAGAAAGGCCGTAAAGTGAGGCAGAAGTCACTTAACAACTGTCTCGCTGAGCCACAGAAGCCGTGAGCACAGTTGTGGTGGTAAGCAGAGGCCTAACTGATACCTGAGGAGGCATGACGTAGTCCACCACATCCCAAATCCTTTTGCCCATCTCCGAGGTGTTGGTGAAGGCCACGCCCTTCACTTTGGTGATGACCGAACTCTGGATGGAGGTGTCCACTTCCTGGTACCCTTTCTTGACCATGAAGACCCACCTGGGGAGGCCAAAGGTTAAGCGATTAAAAATAGCCCATGAGTCTGTTTGCATTTCAGGAGAGATCATCTTGGTTGGCCTTCAGATGGCTCCCTTTCAAGCTTGGTGGCTTCTCCTCTGGATGTGTTTCAGTAGAGACCAGTAAACTGTGGGGAGAATTATATTAAGAAGGAAAGAAGAAGAAAGGAGAAAAAGAGAGAGGGGGGGGTGGGCAAGGGAGAGAGAGAAATTAAAAGACAGTGAGAAAGAAAGAGAGGGAGGGAGGGAGAGAGAGAAATTAAGAAATGAAGAAAGAAAGAAAGAGGAAGGAAGGAAGGAAGCAAGGAAAGAAAGAAAGAAAAAGAGGAAGAAAGAAAGAAAGAAAGAAAGAAAGAAAGAAAGAAAAAGAAAGAAAGAAAGAAAGAAAGAAAAAGAGAAAGATGAAGGAAGGTAGAGGGAGGGAGGAAGAGAAAAAAGAAAGAAAGAAAGAAAGAAAGAGATAAAGGAAGGAAGGGAGAGAGGGAGGGAGGAAGAGAGAAAGAGAAAGAAAGAAAGAAAGAAAGAAAGAAAGAAAGAAAGAAAGAAAGAAAGAAAGAAAAAGAGAAAGATGAAGGAAGGTAGAGGGAGGGAGGAAGAGAAAAAAGAAAGAAAGAAAGAAAGAAAGAAAGAAAGAAAGGAAGGAAGGAAGGAAGGAAGGAAGGAAGGAAGGAAGGGAGAGAGGGAGGGAGGAAGAAAGAGAAAGAAAGAAAGAAAGAAAGAAAGAAGAAAGAAAGAAAGAAAGAAAGAAAAAGAAAGAAAGAAAGAAAGAAAGAAAAGAATAAGAAAGAAAAGAAAGAAAAGAAAGAAAGAGAAAAACAAAAACAAAAGAAGGAAGGGAAGGAAGGAAGGGAGAGAAAGAGAGAAAAGAAAGGGAGAAAAGAAACAGGAGAAGGAAGGAAGGAAGGAAGGAAGGAAGGAAGGAAGGAAGGAAGGAAGGAAGGAAGGAAGGAAGACTAGATGGCCATCTTTCAGGGATGTTGAAACGGTATACCCCAGCCCTGGACAGGGGGTTGGACTAGATGATCTCAAGGTCCTTGCAAGCCTCACATTCTATGATTCTGTCTCAAAAGATTTTCCAGATCTAAGATCTGTTCCCTGGTGGAACTTACGAACTTTGAAGCATCTCCATCAGAGGGGGGTTTCAGCAGGTTCTGACCAGTTCTGGAGAACCAGTAGCAGGAACTTTGAGTAGTTCGGAGATCCGGTAGTAAAAATTCTGACTGGCCCCGCCCCCATCTACTCTCTGCCTCCCGAGTCCCAGCTGATCAGGAGGAAATGGGGATTTTGCAGTAACCTTCCCCTGGAGTGGGGAGGGAATGGAGATTTTACAGTATCCTTCCCCTGCCATGCCCACCGAGCCACGCCACGCCCACCAAACCACACCCACAGTACTGATAGTAAAAAATTTGAAACCTACCACGGATCTCCATGGTCATGTGATTATAATTCAGATGCTTGGCAACTGGCTCATATTTATTCATCCCTTCATCATCCTGGTGGCTCTTCTCTGCACTCTTTCTAGAGTCTCCACTTCTTTTTTACATTGTGGAGACCAAACCTGGATGCAGTACTCCAGGTGTGGCCTTACTAAGGTTTCATAGAGGGGTATTAGTACCTCCCTTGATCTTGATTGTATCGCTCTGTTCATGCAGTTTAGGATTGCATTGGCTTTTTGGCTTCTACTGCACACAGTTGGCTAATATTTAGCTGGTTGTCCCCTCCAAGATCCCTCTCCTATTAAGTCTGGTTTCCCCCCGTCTATATATTTATCCCCTTTTTATCCCCTTACACAAGTTTGCTCAACTCCCCACTCCCCTTTTTGGCACCCTATCAAAAACATCTCCCTAATATGGCACCTACGTCCCCAAAACTCCCTTTCACCTGTATCAGTTGCACAGCTCATAGCTTCTTTCTTGCCAGCTAAGCACAGTTTTATACTTCCTCTCCTTGCGGTTTGATAGTTACCTGCAGGTGCTTATCTAGTATCAAAACCATTCAGAATTTTTCCGTTTGTGAAGCATTTGTGAAGCGCAAGACAAGAACAAATTTCATTTTTAGAAACGACGAAAGGGGTCCTAAGTCGAGGACTACTTGACTTAAATACGAGCCAACGGTGTGCAATGGCAGCCAGAAAAGCCAATGCAATCCAAAATCGCATGAACAGAGGGATTCAGTCAAGATCAAGTGAAGTACGAATACAGAATAACAGAGTTGGAGGAGACCTTGGTGGTCATCTAGTCCACACACTCCCACCCAAGCAGGAGACCCTACACCATTTCTGACCAATGGCCGTCCATCTTTTCTTGAAAGCCTCCAGGGATGAAGCTCCCACAACTTTCGAAGGCAACTTCTGTTCCATCGGTTGATGGTTCTCCCTGTCAGAAAGTTCCTCCTTATTTCCAGGTTGAATCTCTCCTTGTTCAGTTTCCATCCATTATTCCTTATCTGGCCTTCGGGTGCTTTGGAAAATATCCTGACCCCCTTCCTCCTCTCTGGGGCAGCCCCTCAGATATTGGAAGATGCTCTCCTGTCTCCTCTGGTCCTTCTCTTTTCTTCATTAGACTAGCCAGGCCCAGTTCCTGCAACCGTTCATCGTATGTTTTAGCCTCCAGTCCCCTCATCATCTTGGTTGCTTTTCTCTGCATAATCCACTCTATAAAGCCTTAATAAGGCCACACCTAGAATGCTACATCCAGTTTTGGTCACCACACTATAAAAAAAGATGCTGAGACTCTAGAAAGAGTGCAGAGAAGAGCAACCAGGATGATGAGGGGACTGGAGGCTCAAACAGACGATGGATGGTTGCAGGAACTGGGCCTGGCTGGTCTAGTGAAGAGAAGGACCAGGGGAGACAGGAGAGCATCTTCCAATATTTGAGGGGCTGCCCCAGAGAGGAGGAAGGGGGTCAAGCTCTTCTCCAAAGCACCTGAAGGGCAGACAAGGAATAATGGATGGAGACTGACCAAGGAGAGTTTCAACCTGGAGAAATTTTCTGACAGAACAATCAACCCATGGAACAGAAGTGGCCTTCAGAAGTTGTGGGAGCTTCATCCCTGGAGGCTTTCAAGAAGAGACTGGGCGGCCCTCGATCAGAAATGATGTAGGGTCTCCTGCTTGGACGTGGGGTTGGACTAGATGACCTCCAAAGGTCCCTTCCAACTCTGTGAATCTGTTACAAATCTGAATTCTTCTGGCTTTTGATGCAAGCAGCTAAAAGCAAAAATCGGAATTTTTCATGGGAAAGTAAATAAATAACCACACAAAACCCTGGAGAGGTTTTAATAAAATAAAATGGAAGCCGGAGTGATGAATAGACAATTGATTTGCACAATAAGAACGTCCTTTCTGATTTGCCAAGCTTGACTTACTTTGGTTAGTTTAATTTAGTTTTTTCTCGACTTCGGCAACTTTAAGAGGAAATGCTGGCTGGGGAACTCTGGGAGTTGAAGTCCATAGTTCTTTCAAGTTGCCCAGTGGAGAATCAATTACATAACAGTTAGTCTCTGGCTAGCAGTTCGTTTAGTGACCATTCAAAGTTACAACGGCACTGTTAAAAAGGGGTTGACGACTTTTTCACACTTACGACCGTGGCATCATCCCCATGGACAGGTGGTCAAAATTCAAACACTGACTCGTATTTCTGACGGTCGCAGTGTTCCAGGAGTGTCTTTTTGCAACCTTCCAACTGGCAAAGTCAATGGGGAAGCCAGATTCACTTAACAATTTTCTCGCTAACTTAGCAACGATTCGCTTAACGGCGGTGGCAGGAAAGATCGTAGCATGGGGAGAAAACTCATTTAACGACTGTCTTGCTGAGCAGCGGAAATTCGGGACTCCGTTGTGGTCATAATTCAAGGACCACCTACAATTGTGGCATCAAACTTAGGACCTCCAAACCAATCAAGGCTCACTAAAATGTATTATTTATTCAGGAATTTCACCCCAGAAAATAGTGGAAGAGTTTCCAGCAAATAAAGAGATATATTTATTTTCATCCATTACAGGGGAGGAGGGGGAAAAATGATAATAGTCATATAAGCGCATAGGTAATGGATCATGTCAGCATGAATATTCCTCATTAGCAAACTCAAGTTATTTCGCCGCCCATCCACTCTTTCTATTCTCAGGAAATAGCTTAGAGGTAGTCCTCGACTTACGACAGTTCATTTAGTGACCGTTCAAAGTTACAACGGCCCTGAAAAAAAGTGACTTATGACCAGTTCTCACACTTACGACTGTCACAGCATTCCTCAGGGTCACGGGATCAAAATTCGGCCCCTGACTCACATTTATGATGGTTGCAGTGTCCCAGGTCACAGGATCTGACGAGCCGAGTCCGTGGGCAAAGCCGGATTCACTTAACAACCCCGTGACTAACTTAACAACGGGAGTGATTTTTCTTAAAACCGCTGTGGCGAAGAGAGGTCGTAAAACAGGGCAAAACCCTTTTAATAACTGTGTCAGTCAGCCACGGAAATTTTGGGCTCGATCGTGGCCGTAAGTCGAGGACTACCGGTATGGTCACAACAAAAAAAGGCACAGATCGGTTGCGTTTTCATAGCGGAAACTGAGAGCTTTGAGGTGGCCTCAATTAGCGATTAACGTCCCTTCCACGGTTTCATCTTGCTGAGTCACTCGCTCCTGCCAGCATTTGTCTTCCTCACGTCATGCAGCTATTTCAATAACTCCCTGATTTAATGAAAAAGGCCCCAATATTGGAGGCTGCATTTCCAAGAGAGGTAAGAGGGTTTCTGAGCAGATGCAGAGTGTCCCTCTATCTGAATACCTGCAGATCATCTCTAGGCTTCTTTACCAACTGAGATGGAACAGAGATTTTCCCATCTGTTTAGTTTCACTCATAAGACCACCCTAATCTCTGCTGGGTGGGGGGAGGGATGATACAGGGGTTTCCGGGATCTCTTAAGGCTTTTTCAGCCCTTAGGCACCCCAAAAGAGGCTGGCTGGGACGAGGAAGCTCCCCTAGCACCTTTCTATCAAGAGGAAAAAATGCAGATGATATTTTAAGAGCCCCTCAGGATTCCCTTAGGTGAGATGTGGAGGGAGGGAGGGAAGGAGAGCGAGAAAAAGAAAAAAAGAAAGAAAAGGAGGAGAAAGAGGAAGGAGGGAGGGAGAGAGAAAGAAAAAGGAAAGGAAGGAGGGAGGGAGGGAAGAAGGAAGAGGAAGGAGTGTGGAGAGAGAAAGAAAGGGAAGGACACAATGGAAGGAAGGAAGGAAGGAGAGGGAGAGAGAGAGGAAGGAAAGGAAGGACGGAGGGTGAAAGGAAGGAAAGGAGGAGAGGGAGTGAGGAAGAAAGAAAGGAAAGGGAGAGGGAGAAAGAGGGAGGGTGGGAAGGAGGGGGGAAGGTAGGGGACGGGGAAGGAAAGAAGGAGAGGGAGGAAGGGAAGGATGGAGGGTGGAAGGAAGGAAAGAAAGAGAAGGAGGGAGGGAGGGAGGAAAGAAGGAAGAGGAAGGAGAGGAGAGAGAGAGAAAGGAAGGGAAGGATGGAGTGAGGAAGGAAGGAAGAAAGGAAAGAAGAAGGAGTAGGGAGAAAGTGGGTGGGTGGGTAGGAAGGAGGGTGGAAGGTAGAAAAGAGGGGAGGGGTGGGGGAAGGAAGGAAGGGGAGGGAGTAGGGAGAGAGAGGAAGGAAGGGAAGGACGGAAAATGGAAGGAAGGAAAGGAAGGGGAAGGAGTAGGGAGAGAGAGAGGGAGGGTGGGAAGGAGGGTGGAAGGTAAGAAAGAAAGAAGGAAGGGGAGGGGGAAGGAAAGAAGGAGAGGGAGGGAGGGAGGAAGAAGAAGGTGTAGGGAGAGAAACAGAGAGGGAGAGAGAAGGGAAGGAAGGAAGGAAGGAAGGAAGGAAGGAGAACCCACAGAGGAATGTTAAGAGAGGAGAAAGAGAGAGAAGGACAAAAAGAAAGAAAGACGCTCCACGGAATTCGCACCAGCCACAAAATGCAGATAAACTCAGCTTCTCCTCCGGAGCAAACAGGAAAAACCTGCCTCCCAACCTCCGGAGCCAGGAGTTACTCCGCATGGCACCTGAAGGCAGCCTCCAGCTTCCCCAACAGCTGATTTGCACCCAGACTCTGTCCAGCCAGCCAGCCAGGCAGGGAAGGACAGAGACCTGATAGAAAAACCCTCCTCGGGTTCAGACTCCCGTAAAGAAAGAAAGACCCACGTCCCTAATTTTCACCTTCTCCCCTTCCCACCGTGGCACCTCTCAGGTTGCACCCCGTGCTGCAAATTCCACCACCCCCTCCCCCCATCCCTACCTGCAGAGGACTCCGAGTTATTCTGCCGCCCCCCCCACCCCCACCCCAAGATAAAAGACCAAGATATCCTCACCCCACGATGTAAATCAGGATGGAGAGCTGGACCACACGGTAGAGGATCCCCACTTTCTTGTTCTTGGCGATGACATACTTCTCGGTTTTGTAATCAAACAGCGAGCAGCACAATTCTTTCCAGGCGATCTGGTCCATTTTGGAAGATGCCGGAACATCAGAGGCGCATCGGAGGGATGGAGGGATGGAAGGAAGGAAGGAAGGAAGGATGGGCGAAGAGATGCGGCGGTGAAGAAGGTTGAGAGGAAACCTCCCACAGGGCAGAAATCCCAACCTCATCTAAAATATTGTAGCTGCAGCAGATGCCGTGGGGTTAAAATGCCAGCTTTTCAAATGCAAATTGAGAATAGAACTGGAAGGGGCCTCGGAGGTCTTATTATTTATTTATTTTTATTAAAATTTATATTAAAATGGCTTAATTATTTTTATATTCACATTTTATATGTATGTTATTTTAACTGTTCACTGCCCTGAGTCCTTCGGGAGAAGGGCGCTATAAAAATTAAATAAATAAATAAATAAATAAATAAATAAATAAATAAATAAGCCGCCCTTCTCCCGCAGGACTGTGGGCCGCTCACACAATAAACAACAACAACAACAATAACAACAATGCAATGTTAAAATCCAATTCAAAATTTAAAATCATAACCTATTTCTTGCCAGCTAAGCACAGTTTTATCCTTGTACTTCCTCTCCTTGCGGTTTGACAGTTACCTGCAGGTGCTTATCTAGTATCAGAACCGTTCAGAATTTTTTCCGTTTGTGAAGCGTTTGTGAAGCGCAAGACAAGAACAAATTTCATTTTCAGAAATGACGAAGGGGGTCCTAAGTCGAGGATTACTCGACTTAAGTACGAGCCAATGGTGTGCAACGGCAGCCAGAAAAGCCAATGCAATCCCAAATCGCATGAACAGAGGGATTCAGTCAAGATCAAGTGAGGTACTAATACAGAATAACAGAGTTGGAGGGGACCTTAGTGGTCATCTAGTCCACACACCCCCACCCAAGCAGGAGACCCTACACCCTTTCTGACCGATGGCCGTCCAGTCTCTTCTTGAAAGCCTCCAGGGATGAAGCTCCCACAACTTCCGAAGGCAACTTCTCTTCCATCAGTTGATTGTTCTCCCTGTCAGAAAATTCCTCCTTATTTCCAGATTGAATCTCTCCTTGGTCCAGGTGTCCGAGTGCGCGCAGCTTTACAACGTGAGACAACCCAGGAGGTTGTAATAAATAGTGCTAAAACTGTCGTGTCTATCAAATTATTCTCCAAAGCAGCGGTCACCAACTGGTGGCCCGTGGACCACTGGTGGTCCACGAGAAAATTTTGGTGGTCCTCAGAAAAATTATTTGCATTTTTTATACTGCACTACATCAGGGGTCCTCAAACTACGGCCCCTAGGCTGGATATGTGCAATGAACATTTGTGTTGCTGCAGAGAATCTCCCCCTTTGGGGTCTTTTTGGGTGGGTCGGAGGGGGGCAGAAATTCTGAATTGGGGTCTGCTTCAGCCTCCTGGTGGGGGGCTTTGGGCAAAGGCTAGAGGGAAGAACCGCTGGTGGAGAAGAGCCGGAGGGCCTCGTTCCAGTGGGACAGCATCATGGCCTGGAACTGGCTGACCATCTCAGCCCGCTGAGCCTCCAGGCGCCGGTACCTGGCCTTGCACTCTCGCAGGTCTTCTCTCTACTTTGAAAGCCCATGCTCCTAGTCCTCAGTGAGGTGCTTCTGCTGAGCCTTCTTCTCGGCCAGATCCAATTTGAATCGAGCTATTTTGCCAACTCTTTCTCATAGTGGCTGCTTAGCTCCAGCAACTGCTGCTTGTTGGGGCCCTAAGGAGCCCGGGCGGGCAGGTGAGGAGTAGCAAGTAGAGACTGGCGAGGCGCCCCCTCCACGTGAGTGACATTGAATTGGCCACACCCACCCAGTCACATGACCACCTTGCCACGCCCACCCAGCAGGTCATTAGGCAGATCATATTAGCAGTCCACGGGATTTAAAATTATGAATTTAGTGGTTCCTGAGGTCCGAAAGGTTGGGGACTCCTCCTCCATCAGAGGGAAGGGGGGACCAGAAACGATGGATGGAAACTAATCAAAAAGAGAGAAGCTCCTGGAATTAAGGAGAAACTTCCTGACAGTGAGAACAATTAACCGGTTGTTGGAAATGAATTAAGACCATATTATTCCAACAGGCTGGGCTGGCTAAATAAGAAATTGGAATTGGACGTTTTAATCTTTGAGTTTTAATTTTGGGCCCAAATTATTTAATTTGCTTTTAAATTGTTTTTAAATTTTGTATTATATGCTGTTTTATTGTGGCTGTACACCAACCTGAGTCCTTTGGGAGAAGGGTAGTATAAAAATTTTAATAATAATAATAATAATAATAATAATAATAATAATAATAATAATAATAATAATAATAATAATAATAATTATTATTATTATTATTATTATTATTATTATTATTTTTAATTTGAAGATAAGCAGCAAGAAAAAATCACAAAGTACCGGGACTTGCAAATCGAAGTTGAACGACTATGGAAAAAGAAATCATGTGTTGTTCCGATTATAATTGGAGCCCTTGGAGCAATACCCAAAGGGCTACCCCGCTATTTAGAAATTCTAAATTTACCGGAGTTGGACATTTTAACTCTACAAAAAACCACCTTACTCGGAACAGTTTACATCCTCCGACGATATCTTAACAGTTCCTAGGTCCTTGGTTAGGACTCCAGCTGCTGAGCTATTAACCAGCCTCAAAGACTGTGAATCTCACTACAGATTAAATAATAATAATAATAATAATAATAATAATAATAATAATAATAATAATAATAATTCAACCCAACAAGCATGGGTGGTTGAAAACAGAGACTTTATTAAAAGAAAATAATTAAATCAATTTTGCAAAATAGGGTGGGTATATCCCCCCAGACGTCAACAAAGGAGTTTAAGCCAGGAGGCCACACCTAAAATTTTAACCCTATCCCATTTCCCTCCTCCTTTGGAATTATTGGGAAGGCCCTCCAGGGTTTCAGCTAATCCAAGATGCCTCAAAGGAATACATTATCTCTCTCTTTGTTTTCTCAGATTACTTCCTCTTCAGCACCTCCCTATACCTCTCGGTACCTGTCCAGTACACATCTACATAGCATCTCTTGCATATAATCTAACTACATTGTAAAACTCCGTCATATACCCTAACCTAGATCTAAATCCTCCTGCAACAGACAGATACCTTCCTTTTGTCTTCCTAATTGGCCACTAATTGGCCCCCTATTAACCGAACAAAAGGTGTGTGGATTGTAAGAAAGAAAAATGATTTATTATTTTATTTTATTTTATTTTATTTTATTTTATTTTATTTTATTTTATTTTATTTTATTTTATTTTATTTTATTTTATTTTATTTTATTTTATTTTTATACCGCCCTTCTCCAACAGGACTCGGGACGGTGAACAGCAACGGTAAAACACAACATATAAAATTTAAAAACAGGAGGATTTAGATCTTAATGCAGGAAAGATACAACTGATTTCATGCCTATGTTTTTACAGAGGTACATGTATTATAAATGCTTAACAAATAAATGCTTAAATGGAAAATGCTTTTGTAGCAGCGTAACATATTGAACAATAGAATAAGAAGTTTCTATTCACGAAGTGTTAGAAATGTCATCAGACTCTAGGATCTTTTTTTTTTAAATAATCTTTATTTACATTTATAGTTAAAAAAAGACAACAACACATCAAACAAATAACAAAACAAGACAGCAGAATAAAGAACATAAATACGTATAGATAATACCTCTGTAATCAAATATTCAGTACAAACCTATACAGTAAATTCATACTACATTCCGGCGGAGATGAAACGATCTATTTTAAATTTTTAAATCAATCAGGTCTATCCGACCTCACTTTAAGTATATAATAAAATATTTTCAATAGATACAATGCCTATTTATATTCTTCTAATTTGGTTTCGATGTTCTTTTCGATAGCCAAATATACCATTTTTCCCAAGATAAACATGTTTGCGTTTGGTCTCTATCTTTCAGTTTTTTGGTTAATCTATCTGCTTCCGCACAATCCAAAATCTTCTTTATTATTATTTCATCAGGTGGGATATTTTTATCTTTCCAAAATTGAGTGAATGTTATTCTCGCTGCAGTGATGATATGTATTACCACATGTGGTGGACATGCCTAGAAGCAAGGAGATATTGGACTAAGATACACACGTGGTTAGAAAAAATAACCAAGAGATACATAGACTTTAAAGCAGAGATATTTTTATTAGGGATTCTACCAGAAATATATAACAAAGAAATACAGTATTTAATTATGAATCTTCTAACAGCAGCTAGAATTGTATTTGCCAAAAATTGGAAAGAAGAAACGATACCTTCGGATGAAGAAATCATTAGGAAAATGTTGGACTGTGTCGAAATGAGTCAACTGACATTTGAAATAAGAGAGCAGGAAGAAAAACAATTTTATTTGATATGGGATTTATTTTACCACTGGGTAGATAACAAAAAATGGTGATAATTAAATATCACCTGGGGATATTTGGAGCCTGGTGGAGCAGTGGACCAAAGCGCTGTTAAATAGCACTTAGCTGCCAGCTGCCTGCAATTACTGCGAGTTCAAATCTCACCAGGCTCAAGGTTGACTCAGCCTTCCATCCTTTCTAAGGTGGGTAAATTGAGGACCCAGTTTGTGGGGGCCATAAGCTGACTTTGGATAAAATATACAAAAGTATGAAGGCTGTTGCTTAACGCATTGTAAGCCGCCCTGAGTCTCCGGAGAAGGGCGGCATATAAATCGAACCAATAAATAAATAATAAATAAATAAATGCTGAAAAATTTTAATTGATGATATAATTGATATATCTTATGTAAGTTTAAACTTTGGAGATGTAGTAATATTGTGAAGAGAGGAGAGGGCACTAGGGATGCAAACCGACCGATGTACTTGATTGAATGAATGATGTTTGTATGTTTTCTTTTTCTTTTTTTAAATACAAAATGATTTTGGGGGAAAAAAAGAAGTTTCTATTCATTTATTACTATTCCCTTCGTTACTATTTTATTTTTGAATTTCCCTTATATCCTACGCAGCGCAACAGCTTGCCACCAGAAGTTGTGGGTGTTTCATCACCGGATGTTTTTAAACTCTAGACAGTCACTTATCTGAAACGGTATAGGTCCGTGATGGCGAACCTATGGCACGGGTGCCACGCGGAGCCATATCGGTGGGCACGCAAGCTCAGCTCCGGCACGCATGCGTGCGCCAGCCAGCTGATTTTCAGGCCTTCTGGGCCCACCAGAAGTCAGGAAACACACTGTTTCCGGCCTCCGGAGGGCCTTTGGGGGGGTGGGAAAGGCCATTTTTGCCCTCCCCAGGCTCCTAGAAAGGCTCTGGAGCCTGGGAAGAGCAAAAAACAGGCCTGAATGAAGAGACAGAGATGACCTGACTGTTCTTATACTTTTCTAAACAAAGGATTCTGCTAACACAGCAACTTTCCATATATGGTTAACATACATTTGTTATATTTAATTGACATTTCCTTATTACTAAAGTTTTACATTATCCTTGCCAAACAATTATTCTGTGATAAATGACTTCCCACCCAGGTGGTTATTTTGGCCTAATCACCTTTAGCTATGTTTCATTAGGATGCTCCTTTTCTTCTGACAAGTTAGGGGGCCACTTAGAGTATCAAAGGATTTTAAGCTGAGCTTGTACATTTTCTAACCGGATGTATTTCCTGCTTTCAGAATATAGTTGCTTTTAGAATATAGTGAATAGAAAGTTATCCAGTGGTCATCTAGCAGATCCCGCTTCAGCTACATTACTGGTATAGGTTCTCCTATTTCAGGGGACTGGACGAGAAGACCCCCAAAGGACCCTTTCAGATCGCTCACTCATTCAATTCATTCCTTCATTCAACCTTTAGCTGGATGAAATTGTGCCCCATAGTACAAAATACACTGCTCAAAAAAATAAAGGGAACACAAGCAGAAGACACCCGAGATCTGATTGAATGAAATAGCCTTATTCAATACTTCGTTTGTTACATACAGTAGTTTTGTGTTCCCTTGAGTTGTTTGAGCAGTGTATAAACTACTGTAGGTAAAAAAACCAAGTATTGAATAAGGCTACTTCATTCATTCAGATCTCGGAGGTCTTCTGCTTGTGTTCCCTTTATTTTTATTTTTATTTTTTTTGAGCAGTATATTTCCAAGCAAGTAAGCTAAGGGTTTAAGATAAGATAACCTTTATTGTCATTTTTTTTTTTAACTGTGGGCACTCTGGCACACATTTGTTACTTGCGAAGTCGTGTCCGACCCATCGTGACCCCATGGATAACGTTCCTCCAGGCCTCCCTGTCCTCTATCATCCTCTGGAGTCCATTGAAGCTCCCGCCGACTGCTTCTGTGACTCCATCCAGCCACCTCATTCTCTGTCATCCCATTCTTCTTTTGCCCTCCATCTTTCCCAGCATGTGTGCTTTCCTGGCATACATTAGAAATGAGATTTCATTGCTTGCTCTCTAAGGAAAGTAAGATATCTACCCATACCCGTACATAACACTGAAAGGGAGTTGGGCAATTCCTATTGGCTTTCCTCCTGTATTGGATCTTGGGTGAGGGGGCTGCTTCAATCCTATCACTCTTGCCTTTCTTAACTGTCAAACTTTGCTGCAAGCCGTTTCAAAATATCCTGCCTTGAATGGATTTCTGCCCACAGGATTTGCTTTGCTTATGAATGGAGCCATCTAGATACTCGCCTTCCTCTTTCAATAAGCTCTTTATCTCCTTAAGTGCTGGTATCTGCTTCTAAAAACACGTTTCTCCGTTTCTCCTTTAGGGAAATATAATATTCTGCCTTTTTTTAAAAAAATATTTCCCAAAATATTTCATTCTTCTAGGAAAGGGGGTTGGGGGCTTCCCATACCAGCACAGTAAATTTCTGTTTAAGTTGAGTTGAGTTGAGTTGAGTTGGGTTGGGTTGGGTTGGGTTGGGTTGGGTTGGGTTGGGTTGGGTTGGGTTGAGTTGAGTTGAGTTGAGTTGAGTTGAGTTGAGTTGAGTGAGTTGAGTTGAGTTGAGTTGAGTTGAGTTGAGTTGAGTTGAGTTGAGTTGAGTTGAGTTGAGTTGAGTTGAGTTAAGTTAAGTTAAGTTAAGTTAAATTAAGCTGTCTGGGGAATTCTGGGAGTTGAAGTCCACCTATTTTAAAGTTGCCAGAGAATAAATGTCCAACTTTCTGCAAGCATAAAATAAAACTCTGTTGAGTTCCTAACCTCTGCCCCTTGGACCACCACATTTTAAAAACGCCTTTCTTGCTTCCTCCTTTCCTCTAGGAGCAAATAACAGTAACAGAACTGGAAGGGACATTGGAAGGTCATCTAGCCCACCCCCCTTGCTGCTCACCCAGGAGATCTGTACTGGGGATTCGAACCACCGAACTACCGATTGAGAAGCTCAGTATCTTAGCCACTGAGCCACCTAAGTCAGGCTGCTCGGCTCCTACGTGATTTGCGCCACTTGTTCCAGGCTGTTCTTCCTCTCCTGAGGGGCAAGAGGCAAAAAAAAAAAAAAAAAAAACCCACCCACAGAGCAAACACGTGAAAAAAAAAAATAATAATCTTGCAGCACGTTTGAACGCTGCCGGCCTTGAAGCAAAAAAAAAACAAAAAAAAAACACCCCAAAATACCTTGGATCCCCTCAAATGGAGGACCTCACAACCCCACACCAACACACAGTCAAACCCGAACCGGACGTCATGCGTGGAGAGAAATCCCTTTCCTCTATGAGCTGCTCAGTTTTCTTTTTTCTCCCCCCAACACCCAAGCCGCAAATCTCGCGAGAGCCCAGAACGGCCTTTTTTTTTTTTTTTATTTCACAGCGCGGCCTCGAGGTCTCGCGGGAGCTCGAGGGCCGCGCGCCGCGGCCGGCCGTACTCTCGCGAGAGCCGCCTCATCCCCTCGCGAGAGTTTGGATTTGAAATGGCGGCGGGCGCGGCCTTCGGAGGCCCCGCTCGGCCTCTCTGAGGGCCGGGGAGGCCTTTAACGGGTGCGGGTGGTGAGGGCGGGTGGGGGGAATCGGGTCCTCCTCCGCCACTGCCCGGCCGCTTTTCGGTGTCTCCGCGCAAGGCTTGGAGGCTCCGCTCGCATGGAGCAACTGCGGCCGCGGCTGCTGAGGACCTACTCGGGGCTGAGGGGGCGAGCGAGCCGCGGAGGACGAGCGGGAGGCAAGGCCGTGCTGAGGCTCCTGCCGCGGGCGACGCCCTGGATCTCGCCCCCCGCCGACCCCAAGCGCCTCTTCAGCAGCAGCTCCTCCGTGGAGGCCTCCTGCTCCTCGGCCGCCTCCCTCGACGACGACGGCCACGACGACCCGGATTTCCGCCCGCCAAGCAAGGCCCGCCCGCCGCCCGCCAAAAAAGGGGGCAAGAAGAGGAAGAACCGGGGGGCCCCCAAGGAGAACAAGCCTCCCCCCAAAGGGAGCCAGGGCGGCAGCAACAGCAGAGGACCCTTCGTGCCCCCCACCCCCCTCCGCAGGAACGTCACCTGCCGACGGCCCCAGAAGGGCCCCCCGCTTGGCCCCAAGGGCCCCACTCGCCTGCGGGGGGCTCCTCTGCTGTGCAGCACTCCTGAGTGGCCCCTCCTGACCTCATTGGGGGCCCAAAGGAGGTGGGCCCCCCTGGAGGAAGACGAGGAGAAGGACCCCCACAGCCCCGTCTCCCATCCTCAGGGTTGCCTTCGCCTCCGCCGCCGCCGCCCGTGGGAAGTGTTCCGAGAAGGCAGCGGGGAGCCCCGCCATGGGGCCCTCCTGGAGCTGAGCATACTGAAGATGGACTCGGAAGGGCAGGAAATGGGGGACTCTCTGCAGCTCTTCAGCCCGGAGGAGGCCAGACCACGTCCACAGAATTCGCTGGGGGACAGTTCGCTGATGGACCCTGCACCTCCGGAGGGCTTTAGAGAGACGACTGACGCTCCCATTCAAAGCACTTTGCAGCGTTGCGAGACACAGAGTGGGACGGAAGCCTCCCCGGTGATGCGAGAGCAGAGCCCAGATCGAGGGTCCGATCGAGATTGTGCTCCGGTGACGGAAGCGAGCCCCGCTGCCCGAAGTCCTGTTTGCGGCGTTTTCCAACTTCAAGCCAGAATGCAGGATGGCAAAATTGCGCTCTGTCCCCGAAAAGAGTCTGTTTTTCTCGCTCGGGAGCAAGAGCTTTGCTTCACTCAGGACGTTAATGTTCCCAAGGAGATGGGTGGCGAGGTCAGTAGGCTTTCGGAAGGCGTGAACGACCACAGTATCGTTTCCGACAGCCCCCAGTTCCAGCCGGTTGTGGTTCTGGATGATCAGGTGGTTTTGAACTGGTTGGCAGATCAGTCCACCGGAAAGCAAAAGGCTTCCCATTCCTTGAAGAGGAAAAAACTCCTGGCCAAGTCTCCCCATGTCCTGCCTAAAGCCTCCGATTCCAGGAACAACCACCGAGTGGCCCCCAGTTGTAATCCTGGAGGGACTGGCCGGAAAGCTTGCATTAGCGGCTTCAGTTCTAAACGTTGGGGTCGCCAGAAAGTCGATCGAGTGGCACACAGGCAAAACACAGCCTGGAAACAGGCTGATTCTCTCATCCTGCAGGAGCGACTGAAGTGGAATGAGATCGAAGACCAACTTTCGGTCTCTTTCCTACCTTTGGACTCCTCCCTCAAGAATTCCAGCTTGTGGCGTAGAATCCGTGCTTCTTTTTCCCTCCATAAGAAGAAAAAAATCCTCTCCGAGGCCGAAAGCCTGAATGGTAGCGCCACCAGCTATTATTCGGTCCAGTCTCCTCTTCACAAGGTTTGCAATACCCCTTTCACCCAAAAGCTGGGCTATTCCATCTGCCCATCTTCCTCCATGGTGCTGCTGTCGTCCATGACCTCCCTCTCCACCTTGGAGACAACCTTGACGGACGCTGAAAAAGTCTACAGAGAATGCCAGCAGGAGGGGCCGGTCTCCTTTGAGGAGTGGATTTCTCAAGAGAAGATGCCAAAGTGTGAAAAAATCGGGGAAGGGGTGTTTGGGGAGGTTTTCAAAACCGAGACTGAAAGGGGAACCGTGGCTTTAAAAATAATCCCAATCGAAGGGAGTGAGCGAGTCAATGGCGAACCTCAGAAGACGTTTACTGAAATCTTGCCGGAAATAATCATTTCCAAAGAATTGAGTCTCCTCGCTGATGAGGTGGCTAACCGAACCTTGGGTTTTATCCGGTTGTATTCCGTTCATTGTGTCCAAGGCGCTTATCCCGAGCATCTGTTGAATGCATGGGACGAATACCACCGGCTGAGGCAGTCCGAAAACAACCGGCCGGATTTCTTCAGCGACCAGCAACTCTTCATGGTCCTGGAGTTTGAATTTGGAGGCACGGATCTCGAGAACATGAGGAACCGGCAGCTGAGCTCGGTAGCTTCAGCGAAGAGCATCCTGCACCAAGTCACGGCTTCGCTGGCCGTCGCCGAGGAGGCCCTCCGCTTTGAACACAGGGACTTACATTGGGGCAATGTGCTGGTGAGGAAAACCAGCTTAAAAGAAGTAGCCGTTACCCTGAACGGCGAAGTCCATGTCCTTCCCACTCAAGGCATTCTGGTGAACATTATTGATTACACTTTTTCCAGGCTGGAGAGGGATGGTTTAACAGTGTTTTGTGACCTTTCCACCGACGAAGAAGTGTTCCAAGGGGGAGGGGATTACCAGTTTGATATTTATAGACAGATGAGAGAAGAGAATGCAAACAGCTGGGCCGATTATTTCCCCCACAGCAACATTTTGTGGCTTCACTATTTAGCAGACAAACTTTTAAAAGAGGTGTCATACAAAAACAAGGCCACCACTTCCTCCCTAAAGCAAGTACAGAAACAACTTAGGATGTTTTCCGCGAAGGTTCTCAATTTCAAATCCGCCACTGAGCTGCTTAACCTAGGGACTTTCTTCCAGTGAATAAACCTGAGCTCGGAGGACCGAGGGAGAGTTTTTAGGCCTTTTCAGTTGCTTTAGAAAAAAAAAAAATTCCACACACGGTACCCCGATTTTTAAAACCGCATTATTGTCAGAGTTGCTTGTCTGTGTTGCTTTGCATTACGTTTGATTAGAGGGAACCCCAACCCTTCCCCCCTCCCAAAACCATCATTTTTTTTTACTCCAAAACTTTAAATTTGCCCCTATGGCAAACCCCCTTAATATTTTCCTAATTATTGTGGCTTGTTTTAAAATAAAGCACAATCTTTTTGTAACGAAACCTCAGAAAATTATGCCAGCTTTACTTTTGCAGTATTAAATCTGATGAGCGCTTTTTATATTAATAAAACATTTCTATGTTGCCCAACCTGCATCCTTTTATAATTGACTGCAAAATATGTTGATTTAACTGGGTGCAGCACCCAGTTTGATTCTCAGAAACAGCTGCTAAGCTTAGTTGGACCTGGTTAGTAGTTAAGTGGGAGACCAGCCTGTCTAAGTAAGGGGCTGAACTCCCAGGGCTATGGAGCTAGTCCTTGACTTATAACCATTTGTTTAGTCATTGTTTGAAGTTATAGTGGCATTGAAAAAAGTGACAGAACCATTTTTTTAAATTATTATTTTTTTTTTGCATAACCATTGCAGTATCCGCACGGCCATATGATCAAAATTCAGAGGCTTGGCAACTGCCTCATATTTATGACTGTTGCTATGTCCCGGGCTTCTGTGATCCCATTTTGCGACCTAACAAAATCAATGGGGAAGCCAGATTCACTTAACAACTGTGCTATTAACTTGACAGAGGCAATGATTCCCTTAGCAACGGTGGTAAAATGGGGCAAGATTAATGGTCTCAGTTAGCAACAGAAATTTAGGGCTCTATTGTGGTCGTAAATCGAGGATTATCTTCTAAACTAGACTGGGAAGTTGAGGGGGAAAATTATTTTTGAAAAAACATTGGCAAGCTAGTTCTGTATGAAAACTACTTGGATGCATTGATAAAAATCACCAAGAGCTACAAAAAGTAATTTTTATATTGTCATGGGATTATGATTGAAACTAAAATTTTAATAATATTATGGTAAATATGTATGCTGCTCCACTTTCCATGACTATCTTATCTACATGTGTTACAAGTAGCCCTTGACAATTGAATCCAATATTTCCGTTGCAGTTTCCCCCTGCTCTTTTTTCCTAAATCTTCCCCAGGTAAAGCTCATTCAGCTAAGTTAATTCAGACATAGCCAAGATTTCCCATTAAATGAGGTTTATCAGCAGGGCAAGAGAACCTAGCTTGGCAATCCTGAAGATTAGAATTAAAATAACAGTTGGAAGGGACCTTGGAGGTCTTCTAGTCCAACCCCCTGCTCAAGCAGGAAACCCTATACCATTTCAGACAAATGGCTATCCAATCTCTTCTTAAAAGCCTCCAGTGTTGGACCGCCCATAACTTCTAGGGGCAACTTGTTCCTCTTGATTAATTGTTCTAACCATCATAAAATTTCTTAATTCTAGGTTGCTTCTCTCCTTGATATTTTGCCCATCCCGGATTTTTGCTTCTTCCCTAAGGAACCTTCCTCTTGTTTTCCCCTGTGTAACAAAGTGTGTGGTAATTAACCCTTAAGTGCAAAGCATGAGGTAAACAAAGCTTTTAGCCTTGCTAAATGCGTCTTGAATTCTCACTGGGGCCAATTTACTTAGCGAGAAGAAACAAATATAATTGGGAAAGCAACGTTGCAACGAACATGCTGCCATGCTGGGAATAGGCTACCGGGAGTCCTTGATTTACAACAGTCCATTTAGTGACTGTACAGAGTTAGAACGACACTGAAAAAAAGTGACTTATGACCATTTTTCACACTTAACAACCATTGGAGCGTCCCCTTGGTCCCATGATCAAAATTCTTGGCGACCGACTCATATTTATGACAGTTGCAGTGTCCTGGGGTCATGTGATTACTTTTTGCCAGCTTATGACAAGCAAAGTTAATGAGGAAGCCAGATTCACTTAACAACCGGGGTTAGTAACTCAACTGTAGTGATTCACTTTAGGAAGTGTGGCAGGAAAAGTTGTAAAATGGGGCAAAATCACTGTTCGGCTTAACTACAGAAATCTTGGGTTCCCTTGTCGTAAGTCGAGGATGACCTGTACAGTGAACAACTTGGCAAGAAAGGTCGTAAAATGGGGCAAAATTCATTTAACCACTTTTCTTGCTAACTGTGGAAATTTTGGGCTCCTTCTTTTGAATTTTTGCTCCGCATGTTTTGCCAAAATAGTGGAATTGTGTCATGCAGTGGTTTTCAACCTTGGCAACTTTAAGACGGGTGGATATCAACTCCCAGAATTCCCCAGCCAGCATGCTTTAAGACGGGTGGACTTCAACTCCCAGAATTCCCCAGTCAGCATGCTTTAGGCTATGTGCACCTCAATTCCCAGAGTTCCCTACCCGACATACTTTAAGACTGGTGGACTTCCACTCCCAGAAGTCTCCAGCCAGCAAGCTTTAAGACATACAGACATACAGACTTCAAGACATACAAGACATACAGACATAGACTTCAAGTCCCAGAATTCCTCAGCCAAATAAAAAACAGTACACAAAAGTTAAGATTTCTTAAAAAAGCATATAACTTTGGCTAAAATTAAAACCATTAAATAATTAAAATACCCAACCCTATAATACAGATCTTAAAAATTCAGCGGGGTCAGGCTAGACCAGGAAGCTGAAAGAGATGGGTTTTTAGGGCCCGACGAAAAGTCCGGAGGTCAGCAATTGTTCTCAGTTCTGGAGGAAGATAGTTCCAGAGGGTAGGGGCTGCCACAGAGAAAGCCCTCCCCCTGGGGGTCGCCAGCCGACATTGTCTGGCTGACAGCACCCTGAGGAGACCCCCTCTGTGGGAGCGCACCGGCCGGTGGGAGGCTATTGGCGGCAGAAGGCGGTCCCGTAAGTACCCTGGTCCTAAGCCATGGAGCGCTTTAAAGGTGGTCACCAACACCTTGAAACGCACCCGGAAGTCCACCGGTAGCCAATGCAACTCGCGCAGGAGAGGTGTCACATGGGAGCGTTCCGTCGCTCCCATAATCCCCCGCGCGGCCGCATTCTGCACTAGTTGGAGCCTCCGGGTGCACCCCAAGGGGAGCCCCATGTAGAGAGCATTGCAGTAGTCCAGGCGAGAGGTGACGAGTGCCTGAGTGACTGTGCGTAGGGAGTCCCGATCTAGAAAGGGCCGCAACTGGCGTATCAGGCGAACCTGATAAAAAGCTCCCCTGGCCACAGCTGTCGTGTGATCCTCCAAAGATAGCCGTAGGTCCAGGAGGACGCCCAAGTTGCGCACCCTTTCCGTGGGGGCCAATGATTCGCCCCCAATAACCAGCGATGGTGTCAGCTGGCTATATCGGGACGCCGGCAGCCACAGCCACTCGGTCTTGGAGGGGTTGAGTCGAAGCCCGTTTCTCCCCATCCAGGCCCGCACGGCTTCAAGGCACTGGGACATCACTTCCACGGCATCGTTGGGGTGGTCTGGGGTGGAAATGTACAGCTGCGTATCATCAGCGTACTGATGGAACTCCACCCCAAAACCACGGATGATCTCACCCAGCGGCTTTACATAAATGTTGAACAGGAGGGGCGAGAGGACCGATCCCTGCGGTACCCCACACACTAGGCGCCTCAGGGTCGACCGCTGCCCCCCTGTCAACACAGATAGCGACCGGTCGGAGAGGTAGGAGGAGAACCACCGTAGAACGGTGCCTCCCACCCCCAGTCCCTCCAACCGGCGCAACATGATACCATGGTCGATGGTATCAAAAGCCGCTGAGAGGTCTAATAACACCAGGATAGAGGAATAACCCCTACCCCGGGCCCGCCAGAGATCATCCACCAACGCGACCAATGCCGTTTCGGTGCTGTATCCAGACCTGAAGCCGGACTGGAGCGGCTCTAAATAGACAGCTTCATCCAGGTACCGAGAGAGCTGCCATGCAACCACACTCTCAACAACCTTCGCTAAAAAGGGAAGGTTGGAGACTGGACGGTAGTTAGCCAAAATAGCTGGGTCCAGGGAGGGCTTCTTGAGAAGAGGCCTCACCACCGCCTCCTTCAAGGCGGCCGGTAGGGCACCCTCACGCAAAGAAGCATTTATGATCTCCTGGAGCCAGCCTCGTGTAACCTCCCGGGAGGCCAGCACCAACCAGGAGGGACACGGGTCCAATAAACATGTGGTTGCATTCAGTCTACCCAAGGTCCTGTCCACGTCCTCGGGAGCCACAGGATCAAACTCAGCCCAGATAACACTCTCAAGACCTGCCTCAGTCACCTCGCCCAAACTAACCCAGTCGGCGGCCAAGTCATCCCGAATCTGAATTATTTTGTCATCCAGATATTGAACAAAATCCTCAGCACGACCCTGCAAGATACAGGTTTTGCTGCAGGAGACAAATAATGGAAAGGATGTTTCAGAAGAAAAGTAAAAAAAAAAAATCTTAAAAGTAAGAGAAGCAATTTAAAAACTGCCGGACCTGCCACAGCTTAAATCTCTAAATAGAAATGATCCTTGGCTCCCATTTGTTGAGAAAGGTATAATTTTATTAGAGGTCAAAGCGTATTGCAGTATTGCAAAGCCAGAACTGAGAATCACGGACCAAAATCCTTAAATTCTCATTTTCCCTTCCTTAGCTGTCTCTCATTGTCCACCCCATTATAACCAATCAGGATCAGGCGAGATGTTTCCATAACGGTCAGTCCAAGCACCGCTTGGTATGCGGCCCCTTTCTTCTCCCAACTAGGGGACCTTGAGGCAGCATCTCGAGAAGATGCAACACTTACTTCCGTTTTGCCAAGCGTTCCCTAAGTCATTCCCTCTTCCCCACAATTCTTCACTACCACGTGGTAGTGAAGCACAAGGCAGCAACTGACCACAATTTTGCGAGATGATGGTTTGCTGTACATTGAAGGGTCTAGCGGATGTTCAGTCAACTGGCCAGAGCAGTAAATAAGTTCATTACAAATCTAACAATAGAATGGAATGGAATAGAATAGAATTTGAATTCTAGAATAGAATTTGCTTAGGCAGGAAACCCTACACCACTTCAGACAAATGGTTGTGGGTTTTTTTTGGTAAAGTTTTTTTTTATTTTTTAAAACACACAGACACGCGATGCATCTTTCCTGAACAGAATATTGGCCCAGTTTTAAATTTGTACAGATTTTTGTTCATCTTTAACACAATTTGATATGTTCAAATTTTCTCTTAAATTTAAAAAACCAATATTACCCTTCATCCTAACGTCTCATGCTAGTATAATTCCTTTTTTCCCTCCTTAAAATTTGAACCCCTAAATTTAAATTCACAGAACGTAATACAGTCCCCAATTATTTCCTTAACTTCTCTTATTCTACTCACCAATAATTCTTTTATCGACTATTCCAAATAATACATTTCAACTGTTAAACCTATTCAATAAAGGGAAAAAAAAATCAATTAAATATCAATCTTACTTCAATACCCCTATATATTTTTTTTAATTTGATTTATATGCCGCCCTTCTCCGGAGACTCAGGGCGGCTTACAATGCGTTAAGCAATAGCCTTCATACTTTTGTATATATTTATACAAAGTCAGCTTATTGCCCCCACAAACTGGGTCCTCAATTTACCCACCTTAGAAAGGATGGAAGGCTGAGTCGACCTTGAGCCTGCCTAGGATTGAACTCACAGAAATTTAAATTTAAATTTAAATTTAAATTTAAATTCATATAACATAATGCAATTCCCAATTATTTTCTTGAATTCTCTTATTCCAATCTCAGATAGTTTTTTCTTTAGTAATTATTCCAAATAGTACATTTCGACATTTTTACCAAGACCAATTAAATATATCTTAAGTAATTCATAATCCAATATCATTTCAACTTTCTTTTCTTGTTTTGTTAAGTTCCAAATATATAATTAAAAATATTCCATTTGTTACAGTACCCTTCGTTAATTCTTTAAAGATACAGTTCATTTACTTCATCAGTTATTTATACTTTTGCACTTCAGACAAAAGGTTATCCAACATCTTAAAAACCTCCAGTAACGGAGTACCCTCAACTTCTTGTGGCACGAATTCCCAGGGAAATTCTGTGCTCCTTTAACTGAGTTGCACGCGACATTCTTCCTCCATTAAGGGAGTCTGTTCACTCAGCCTTCCTGCCTGGTGACACCTCTCTTCCTGCGCTTCCAAGTCCTTCATTGGCACCCTCTCATCCTTTTCTTCCTTTTTTTCTTTCTCCTCCTTTTCTTTCGAGGAAGACACGCGGGACAGGGCTTCGGTCACCACGCTCCGTATTTTCAACACTGGAGTAATGGGGAAATCAAGAAACAAGTGATTAACACAAGTTACCACGCTAAGCAGGGCTTCGGGAGTAGTCCTCGACTTACGACCGTTCCTTTAGGGACCGTTTGAGTTTGAATGCCACTGGGAAAAAAACCAACAACTTTGATCAGTTTTCACAATTACAACCGTTGCAGCATCCCCATGGGTCAAGGGGTCATAATTCGGACACTTGGCAACTGACTCGCATTTATGACGATTGCAGTGTCCCCAGGGGGTGTGGGTGTGTCACGCGAGCCCCCTTTTGAGACCTTCGTCAACGGGAAAGCCGGATTCACTTAACAACCGTGTTACTAACTTAGCAACTGCAGTGATTCACTTAACAACTGTGGGAAGGAAGGTTGGAACATCGGGCAGCATTCACTTTACAGCTGTCTCATTTAGCAACAGAAACTTTGGGGTTCCATTCTGGTCATAAGTTGAGGACTACCGATACAGAACTTTTCGGGAACTGCAGCATCGGAGCACCCCAAAATGTCTGCAAGTAATCCTCGCCTTCTGACCATAATGGAATCTGTTCATGACGGTTGTAAAATGGATCCGTTGATTTTAGGGCCATTTCTGCGGCGGTTGTTAAGAGAACACCGTGGTCATTAAGCAAACCAGGGGTGCCAGATTTGGGCAAGACCATCATAAATCACAGCCATGTGACTGCTAGAAACTGCCAACGGTCATGCCCCCAAAGTTACGGGGACGCAACTGTCAGAACTTGAGAACTGACTTGTAATTAGTCCCAAGGTCGGTCTGTTGTAATTTTTGGCCACTAAGTGATTGGTCTTAAATCGAGGACTACCTGGTTGGAAAAGGAGTTGCTAAGTTAACCTAGAATGCTGCCAAACTATTTTGAGTTCGATAGAGCTCCACTGCCATCTGCGGGCACACAGAAGGCAATGTTCACCAAGGCAAAATAATAATAATAATAATAATAATAGCAGAATAACAGGGGTCCTTATCTTAGAGGTCCTCTAGTCCAGCCTTCTTCAAGCAGAGCTATACTATTTCAGACAAATGGCTGTCCAGTCTCTTCTTAAAAATCTCCAGTGGTAGAGCATCCACACCTCCTATTTATTTATTTATTTATTTATTTATTTATTTAAATTTTTATACCGCCCTTTTCCCGAGGGACTCAGGGCGGTGCACGGCCATAATAAAAAGAACATATATCACAAAATTTAAAAACAATTTAAAACATATTAAATAATCTGGCCCTATATGAGCTGCATTGGTTGCCGGTGGACTTCCGGGTGCGTTTCAAGGTGTTGGTTATTACCTTTAAAGCGCTCCATGGCTTAGGACCAGGGTACTTACGGGACCGCCTTCTGCCACCAATTGCCTCCCACCGGCCGGTTCGCTCCCACAAAGAGGGCCTCCTCAGGGTGCCGTCAGCCAGACAATGCCGGCTGGCGACCCCCAGGGGGAGAGCCTTCTCTGTGGTAGCCGCCACCCTCTGGAACGATCGCCGACCTCCGGACTTTTCGTCGGGCTTTGAAAACTTATCTTTTCCAACTTACCGGATTAGCCTGATCCCTTCTATTTTTAAAATCTTTTATTTTAATATTTATCTATTTTAAATTTTCAGCCAAATTTATATTTGTTTTTAGTATGATTTTAACTTTTATGTACTGGTTTTTATTCGGCTGTTCACCGCCCTGAGTCCGTAAGGAGAAGGGCGGTATATAAGCCTAATAAATAAATAAATAAATAAATATTAAAACTCAAAAACCAAAACACCCATTAAAATTCATTATTTAGCCAGCCCAGCCTGTTGAAACGGTAAGGTCTTAAGGGCACGGCGAAAGGTACATAGGTCGGGGATCATATGTATCTCCGGGGGCAATTCATTCCATAGGGCAGGAGCCTCCACAGAAAAGGCTCTCCCGCTGGGGGTCGCCAGTCGACATTGTTTGACCGACATAATTTGACCTGAGGAGGCCCTCTCTGTGGGAGCATACTGGCCGGTGGGAGGCTATTGATGGCAGAAGGCGGTCTCGTAAGTATCCAGGTCCTAAGCCATGGAGCGCTTTAAAGATGGTGACCAACACCTTGAATCGCACCCGGAAGACCACCGGGAGCCAGGGCAGCTCACGCAGGAGAGGTGTTACATGGGTGCGCCGAGTCGCCCCCATAATCACCCGCGCGGCCGCATTCTGGACCAGTTGGAGCCTCCGAGTGCTCTTCAAGGGGAGCTCCATGTAGAGAGCATTACAGTAATCCAGACGGACTCCCTGTGATTAGTTTCCATTCTTCGCTTCTTGTCTTGTTTTCAAAGGTTTTGGAGAATAAATCGAGCCCCCCCACTTTTTTGTGGCAGCCCCTCAAATATTGAAACACTGCTGTCATGTCACTCCCAGTCCTTCTCTTTCTTAGCCTAAACCAGCGATGTCTAAACTTTTTGCCATTGTGTGCCCAAAGTGGGGGGAGCACAGGCGGTCGTGCTCGTGTGTGCCACACCCATAATTCTATGTACCCTGCCCCCCACGTATGCATGCACGACCCCCCCACACACTCCCCCTGCTTTTGGCATGTGATGGCACGGTGGGCCCAGTAGGCCCGTTTTCCACCCTTCCCAGGTTCCAGAGCCTTTCTAGGAGCCTGGGGAGGGCAAAAATGGTCTTCTCCACCTCCCCGGAAGCTCTCCGGAGGCCGGAAACAGCCTGTTTCCCTGCTTCTGGTGCTCAGCAAGATAGGTTCAGGGAATTTTGCCCCATTTTACGACCTTTCCGCCATTGTTAAGCGAATCGTTTCAGTTAGTAGCACAGTTGTTCAGCGAATCTGGTTTCCCCATTGACTTTGCTCATCAGAAGGTCACAATATTGCTTAACGCATTGTAAGCCGCCCTGAGTCTCCTGAGAAGGGCGGCATATAAATCAAATTCAAAACAAAACAAAACAATAGGGGATCCAGTGATCCCGGGACACTGCAACTGTCATAAATATGTGACAGTTGCCAAGTGTTGGAATTTGGCTCGCTTGGCCATGGGGATGCTGCCATGGTCATAAGTGTGAAAAATGGTCAAAAATCACTTTTTTCAGTGATGTTGTAACTTTGAATAGTCACTAAATGAGCTGTTGTAAGTCGTGGGCTAAATGTATTTAAGTAGCCCACAGCCCCATAATCAACTTTACTCTTTGCACTTCTCTGCACTTTCTGGCTTTTCTTCGAAGACCTTTCGCTTCTCATCCGAGAAGCTTCTTCAGTTCTGATTGGATGGTGGGGAATGGAAGGATTTACATTCCTTTGGATCCTTTTAGAGAGCCGTTGAGGCCACTTGGAGGTTTATCTGTGTCCTCAGGGTCACCTGAGTGGAGCAAATGAGTGTAGAGTCTTCTTGGAACTACTAAAAGGACTGTGGTATAGACAGATGATGTGGTATCTATCTCCACAGATGGCCTCTTTGACCCCCTCTTTCAAACCAGTGGTCTTCTCTGTCCAAAAGACGGACTTTGTTATCTTCAAGAGTGGCCTTTGTCTTTTAAATGCAGATGGGTTGCTGAATCTTATCCTGATGGGTTTGTTCTCCTATGTTGTGCCATGCGTTTGTGAAGTGGTTGTTTTGTTTCTCCAATCTGGCTCGTGTCTTCTCTGCACTCTCTCAAGAGTCTCCACTTCCTTTTTTACATCGTGGCGACCAAAACTGGATGCAGGATTCCAAGTCTGGTCTTAGTAAGGTGTGATAAAGTGGTATTAACACTTGATTCTCTCCCTCTGTTGATGCAGCCCAGAACTGTGTGTAGCTTTTTTGGCAGCTGCCGTACACCACTGGATGACCTTTAAGTGATTGTCAACTAGGACTCCCAAGATCCCTCTCACAGTTACCAGGTAACTGTGCCAGGTATTGAGCCAGGTACCACCTATACGGTGGTGCATTTTGATTTCCTTGCCTATATGTAGAACCTTTTTTCACCCTTGAATTTCATTTTGTTAGATAGCGCTCAATGTTTAAGTCTATCCAGATCCTTCTGTATCTTGAGCCTTTATCTTCTGGAGTGTCGGCTATTCCTGCCAGCTTGGTGTTATCTGCAAATTTGATGAGTTCCCCATCTATCCCCTCGTCCAAGTCATTGATGAAGAAGTTGACGAGTCCTAGGCCTAAAACAGATACCTGGGGGTACCCCACTGCTGCACACGGCTGGCTCATATTTAAGCGATTGTCCACTAGGACTCCAAGATCCCTCTCACAGTTACTACTATTGAGCAAGGTACCACCTATATCAGTGATGGCTAACCTTTTTGCCATGGCGTGCCAAAAGCGGGGGAGCATGAGGGGGTCACTCGCATGCGTGCTCATACCCATAATTCAATGCCCCACACGTCCCGCCCACGCTCCCCCTGCTTTTGGCACACAACGACAAAAAGGTTGCCGGCGGGCCTCGTAGGCCCGTTTTTTTGCCCTCCCCAGGCTCCAGAGGCTTTCTTGGAGTCTGGAGAGGGTGAAAACTGCCGCCCCCACCACCAACCTGAGGCCCTCTAGAGGCCAGAAATGGCCCATTTCCCGACTTCCAGTCAGCCCAGAAGGGCCGTTTTTCACCCTCCCCAGGCTCCAGAGGCTTTCTTGAAGCTTGGGGACGGTGAAAATGGCCTCCCCCACCGCTCTGGAGGCCGGAAACAACCCGTTTCCTGACTTCCGGTGGGCCTAGAAGGCCCAGAATCAGCTGGCTGACACACGCACGCAGGTTGGAGTTGAGTTAGGGCAACGCTCGCGTGCCCACAGATATGGCCTGTGGCACCCATGCCATAGGTTCGCCATCATGGACCTATACTGTACCTGTGCATTTGGTTTTTCTGGCCTAAATGTAGAACCTTGCTTTTTTCACCAAATACGCATAAGGATGAGATCGTATTTGTCAGCTGTCCCAACGTGGTCCGTTAGAAAGCAAGACTCTTAGACCGATGGATAGCCAAAAGAATACTTTACTAAAGCCAAGCGGTTACAGAAGAAGCAAAGCTGGATCTGAGGTTTTCCCGCTCAAAGTATATACCGTATTTTCCGGCATATAAGACGACTGGGCTATAAGACGACCCTCCTCAGAGCCATTTAAGGCTTGTCAGAGCCTTATGGGCTGGTCTGCCTGGTTACAGAAGAATGAGACCCGGCGTATAAGACGACCCCCGACTTTTGAGAAGATTTTTGTGTGTTAGAAAGTAGTCTTATACGCAGGAAAATACAGTAGTTAACCTTTCCATGTCCCCCTATACACACACACACACACACACTCAACAAGTCTCCCATTAAGTCCAAATAAATTGAGTTTCTCATGGGAAGGTCTGAATCTTGGTTTAGTTTCCTTCATTCTGGACCCTGTCAACCTTTCCTCATTGCACCCACTTCCTCCTGGGCACAACAGCAGCCCTGTCATTGTTCATCTTAAAAACAATAACACAGTTGGAAGGCACCTTGGAGGTCTTCTAGCCTAACCCCCTGCTCAGGCAGGAAACCCTATAATCTCTTCTTTAAAATGGAGAATTCACAACTTCTGGAGGCAAATTATTACTTGCAGGGGACTTCCAATATTTGAGGGGCTGCCCCAGAGAGGAAGGGGATCAAGCTCTTCTCTAAAGCACCTGAAGGCCAGACAAGGAATAATGGATGGAGACTGACCAAGGAGAGTTTCAACCTGGAGAAATTTTCTGACAGAACAATCAACCCAAGGAACAGAAGTGGCCTTCAGAAGTTGTGGAAGCTTCATCACTGGAGGCTTTCAAGAAGAAACGGCCATCGGTCAGAAATGGTGTAGGGTCTTCTGCTTGGGTGTGGGGTTGGACTAAATGACCTACATGGTCCCTTCTAACTCTATTAATCTGTTATCTGTCAAATCGTTTATCTAAATCATTGATGAAGGTATTTGAAGAGTCCTGGACCTAAAACACAGCCCTGAGGTCCTCCACTGCATACTTTCCTCCATGTAGAGGCAGTTCCATTGAGGACTACATGTTGAGAGCTGTTGGTCAGGCAGTTACGAATCCATCTGGTGGTGATGCTGTCTAGCCCACATTTTTCTATTTTATCAAGTAGTAGGTTATGGTTTACTTTATCAAATGCCTTACTGAAGTCCAAGTAAATTATATCCACAACCTTTCTGTGGTCCAGAAAACCTAAACTGCCTAAAGAAACACATGGATCAAATTTTGTAGTGTCACTAAAAAAGTATCCTACAGGTTATCCCAGTGGTGAAATGTAAAATTTGTTACTAACGGTTCTGTGGACATGGCTTGGGGGTGGGGGGGAGTAAAATGACTGAGTGGACGTGGCCAACTTTTTTTTTAACTTTTAAAACCATTTTTTCTACAGCTTCTTCAGCTGAAGAGGTTGTAAAAAAATGCTTTTAAAGCCTCTGATGATCCCATCTGACTTGCCTGATCGTCAGAGGCTTTTTTTAAAAAAGCCTCTGATGATCCCATCTGACTTGCCTGATCGTCAAAGCCTCTGATGATCCCAGATGACTTGCCTGATCAGCAGAGGCTTTCTTTTTTTTAAAAAAGCCTCTGACGATCCCAACTGACTTGCCTGATCGTCAGAGGCTTTTTTTTTAAGCCTCTGACGATCCCAGCTGACTTGCCTGATTGGCAGAGGCTTTCTTTTTTTTTTAAAGCCTCTGACGATCCCAGCTGACTTGCCTGATCGTCAGAGGCTTTCTTTTTTTTTTAAAGCCTCTGACGATCCCAGCTGACTTGCCTGATCGTCAGAGGCTTTTTTTCCCTTTAAAAACATTTTTTCTATAACCTCTTCAGCTGAAGAGGTTGTAGAAAAAATGCTTTTAAAAGCCTCTGATGATCCCAGCTGAGCAGCGCGATCATCAGAGGCTTTTTTAAAAAACTTTTAAAAGCATTTTTTTGGCCAAAGAGGTTGTAGAAAAAATGCTTTTAAAAATTAAAAAAAAAAGCCTCTGATGATTGTGCGGCTCAGCTGGGCAATGGGGGGGAGGGGCAGGGATTTTTGCTATCAGTTCTCCGAACCACCCACCTCCATCGCTACCGGATCAGGCGATCCGGTCCGAACCAGGAGCATTTCACCCCTGGGTTATCCTCGACTTACAACCATTCATTTAGTGACAGTTCCAAGTTGCAATGTCAATGAAAGAAGGGATTTATGACGAGTCCTCCAACTTCCGATGTTGCAGCATGTCCATGATTATGTCGTCATAATTGGGCTGCATGGCATGTATTTATGATAAGTAAGATCCATGGGTGAAACTGCATTTGCTCCTTTCCAACTCTTGTTAGTCTATTCTGTTCCATCCGTACATTCCTGTAGTAAAGTTTCATCCCACCAAGTTTCAGTAATGAAATATATACCCTGTTTCCCTGGAAATAAGACCTCCCCGGATAATAAGCCCAATCGGGCTTTTGAGCGCATGCGCTAAAATAGCTCCCACCCACCCCCAAAAATAAGACCTCCCTGAAAATATTTAACGGCATGTTTTTAAATACGTTCTATCAGGCTGGTCTGACGGTTCAATAATTTTAAAGGGTTTTTTAAAATGTTTTTTAGCTAGGGTTTTAATGGCGGCCAGACATTGAATCTTTTTAAACGGCTTTTAATTTTTGTCTTATTATTGTTTTAGTATGGCTGTGCACCGCCCTGAGTCCTTTGGGAGAAGGGCGGTATAGAAATACAATAAAATAAATAAATAAACGTGCAGCCATTTCCTCTGGTTAGGGTTAGGGAGACAGAACTGTAAATCAGGTAAGATGGCAAGAGGAGCCCCGCCTTGCTCCACGCGCCCCAAAATAATAAGACCTCCTCGAAAATAAGGCCGAGCGCTTATTTCGGGGTTCAGAAAAATATAAGACAGGGTCTTATTTTCGGGGAAACACGGTATCGTATCTGCCTTCGTGTATTCGTACTTCAAGTTCACTCTGTTTCTTCCCCAAACTTTGAGTTTTAGTATATAGACATCTGAGTCACAAGAAGAAGAATCAGAATAGAGTTGCAAATTTTTTTTAAAAAAAATTGATTTATATGCCACCCTTCTCCGGAGACTCAGGGCGGCTTACAATGCGTTAAGCAATAGCCTTCATATTTCTGTATATTTATACAAAGTCAGCTTATTGCCCCCACAAACTGGGTCCTCAATTTACCTACCTTAGAAAGGATGGAAGGCTGAGTCAACCTTGAGCCTGGTGAGATTCGACCTTACAGTAATTGCAGATAGCTGGTGTTAATCACAATGCTTTTAGTCTGCTGAGCTATCCAGGCTCTTTTTTCTAGAAAGAGCCTGGATAGTCAATCCTTTGCCAGAAGTCCTTCTTGTAGGTAATACAGGTCTAGGAAGCCAAAATTCATTTGGGGGCATAAATCGTTCAGCCAGTGGCTCATTTCAAGGAGAAGAGGAAGAGGAAGAGGGAAGGGGAGCAGGAGGAGGAGGAGGGAGGGAGGGGGAGGAAGAGAGGGAGGGTGTCAACTCGCAAAGCATCCCTGGCCTGCTGTCAGAGTTGCCATAGGCCGGGGGGGCGGGGGTGGGACGAGAAACCGGCGAAATGGCACAGCAGCCAAAGACAGATGCACATTCCATACTTATCTCTCTCAAGGCTGTACCCCAGGGTTACCTACAGCATCCAAGGGGAGTGACCTCTACAACCCGGGAAATTGCTCCATTGGCGAATGTGATTGATGACACGCCCGGGGGTGTGTGTGTGGAGGAAACAGGATCATAATTGGAGGGTAAATTACCGTAGGGTCAGAGCTGGCGTCACTTGGGAACATGAAGCTCCTAATAAGTAACTGAATTTCTCTTGAAGCTTGCCTCGACAGAGGGAGGGGGAGAAGGGAGAGTGGAGAGGGGGAAGGAGAAGAGAGGAGATATGGAAGCGGGATTGGAAGGGGGAGGGGAAGAAGGGGGAAGGGGAGGAAAAGGGAGAGTAGAGAGGAGATATGGAAGGGGGAGTGGGAGGAGAAGGAGAAGGAGAAGAAGAGGAGGAGGAGGAGCTAAACTCTGTTGGGTTTCCCTCACAGACAATTTACAAGCGGCATTAATTGTGACAGGGGAGGGGGACAGAATCTTTCCCAAAGACACCAAATCAAATCCCACCCTCTCTTTCACCCCCCCCCCCGAAGAGCAGCTGAGGTGGGTCCTTTCATGGCTGAGACACCCCTCCGTCCATCTGTCTGTCTGTCCCTCCTGGGAGGTGGGTGGGATTCCTCTCCTCCTAGGGTCTTAAGTTGTGTAGTGACACCTGCTCTTCTTCCTCTTCCTCCACCAACGAAGAGAAGCGAGATTTGGCCCGAGCCAACCAGTCCCGTAGTTTTGACTCTGGAATAACAGAGAAGTCAAGAAACATGCGATTACCATAAGTTAACCACCATTAACCACGGTTTTATAGGAAGCCCTCGATTTACGACCGTTCAAAGTTACAACGGCACTCACTTTAAATAGAGTGACTTCTCCCCCCTTTTTTCACACTTACAAACACTTGGCAATTGACTCATCATTAGGACGGTTCCAGTGTTTTCCAGAGTCACATACAGGTAAGTCCTTCACTTACAACAGTTCATTTAGTGACCATTCGAAGTGTGAGAGGAGGACTATATCCATTGAAAAGTTGCAGGTAGAAGGGCTGGCAAGGCCTCGCTGAACCAAAGTTTTAAACTAACAGGATTGCAAAAATGGGCCAGACCTATTTCTAATATGCTGACTTGTGTGCTGCATTTTCTGCATTTTGAGATATATTTGGAATCGGAATGTCGAAACTGGGAGAAATAGGGAACGGAAAGTAGCTGACGGATAGAGGCTTGAGATGTACACGGCAGTGGTGAAATCCAATTTTTTTTTACTACCGGTTGTGTGGGCGTGGCTTGGTGGGCATGGCAGGGGAAGGATACTGCAAAATCCCCATTCCTTCCCCACTCCTGGGGCAAGGATGCTGCAAAATCTCCATTCCCTCCCCACTCCTAGAAGAAGGATATTGCAAAATTCCAATTCCCTCCCCACTCCTGGGGGAAGGATACTGCAAAATCTCCATTCCCACTCCACTCCAAGGAAGGGATACTGCAAAATCTCCATTCCCACTCCACTCCAGGGAAGGGATACTGCAAAATCCCCATTCCCTCCCCACTCCAGGGGAAGGATACTGCAAAATTTCCATTCCCACTCCATTCTAGTGGAAGGATACTGCAAAATCCCCATTCCCTCTCCACTCCTGGGGAAAGGATATTGCAAAATCTCCATTCCTCCCCACTCCGGTGGAAGGATACTGCAAAATCCCCATTCCCTCCCCACTCTGGGGCCATCCAGAAGTGGTATTTGCCAGTTCTCTGAACTACTCAAAATTTCCACTACCGGTTCTCCAGAACTTGTCAGAACCTGCTGGATCTCACCCCCGGTACACGGGTGTTTGCAGAGAGTGACAGTCAGTAAGAATGTAAGAAAGAACAGGGAAGTGAAACTATGGAATGTGTATGTCAGTTAAACCCCCCACTCCCCCACCCAAGCCTCCATTCCACCGTCACTCCATAAAATCCAACACACAGCTTAGAAAGTCACAAAAACTGTGGCGTCTCCCGTCTTACCTGAAGAGGGATCCTTCTCCAGGAGGTTGGATCCCAGGGGGTCTTCTCTGAGGACATCGAGCTTTTCATTCCAGTCTTCCCAGTTTACTTCTTCTACTCTAGAAAAAGACCCCGAGAGTCATCAGTAGTAGTAACACAATCTTCCAAGCCTCAGAGGGCCTCCTCCAGTGGTGGATTTCAAAATTTTTTACTACTGGTTCTGTGGGTGTGGCTTGGTGGGCGTGGCAGGGGAAGGATACTGTAAAATCCCCATTCCCACCCCAGTCCAGGGGGAAGGATACTGCAAAATCCCCATTCCCACCCCACTCCAGGGGGAAGGATACTGCAAAATCCCCATTCCCACCCCACTCCAGGGGGAAGGATACTGCAAAATCCCCATTTCCTCCCAATCAGCTGGGACTCGAGAGGCAGAGAATAGATGGGGGCGGGGCCAGTCAGAATTTTTACTACTTAACTACTCCGAACTACTCAAAATTTCCACTACTCGTTCTCCAGAACTGGTCAGAACCTGCTGAAACCTACCCCTGGCCTCCTCCCTCCCTTTATGCTCAAGAGAACAAGGGAGGGTCCATTTCTGAAATGACGTGTTTCGTACGACAATTGGGCATGTGGTGGTTCAGCTTACCGAAAAAACCACCTCTGGTCTTTCTTGTCCTCAGAGCCGATGGGGAGATAACAGCCGGCTCTCTGGGCCTTTTTCCAGCACCAGATCCAGTTTTTCTCTATCTCCAGAATAGCGATGGCTCTCTGCAAATAGAGTGGTTGGTTGGTGAACAGAGTTTAGAAACCGGGGGGGGGGGCAGAGGGAGCGGGAGAGAGAGAGAAAGAGAAGGAGGGAGGGAGGGAGGAAGAGAGGAAGGAAGGAAGGAATGTTGTGGTCCGCCAGCAGCCTGCGGACAGCAATTAGGCTGAGGAAGAACGGGCCAGTCCTGGAGGCTGGGGAAGACCCGGATGAGGGCTCTGCGTCGGAGGCAGAGAGGGGGCCAGGGCCATCGGGGAGTAATGTGCGGACTCCGGAGCCTCCAGAGGCTGACAGTAGAGAGGCAGAGGAAGAGGAGGAGCCTGTTTCTAGTGCATGTATGAGAAGAACTGCCAGAAGGCAGGAGCAGCTCAAGCAGAGAGGACAACTCGGGAGTAGGGCCAAGAGATGATTGGCCCCTCCCATAAGGCTTAAAAAGACCAGCAACAGCTCTTGGGCTCTTTGCCGGAAAACAGAGAGTTCAGAGATTTACTTTGTGTTTGGATGTATTTCTTTCTTGTCAGCATCTTCTGTTCCTGAACTGTTGCCAAGAAAAGTCTTTGGCAGTTTGCCTAATTATCCCAAGGTCAGAGATAAACTGAAGAATGGTGTTTTGAGAACTTTGCTTTCATTTAATTTGGAATATGCTGAGAATGAGTTAATTCTCAGCTGTTTTAATAAAATCTGTTTGTTTTTTGGAACTGTTTTGCATTTAATATTAACTATGTGGGCCTGGATCAGGAAGGAAGGAAGGAAGGAAGGAAGGAAGGAAGGAAGGAAGGAAGGAAGGAAGGAAGGAAGGAAGGAAGGAAGGAAGGAAGGAAGGAAGGAAGGAAGGAAGGAAGGAAGGAAGGAAGGAAGGAAGGAAGGAAGGAAGGAAGGATATGTGGGTGGACGGATGGACAGACAGACAAATAAATAATGGATGGATGGATGGGTGGATGGATGGATAGATGGATGGATAAATAGATGATAGAATAGAAGATAGAAGATAGAAAAAATAGATAGGATAGATAGATAATGGATGGATGGATGGAGAGATGGATGGATGGATGGATGATAGAGAGAAGGAGAGAGAGATGATAGATAGGATAGATAATTAGATAGATAGATAGATGATAGATAGATAGATAGATAGATAGATAGATAGATAGATAGATAGATAGATAGAGGATTGATAGATAGAAGATAGATAGAATAGATAAAAAATGGATGGATGGATAGATAGATGATAGATAGAATAGATAGATAATGGATGGATGGATGATAGAGAGGGAGAGAGATGATAGATAGATAGATAGATAGATAGATAGATAGATAGATAGATAGATAGATAGAATAGATAAAAATGGATGGATGGATAGAGATGATAGATAGAATAGATAGAATAGATAGATAATGGATGGATGGATGATAGAGAGAGAGGGAGAGGGATGATAGATAGAATAGATGGATAGATAGATAGATAGATAGATAGATAGATAGATAGATAGAAGATAGATAAATAGAATAGATAAAAATGGATGGATGGATGGATGGATGGATGGATGGATGGATAGATAATGAATGGATTGATAGATAGAAGATAGATAGATAGATGATAGAAGATAGATAGATAGAATATATGAAAAATTGATGGATGGATAGATAGATAAGATAGATAAGATAGATGGATGGATAGATAATGGATAGATAGAAGATAGATAGAATAGATAAAAAATGGATGGATGGATAGATAGATGGATGGATAGATAATGGATGGATAGATAGAAGAGAGATAGATAGAAGAGAGGTAGAATGGATAGAAAATGGATGGATGGATGGATAGATAGATGATAGACAGACAGACAGACAGATGATAAGTATGATAAAGCTGGATGGTCTTCTTCCAGACGTTTCATGACCCAACTAGCTAACATCATCAGGGCTAGAAGGGAGGAGGAAGAGGAGGAAGGCAATGAAGGAGTCCTTGGTGCTCTCTGAGTTTGATTGTTTTCTTACAGACATTTCGTGACCGAACTAGGGAACATGAGACAATCCAAGACTAAACAACACCCTCATCAAGAACGACCAAGAAGGCTCCCACTGACACTGAGAGGGCGAGTCACTGGGATATAAATAGAGCAAACCCTGCTCTCTTTGAGCATTGATGATGTAACCTAGTTGGGCCATGAAAGGTCTGCAAGAAAAACACCAAGCTCAGAGAGCACCAAGGGCCCTCACAGTCCTCCTTTTCCTCCATTCCACAACCCCGCTCCCCCCTAGCCCTGATGATGTTATCTAGCAGGGTCATGAAATGCACGCAAGAAAACTACGAAGCCCCAAGGACCCCACAGCTCTTCTTTTCCTCCTCCTCCTCCTCCTCTTCAAACCCACGCCTTCTAGCACTGATGACATTACCTAGTGGGGTCATGAAACGTCCTCAGGAAACCCACGAAGCTCAGGGAGCACCAAGGACCCCCAAAGTTGAACCCCTGAGCTACAAAACTTCTCTTCCACTGGTTCTTTGGATCTGGTTCCGTTGAAGCCCCTGCTGGGCCAGAAATGGCCACCATCCCAGTCAAAGGGGCCTCACCTGCAACTGCCAGACGCTCTGGCTGTACCCGGAGACGTTGGTGACCGTTTCGCTCATCAGGGCAATCAGCATGTTGAGCAAGAGGATGTAGGTCAAGATGACGAAAAGGAGGACGATCAGCATCGCGATGTCGCTGTACTTGACATTCTCGTTGTACTCCAGGTCCCCCATGCCGATGGTGAACCGGAAGAGCAGCAGGGCAGTCTGAAATAGGCCCGAATACACGGCCTGGTCTTTCGAATCGTCGCTGAGCGGGAGAGACGCGTTGTGGGCAGAGTGGGGCGCGCCCCCGGTGAGAATGATGAGAGCTGAAAGGAGTCATTGAAATTTCAATTCTGACAGAACATTGGCAGCGTGACTACTAATAGGAGGGGCAAAACACAACACACAGAGACTGACTGACATTGTGTTGTGTTGTGTTGTGTTGTTATATTGTATTATTGTATTGTACTGTATTGTATTGTACTGTATTGTATTGTAGTATTGTATTGTATTGTATTGTATTGTATTATTGTATTGTATTGTATTGTATTGTAGTATTGTATTGTATTTATTGTATTTATTGTATTGTATTGTATTGTATTGTATTTATTGTATTGTATTGCATTGTATTATTGTATTGTATTGTATTATTGTATTGTATTATTGTATTGTATTGTATTGTACTGTATTGTACTGTATTGTATTATTGTATTGTATTGTATTGTATTGTATTGTATTGTATTGTATTGTATTATTGTATTGTATTGTATTGTACTGTATTGTATTGTAGTATTGTATTGTATTGTAGTATTGTATTGTATTGTATTTATTGTATTGTATTGTATTATTGTATTGTATTGTATTGTATTATTGTATTGTATTGTATTATATTGTAGTATTGTATTGTATTGTATTATTGTATTGTATTATTGTATTGTATTGTACTGTATTGTATTGTAATATTGTATTGTATTATTGTATTGTATTGTACTGTACTGTATTGTATTGTATTGTATTGTATTGTATTGTATTGTATTGTATTGTATTGTATTGTATTGTATTGTACTGTACTGTACTGTATTGTATTGTAGTATTGTATTGTATTGTATTGTATTGTATTGTATTGTATTGTATTGTATTGTATTGTATTGTATTGTATTGTATTTTTATACCGCCCTTCTCCCGAAGGACTCAGGGTGGTGTACAGCCATAATAAAACAGTAACAACTCAAAAATTTAAAAAAACATTAAAATAATTCAATCATTTGGCCGTAATTAAAAACCCCAAAACTAAAAACCATTTTAAAAAACCGTTTAAAAACCCATTCAAATCATTTAGACATTTAACAGCGGTTTATATACAAGACATATACAGAAATGTACGTAGTTGGCAACTAACCAGACAAGCAATCATTCTTCTTCTTAACTCTACACGGAGAACTCAGCAATGAATAGCGGACCCAAGGTGACAAAATACGCCCTCTCCTGGCTGACTGATATAAGCACCTCTTAAAGCGGTAAAAACTGTTGTGGATCCCTTTCTTGCCTACAACTGGCAATGCTGATTCATTTTCACTGCGTCAGCCTTACATTTCATCAGCTTTACAGTTGGTCAGCTCTTAAACCTCAATACCTTAGTAAATTCTTCCTCTGGAAACTTTGGGGGAACCAGCAGTGGGTTTCAAATTTTTTTAACTACTGGTTCTGTGAGTGTGGCGTGGCTTGGTGGGCGTGGCTTGGTGGGCGTGGCAGGGGAAGGATACTGTAAAATCTCCATTCCCTCCCGATCAGCTGGGACTTGGGAGGCAGAGAATAGATGGGGGCGGGGCCAGTCAGAATTTTTACTGCCGGTTCTCCGAACTACTCAAAATTTTTGCTACCGGTTCTCCAGAACTGGTCAGAACCTGCTGAAACCCACCTCTGGGGAGAACCATTTCAGTTTGAAGGACAGGAGACCCAAAGTGGCTGGTCGATCTTTGGAGGCATCGTTAGTTGTTCAACTGATCTTATTGTTAGATTTTTATTTGCATCAAAATATCAAGACGTCTAGAGTCTGAATTCTTCACTGCATGTTCTCAATCAATTACTCAGAATAGAACTGGAAGGGACCTTGGAGGTCTTCTAGTCCAACCCCTCCCCCTGCTTATGCAGGAGACCTTATATCATTTCAGACCAAGGGTTGTCCAGTCTTTTCCTAGAAACGTCCAGTGATTAAACCTCTCTGCACAGCTGTATCTTTCACTCATTCATTCACTCATTCATTCACTCACTCTCATTTATTCATTCATTTACTCATTCATTCACTCCATTTATCAATTGATTTACTCACTTATTCATTCATTCATTCACTCATTCACTCATTCATTCACCCACTCTCATTTATTCATTCATTTGCTCATTCATTCATCCATTTATTCACTCATTTACTCATTCATTCACCCATTTATTCAGTCACTCATTCATTCACCCATTCATTCAGTCATTTACTCATTCATTCACTCCATTTATCAATTGATTTACTCACTTATTCACTCATTCAATCACTCATTCACTCATTCATTCACCCACTCTCATTTATTCACTCATTTACTCATTCATTCACCCATTTATTCACTCATTTACTCATTCATTCACCCACTCTCATTTATTCACTCATTTACTCATTCATTCACCCATTTATTCACTCATTTACTCATTCATTCACCCATTTATTCACTCATTTACTCATTCAATCACCCATTTATTCACTCATTTACTCATTCATCCACTCCATTTATCAATTGATTTACTCACTTATTCACTCATTCATTCATTCATTCATTCATTCTCATTCACACACTAAGGAGAAATTTTCTGACAGTTAGAACAATTAGCCAGTGGAACAACTTGCCTCCAGGAGTTGTGAATTCTCCAACACTGGAAGTTTTTAAGGAGAGCCTGGACAACCATTTGTCTGAAATTGCATAGGGTTTTCTGCCTGAGCAGGGAGTTTTACTAGAGCAATGGTCACCAACTGGTGGTCCGTGGACCACTGCTGGTCTGTGAGAAAATTTTGGTGGTCTGCAGAAAAAGTATTTGCATTTTTTATATTGCGCTTAATCAGGGGTCCTCAAACTACGGCCCCTGGGCTGGATACATGCAATGAGCATTTGTGTTGCTGCAGAGAGTCTCCCTGTTAAGGAGATTGTTGTTGTGTAACAACTAGCAGAGTAAAGTGCACAGAGAAATGTTGCTGAGAGCAATGAAATAGGAGATACATACAAACTGGTGTTATCAAAAGTTTTCTTTATAGTGGAAAATAAACAATCTTGTAGTCTTCTAAACAGTCCAAGTCTTTACCGGTTAAATCCAAAAAGCTTCTTACCAAACAAACAGTAGTTGGTTCACTCTGGTTCACAAACCCCGGATGGTAGCAGATCCACCCACACACGCACGCGATGATAACACAATGGCAGCTTATCATCATCAGAATACATTACAGTACCCTTCTTAAATACGTTGTTAAATTACAACTAATTATAGCATGACTCAGTATTACAGCATGATGCAGCATTAAAACTTAAAGTCACAGAACACATATATTGCCTGGCCTAAATCATATCCTAACACTCCCCCTTTCAGGGTCTTTTTGGGTGGGTCAGAGGGGGGGCAGAAATTCCAACTTTGGGTCTGCTTCAGCCTCCTGGTGCGGGGCGTTGGGCGAAGGCTGGAGGGAAGTGACGCTGGTGGCGAAGAGCCGGAGGGCCTCGTTCCAGTGGGACAGCATCATGGCCTGGAACTGGCTGACCATCACAGCCCACTGAGCCTCCAGGCACTGGAACTTGGCTTTGCACTCCTGCAGGTCTTCCCTCTGCTTGGAAAGCCTATGCTCCTAGTCCTCAGTGAGGTGCTTCCGCTGATCCTCCTTCTTGGACAGATCCAATTTAAACTGAGCTGTTTTGCCAACTCTTTCTCGTGGTGGCTGCTTAGCTCCAACAACTGCTTCCTGTTGGGGCCCTAAGGAGCCCCAGGCGGGCAGGTGAGGAGTGGCTGGGAAGGGGAGGGGTGAGTAGAGGCCGGCGAGGCATCCCTTGACGTGAGTGACATCAAGTTGGCCCATGCCCACCCAGTCACGTGACCACCTAGCCACACCCACCCAGCCGGTCATTAGGCAGATCATATTAGCGGTCCATGGTATTTAAAATTATGAATTTAGTGGTTCCTGAGGTCTGAAAGGTTGGTGACCCCTGGACTAGGGGATCTCCAAGGTCCCTTCCAACTCTGTTATTCTATTCTATTCATTTATTAATTCATTTACTCACTCATTCATTCATTCACTCATTGATTGATTGATTGATTGATTCACTCATTCATTTATTAATTGATTTACTTATTTATTCACTCATTCACTCATTCATTCATTCATTCATTCAATCAGTCATTCATTTATTAATTCATTTACTCATTCATTCACTCACTAATTAATTAATTGAATCAATTGAATTCATTCATTCATTCATTCATTCGATTTATATGGCCACCCTTCTCAAACAAGTGTCTCCACCTGCCTTCAGCTGAATAGACCTTCTATCTGCTCCAAAACTGAGCTCTCCTCCGATTAAAGTATACCTGCCACAGAAATCTTTCCTAATATGAATATTAATTCCAGCCCAGCAGTCCTAGAGGGGATTCTCGGGGTTTAAAACAGGCCTGCTGGACCATCTCTTTGACCAAGGACAACAAGAGCTGAACCTTTCCTTGACTCTTGACTCCCTCCTGCTCCGGTGGAAATGAGAAAGGGCTTGCTTATCTTGGCTATGCTCACCTGTGCCTCTCCCTGACACTCACCTGTTGCAAAGCCAAATAGGAAGATCACATAAACCATCAGGAAGTGCAGAAGGTCCCTCAAGATGGCCTGCAACGAGAATGAAAAGCCATGTGGAGAGTGCCCATTTTCAAACTCGGCACCTTTAAGATGGGTGGACTTCAACCAGGGGTGAAATGCTCCCGGTTCGGACCGGATCACCTGATCCGGTAGCGATGGAGGCAGATGGTTCGGAGAACCGGTAGCAAAAATCCCTGCCCCCACCCCCATACCCAGCTGAGCCGCACAATCATCAGAGGCTTTTTTTTAACTTTTAAAAGCATTTTTTCTACAACCTCTTTGGCCGAAAAAATGCTTTTAAAAGTACAAAAAAAAGCCTCTGATGATCACATGGCTCAGCTGGGATCCTCAGAGGCTTTTAAAAGGCTCTGAAGAGGTTGTAGAAAAAATGCTTTTAAAAGCCTCTGAGGATCCCAGTTAAGTTGCTTGATCGGCAGAGGCTTTTTTTCTTTTAAATGCCTCTGACGATCAGGCAACTCAGCTGGGATCCTCAGAGGCTTTTAAAAGCATTTTTTCTACAACCTCTTTGGCCGAAAAAATGCTTTTAAAAGTACAAAAAAAAAGCCTCTGATGATCGCACGGCTCAGCTGGGATCCTCAGAGGCTTTTAAAAGCATTTTTTCTACCACCTCTTCGCCGAAAGTTTAAAAGTTTTTAAATGCTTTTAAAAGATTTTTTTTTTAAATGGCCATGTCCACCCAGTCACATTACCCCACCACCACCAAGCCACGCCCACAGAACCGGTAGTAACAAAATTTTAGATTTCACCATTGGCTTCAACTCCCCAAATCCATGGAACTTAAAGGGCTCCCAATTTAAAAATTACTGTTGTAGGTTATTCCCGTTCATTCCCGAGGTTGCTAACACCACACGTACAGCTAACGGGGCAGGAAATAAATAAATATAGGTTGTCCTCAATAAAGGAGAATATTTGCAGCTCAGGGTTGAAATGAGGGGTCCTTGATGCTCTCTTGTTTCTTGCAGATTTACATACCGCTTCGTGGTGCTTTGCAGCCCTCTCTAAGCGGTTTACAGAGTCAGCCTATTTTCCCCCCACAATCCGGGTCCTCATTTTACCGACCTCGAAAGGATGGAAGGCTGAGTCCAACCTTGAGCCTGGTGAGATTCGAACTGCCAAATTGCAGGCAGCCGGCAGTCAACAGAATGAGCTGCAGTACTGCATTCTAACCACTGCGCCACTCCTTAAGAACTGATGATGTTACCAAGTTGGGTAATGAAACGTCTTCAAGAAATAAGCAAGCTCAGAGATCACCAAGGGCTCCTCACAGGTTGCCCTCCTTTAACAACTGCCCCATACAGCAATTTTTCGCCCTTAGGAAGAAAAAGTAGCTTTGCCAACCAGCCCTTGCATTTAGGACCTTTGCAAGACAGTGAAAAATCAAATGTTATTTTTATTTATTTTATTTTATTTGGCTTATATGCCACCCTATCTCCAATGGACTCAGGGCAGCTCACAACAATAAAATCCACAAAGCCATTGTACAGAATTAAAATCTAGTTAAACCAAATAAAATTTAAAAACCCTTAAAACCCCATTAGTCCAGGTCGGGGAACTTGAATAACCAAGTTTTTACTTCGCGGCGGAAGGTGCGGAGGTCAGGAGAAGGGGAGTTGATTCCAGAGGGTGGGCGCACTCACAGAGAAGGCTCTACTCCTGGGGGCCGCCAGCCGACACTGTCTAGCCGACGGCAATCTGAGCAGGCCCTCTCTATGGGCACAGACCGGGCGATGGGATGTCGTTGCTGGTTGCAGGTGGTCCGCCAAATATCCTGGGCCTAAGCCATGTTGGTCGTCACCAGCACCTTGAATCTCACCCGGAAGGCAACAGGCAACCAATGCAGGTCGTGCAGGAGGGGTGTAACATGGGAATATCGGGACTCTCCCATCACAACCCGTGCAGCCGCATTCTGCACCAGTTGAAGCCTCCGAGTGGCCCTCAAGGGCAGCCCCATGTAGAGAGCGTTACAGTAGTCAATACGTGAGGTGACTAGCGCATGGGTAACTGTGCGTAGGGCATCTTGGTCCAAGTAGGGACCCAACTGGCGCACCAGAAGGATCTGGGCATATGCCCCCTGGTCACGGTCGTTATATGATCTTCTAGACCAGCGTTTCCCAAACTTTTGACATATGCGTACCCCTTCTATAATTGCTGAGTAACACTGAGTACCCCTCATAAAAAACATATGCTTTAATAAAAATCAAAATATATTGATTATATATATATATAATCAAAATCAGTGGAACTTACTAAAGCACGATAACAGGCGCCCGGAACTAACTATTAAAGAAGTAAATTGTCTCTATAACGAAGTGCAGTATATTCATGCCGTGTCACGCCTCACAAGACTGTCTAACCGTTAGATAACACTGCAATTCTCTGTTGTGGCTCCGTTGCCTGAGCCTGTGTCATCGTCAGGAGAGGACTCCGAGAGTGAAAGGGAGGAATTGGCAAGACCTCCCTCTCCAAGACCCTCCTCTCTGGCAATGCCCCTGGAGGACACCGAAGGGCAAGAGATAGGCCCAGAGCACATCCCCGCAGCCACAGGTGGACAGCGACGAGGGAGATAAGTGCTGGCTGGATCCTCGCCAGCGACGCAGGGAGAAACGTGCCCAACAGAAGGCACGGCGTGCTCATGATTAGCTGACTCACTGGACCACACCCCACAGCCTATAAAAGAGAGTGAGTCAGCCTGCACTTTTGTGATGAACAAAAACAACTATTCCTGCATCTCAGCTTTGGCTATTCTGGACACTTGTGGTGTGTATTTTTCCGTTCTGTTAATAAAGGTTTTGGCACGCAGCTGCGGGGATTGCTGCCAAGCTCCTTATCAGACTACTTGGTTGCCTGCCAGCTTATTTTAACCTCCGACTGTCTGAATTGGGTTTATTCCTGGGGGCGGAGACAGAACATTCTCCGGCTTTTAAACAGCTCCGAGGCTCAACGTTAACTGTTCATGTTCCCGCAGTTTAAAAACGGCCGAACCAGAGCTACGCAAAAGATGCGCAGAAGTTCCCGCCATAATGAGTTGTGATACGATGTACGATGGCCCCAGTTCCCGTGTAAAAACTACGATACGCGCCTATTTCTTTCTTTGTTCTGTGGGCGCAGCTAAGCACGGTGCAGTGGATATTCCCTCGTGATCCCCACTAAACTCCGGTGCAACGCGTACCCTCACCAAACTCTTCCCGGACCCCTGGGGGTACTCGTACCACACTTTGGGAAACACTGTTCTAGACGTGAGTCCAGGAGGACACCCAAGTTGCGTGCCCCATCTACAGCTGCCGGTTTGAATCCTGGTTGTTCAAACGAGGGCGATTTGTAAATGACCGGCTTCATTTGGATTCTGAGCTGCCTTGGGGAAATCAGAAGCAATCCAATATTTGGAAACGGAAAAGATCCGGTTGGGTGACCTTACCTTTTGGATCATCACGATGTAGATTCCCGTCTGCTGGAGACCGCGGGTGTAATAGAGCAGATTCACCCAGCCCAAAAGCAAGGCGAACACCATGGGTAGCACGTATTTTTCCGTGTTTGCAAAGAACATCACGGCTGAGGCCAGGATGGCGAGTGCCTGCACAAACCTGGCAAGGGCCAGAGGGAGAAACACAAAAGAAGAGAAGAGAAGCGAAGATGATTAAAGGCCTGGAGACGAAAACATCCGAAGAACGGTTGCAGGATTTGGGATTGGCTAGTCTAGGGAAGAGAAGGACCAGGGGAGACAGGATAGCCGTCTTCCAGTATTTGAAAGGCTGCCCCCAAAGAAGAGGGAGAGGGAAAAGAACACCAAGAGCCTTGGTGGCGCAGCAGCTTAAAGTGCTGTTAAGTAACACCAGCTGCCTGCAATTACTGCAAGTTTGAATCTCACCAGGCTCAAAGTTGACTCAGCCTTCCATCCTTTCGAGGTAGGTAAAATGAGGACCCGGATTGTGGGGGCAATAAGATGACTTTGTATAAAACAAAACACCGTTTGGGGGGGGGCGAAAGCCCTACTAAGCAGGTACATACAAAAGTATGAAGGCTATTGCTTAACGCATTGTAAGCTGCCCTGAGTCTCCGGAGAAGGGCGGCATATAAATCAAACCAATTAATAAATAAATTAATTAAATAAATAAAAAAGTAGAAAGGGAAATAGGAAGGAAGGGAGGAAAAAAGGGAGGGAGGAAAGAAGGAAGGGAGGAGAAAAAGAGGGAGGGAGGGTGGAAGGAAGGAGAGAGGGAAGGAAAGAAGGAAGGAAGGATAGAATGGGGGAGGGAGCAAGGAAAGAATGTGGGAGGGAGCAAGGAAAGACAGAATCGGGGAAGGAGGGACGGATGGGGAGGAGGAAGAGGAAGGAGAGAGGGAGAGAGGAAGGAGGGAGAAAGGAAGGAGCCTGGGTGGCGCAGCAGACTAAAGTGCTGTTAACTAAGCAACAGCTGCCTGCCATTACTGCGAGTTCGAATCTCACCAGGCTCAAGGATGACTCAGCCTTCCATCCTTCCGAGGTAGGTAAAATGAGGACCCGGATGGTGGGGGCAATAAACTGACTTTGTATAAAAAAGAACAGCGCTTGGGGGGGGGTGAAAGCCCTACTAAGCAGGTACATACAAAAGTATGAAGGTTATTGTTAACGCATTGTAAGCCACCCTGAGTCTCCAGAGAAGGGGGGCATATAAATAGAACCAATAAATAAATAAAATAAATAAACCTCTTCGGCTGAAGAGGTGGTAAAAAAAATGCTTTGAAAAGCCTCTGACGATCCCAGCGGAGTTGCCTGATCGTCAGAGAGGCTTTTCAAAGCGTTTTTTTCTGCAACCTCTTCGGCCAAAGAAGTTATAGAAAATATGCTTTGAAAAGTTTTTTTTTTAAAAAAAAGTTGGCCACGCCCACCCAGTCACATTAAACCCCCCCCCACCAAGCCACGCCCACAGAACCGGTAGGAACAAATTTTACATTTCACCCCCATTCTCCAAACCACCTGAAAGCAGGACAAGAAACAATGGATGGAAACTAATCGGGGAGAGAAGCAACCTGGAATTAAGGAGAGATTTCCTTACAATTAACCAGTGGAACAGCCTGCCACCAGAAGCTGTGGGTGCTTCATCACTGGAGATTTTAAAGAAAATACTGGACAGCCATTTGTCTGAAATGGTATAGAGCAGTGGTGGTTAACCTTTTTGCCGTTGCACGCCAAAAGCGAGGGGCAGCGGGGGGAGCTCGCACACGTGCCCTCACCCATAATTCAATGCCCCCTGGTACCCCGCCCACCCGTGCATGTGCGCACAACCCCCCCACTCCCTATTTTTGGGCCTAGCGGGCCTATCTGAAGCCTCTGGAGAGCAAAAACGGCCTTCCTCACCCGCCAGGAGGCTCTCCAGAGGCCAGAAACGGCCGATTTCCCAACTTCTGTTAGGCCCAGAAGGCCCGTTTTTTGCCGTCCCCAGATTCTAGAAGCTTTTCTGGAGGCTGGGGAGGGCGAAAACGTCCTTTCCCTCCCCCCACCCTGGAGGCCCTCCGTAGAATCCTGGGAGGGGAGGCGTGGGCAAGGCCAGCTGAAAATCAGCTGGCCGGCGTGCACATGCACACTGGGCAACGGCTCACATGTCCGAAAATATGGCTCCGCGGGCCACCTGTGGCACGCGTGCCATAGGTTCGCCATTATGGGTATAGAGTCTTCTGCTTGAGCTGGGGGTTGGACTAGATGACCTCCAAGGTGCCTTCCAACTCTGATGTTCTTTTACTACCGGTTCTGTGGGCATGGCTTGGTGGGTGTGGCAGGGGAAGGATACTGCAAAATCCCCATTCCCACCCCACTCCGAGGGACGGATACTGCAAAATCCCCATTTCCTCCCGATCAGCTGGGACTCGGGAGGCAGAGAATACCTGGGGGCGGGGCCAGTCAGAATTTTTACTACGGGTTCTCCGAACTACTCAAAATTTCCGCTACCGGTTCTCCAGAACTGGTCAGAACCTGCTGAAACCCACCTCTGATTATACATTATCTCAGTGATGGCGAATCTTTTCAGCACCGAGGGTTAGGGTTAGGGTTAGGGTACACCGAGGGGCCAAACCGGAACGTGCGTGCATGTGTGGAGTACCGGAAACCCAAAGACCAGCTGGCCGGTGCGCGTATGCCTGTTTTTTGGTCGATTTGAGCTGTTTTTCGGACCGTTTTCAGGGTGTTCTTTGGGGGCATTTTCAGGCTGTATTTTGGGCGTTTTGGGCCATTTTTTGGCGCTCCAGCACCCGTGAAGACCAGCTGCATGCCAGCTGCACTGGAAGAGCAGCTGGTGACGGCTCGTGTGCCGTAGGTTCGCCAACACGGTTATATCTAATCCTTTCAGAAAAACAGCAACGTATACGCACGTACAGGAATATCTCGAAGCAACTGTCCACTAGAAGACTTTTCCAAGAGAAGCGTCTCCTCCAGAAGTAAAAACTCTAAAAGGGAATAAATAGGGAGAGAAAAATCAGAATGTTGCATTGTGAGGAGGATCTGGGAAGGGGTGTGCAAGACCCAGTTCACGCTGGCCGGTTGTTACTTTGAGGGGCGATTGTGCAAAGGCTCTTGGGAGTGGAGCTGAGCTATTTTCACCAAGCGTGCCAATCTGCTGTGCCACGGCTTGTGTCATGGTGTGGTGGCAGCAGTGTATTCAGATAAGTGGTTCTGTTGTGGCCCGTCGGCCGTCAAGCCCTCCGGCAGCCGAATCAGAGGAGGAGGAGGAGAAGGCATAGGAGTCAGGACCAGCATCAAGGCAACCTGAGAGCTCCGAGGGGGAAGAGGGAATGGAGCTGGCAGAGAGAGAGAGAGAGACGGAGGCGGAGCCTGAGCTGTCCGTCAGCCCTCAGATGGAGAGTCAACAGCCCCCAGGTCTGGAGGTGGCTGATGAGGAAGAGGAGGAACAGCTGGGTCCAGTGCCTGACACGGGGATGCATGGAAGGCAGAGGAGAGGAGAGCAGTGGAAATCTATGGGCTGGTTCTTGGGATAGAAGAGCCACTGCTGCCAAAGAAGCCCCACCCCTAGCTCTGGGGATAAAAGGGGGCAGAGATGAATAGATGAGGCAGACAACTATTCATCTTCCAGCCGGAAGGACTTGTTAGCCTGCTGAGAGAGAGAGAGATGTTTTGCTGGTGCTCCTAATAAAGGGAACAATTAGGTAACTACAAAGGATTTGTCGTGTTTTGGAGCCAGATCAGAACAGACCCCTGGTCACATATCAATGGCAGAAGTACAAGGGAGCCCTCATTTTATGACCACTATAGGGATCGGAACATTTGTTGTTAAACAGTGAGGTTGTTAAGCGAGACACCTCATGTGTGCAATTTGCCACTTTCCCGGCTGACTTCCCCATTGAGTTTGCTTGTGAGAAGGTGGCTGGGAAAGTCACAAATGGAGATCATGTGACCAGGGGTGAAATCTAAAATTTTTCCCTACCGGTTCTGTGGGTGTGGCTTAGTGGGGGGGATGTCCTGTGACTGAGTGGGCGTGGCCAATTCGATGTCACTCACAGCCAGGCCCACTCAGTCACTGACCACCCCCCCACCAAGCCACACCCACAGAACCTGCTAGGAAAATGTTTTTAATTTCTATTCTGCCGCCCGCTCGCCATCCATTCGCCACCTGTTTGCTGCTCACTGCCCACTCGCCCTTCGCCTTGGATCAGGGGTCGGGGCCCAGGGATATGCCATTCCCCGAGGCCCCGGAGCCACCTGCTCGCTGCCTGCCTCAACCGGGTTGGGGAATGCACCATGGTGCATCCCTGGGCTCCGGCCCCTGATCCAAGGCGAAGGGCGAGTGGGAGATGAGCGGGCAGCAAGTGGGCAGCAGCTCCAGGGCAAGGCCAGAGTCTCTTTCTGGGTGCGTCGCTTCTGCCTGTTGTGCCACTTCCTGAAGCTGGCTGCGGAGCAACTGGACTTTTTGATTTTTCTCTGAAGACCTTTCACTTCTCATCGAAGAAGCTTCTTCAGCTCTGACTGGATGGTGGGGAAGGGAAGGATTTATACTCCTTGCAAATACTGGTCATTTGCATCCTTGGTTGTTAAACGAATGGTTGTAAAACAAGGGCTACCTATATAAAAAATGCATGTGTGGTCAGAGGAGCTGTAAACAAAAAGGGAGCATCCTACCTGAGCTACGAAGAGATAAATGCCACCAATTAAAATGACTACAGCTCCAAGAAGTCTTAATAAGTTCTGGAATGTCACTGTTGTTGGAACAAGAGGCTGTAAAAAGAGGAAGAGAGTAGGCTAAGAACAGGGACTATGGCACTGAGAAGATGGCATATCCTTCAGAGCGGTGTCCCTCAACCTTGGCAGCTTTAAAATGGGTGAACTTCAGCTCCCAGAATCCCCCAACCACCCATGCTTTAAGAGGGGTGGACTTCCACTTCCAGAATTCCCCAGCCAGCATGCTTTAAGAGGGGTGGACTCCAACTCCCAGGATCCCCCAGCCAGCCTCCTTTAAGAGGGGCGGACTTCCACTCCCAGAATTCCCCAGCCAGCCATTTACACTCATTTACAAAGAGATGAATTCTTTCTGCACATTCATCCAAGTCATTGATGCACAGGACCAAGATCCTCCTCTCAAAGCTTCCCTCCTCTCTGGAGTGATCTCCTCCCCAGGTACACTCATGTAGCTCCCTGGGCGTCTATCAGTAGTATGATTTATATTTTAGCATTTTATGCAAGAGATTATCATGAGATAAAGTTTGGAGGCATTGCGGTGATCCAGATAAACTATATCTAGACTATATCTACTAAGTTAAGAATTCTACTAAAGTTGTTGAAATTAGTCTCGCATGATTTACTTATAACAAAGCCATGTTGGCTCCTGTGAATTGTAGCAGGGCTTCCAAACATATTAATATCCAAACACATCAATAAAACCAGGGGTGGAATTCAACTGGTTTGGAGAGGTTCGGGCGAACCAATGATCAGCTGGCCCCGCCCACCCACCCAGGGGTGAAATGCTCCTGGTTCGGACTGGATAGCCCGATCCGGTAGCAATGGTGGCAGGTGGTTCAGAGAACCGGTAGCAAAAATCCCTGCCCCCCCCCCATGCCCAGCTGAGCCGCTCAATCATCAGAGGCTTTTTTTTAATTTTTAAAAGGAATTTTTCTACAACCTCTTCGGCTGAAAAAATGCTTTTAAAAGTTTTTTTTTAAAAAAAGCCTCTGATGATCGTGCGGCTCAAGTCCGAGGCTTTTAAAAGCATTTTTTTTTCTCAGCCGAAGAGGTTGTAGAAAAAGTGTTTTTAAAAGAAAAAAAAAACCTCTGACAATCAGGCAACTCAGCTGGGATTGTCAGAGGCTTTTAAAAGAAAAAAAAAAGCCTCTGCCAATCAGGCAACTCAGCTGGGATCGTCAGAGGCTTTTAAAAGCATTTTTTTTACAACCTCTTCGGTCGAAGAGGTTGTAGAAAAAATGGTTTTAAAAGTTAAAAAAAAAAGTTGGCCACGCCCATCCAGTCACATTACCACCACCACCACCACCAAGCCACGCCCACAGAACCGTTAGTAACCAATTTTACATTTCACCCCTGCACCCACCCCCACTCTATCCTGTCCTATATTTTCTTCTTTCTGGCTCAGCTGATTCGCGCCGCACAGCTGATTTCCACACCTCCACTGTTCTACTTACTGGGGCTGCCTTAGAAGGTTCAAATTGTATTTTGAATGTTGCGCGCAAGTATGTTAGGCGCGCGCATATGTGCACAAAGCATGCGCTCACCAAATCAGTTGCTAAACCGGTTGCAGCCCACCATTGAACACAAGTCCATCCGCCTTTGGAAAAATATTCTTATTTTGGACTGATACTGTTAATAGTTTGTTTAAGTGTTTTATCCTTCTTTTTTCCCCAGAGTTCAATACAGGTAGTCCTAGACTTACAACAGTTCATTTAGTAACCATTCAAAGTTACAACAGCTTTGACTTGTCATCATTTCACACTTACGATCTTGGTCACGTGAACAAAATTGACATCCTCATGGTCACGTGAAAAAATTGACATCAGCTTGGCAACTGTCTCATATTTATGACCGTTGCTGTGTCCCAAGGTCCCTGTGATCCCTTTTTGTGACCTTCTGACAAGCAAAGTCAATGGGGAAGCCAGATTCACTTACTAACGTATCAACTGCAGTGATTCCCTTAACAACTGTGGTAAGGAAAAGTTGTAAAATGGGTCAAAACTCACTTAACAAAGTACATTTTGGGCTCAATTGTGGTTGTAAGTCAAGGACTATCAGTAGTATTCTCCCTTTTTTGAGAGAGAGAGTTCAGTTGGATTTACAGAAAGGGACTAACTCAAATTCACCCCCTTCTCTTTACCAAAAGCATCCATTTGTTTAAAAAATAGTTACCTCACCATTTAGAGGCCGGTAATAAGCAGTGCCTGTGTAGATGAGCATGAAAATCAGGTGGAGGAATAAACTGAAGAAAAACCTTTTTCTAATGAAAGATTCCCACTTGTGCTGAAGTAGCTTGTTCAAAGGCTCCAGAGCCACCATTTTGTACCGGTTCTGTGGAGGGAAAATGTCATAAAATTGTGGAGTTTCTGGTGTCCAAATGGAGTCAGAAACACTGACACAGTTTTATATAAATAAATATATTTATTTATACAACTATATATACAGCAAACAAGATAGTCAGGCAAACAGGAGCATCATGAGGTAAATCGACACAGCAGGAGCATCATGAGGTAACAGTGGTGAATATCTGTAGCTCGGGTGTAGGAGGAGGGTGAAAGTTCGTTTTCCAAGCTTATGGGTTGGTTTCCGAATGTTTCATTACCAGGCTCGGTAATATCTTCAGCAGAATTTAGGAGAATTCTTTACTCCGCTGAAAATGTTGCCAGGCCTGATAATGAAACGTTCAGAAACCAGCCCCCAAGCTCAGAGAAAGAACCTTCACCCTCATCATGAGGTAAATCAACACAGCAGGAGCATCATGAGGTAAAAATCTACACAGCAGTAGCATCGTGAGGTAAAAATCTACACAGCAGGAGCATCATGAAGTAAAAGTCTACACAGCAGGAACATTATGAGGTAAAAATACACAGCAGAAACATCATGAGGTAAATCAGGGATGTCAAACTTGTGACATGTTGTCATATGACATGTCGCAACTTTTCCTCCCTTTGCTAAAATGGTGGTGGGCGTAGCCAGCATGTGACATCTGGCCTGCGGGCTGTGAGTTTGACACCTCTGAGGTAAATCAACACAGCAGGAGCATTATGAGGTAAATCGACACAGCAGGAGCATAATGAGGTAAATCGATACAGCAGGAGCATCATGAGGTAAATCAACACAGCAGGAGCATAATGAGGTAAATCGACATAGCGGGAATATCTTGAGGTAAACCACAGAGCAAACAGGGCACACAGAAAAAAAGCGGGGGAAATGGAAATACCTTCACTATACCCAAAACAACCAATCACAACGCAGATTGCCTCTTGCAGGAGCACTCTCCAAACAATCAACCACAACTGTGAGTCCTGGCTCACGGCATAACCCCACTGCTCCAGCTACTAAATTGTTAAATATGTTAACAGAGAAGTAAGGGAGATTCAAAGCTCTATGCTCTCAGTTAGTAGTGTTCAATCCCCACTAGACTACAGGTCTCCAAAGTGGTCAAAATTGAACCCCAAGATGAAGTGTTTGGAGACCCCTCTGTTGTGTTAGGTTGCTGAAGTGTTGGGAGACACTCTCTAGATATAACTCCTGAAATTTCAAGCCAGACCAGTATGGATAAAACATTGAATTTATCTAAACACCCACATTTAGAGACTGGACAAAGATAATATTGTCCTTTATTTGCAAGGCAGTTTAAAGAAAATTAAAAGAATAAAATACCGTATTCATTTTTTTAAAAAAAGAACCTGAACCACCTTTTTCAGAAAGGGTTTTGCCCAAAAAGAGGAAGGAAAAAAAGAGGAAGGAGAAAAGGAGGGAAGGAAGGAAAGGAGGAACAAAAAAGGGAAAGGAGGAAAAGGAAGGGAGGGAGGAGGAAGGAGAAAAAGAGAAAAAAGAGAGAGGGAGGAAAGAAGGAGGAGGAGAAAGAGGAAAAGAAGAAGGAAAAGTGCAGAAAAGATCTTGAGAAGAGCCATTCTTGACTGGACCCACTCACTGGAGTGTTGCTGCTGTAGGCCAGGATCTCCAGCACTGAGTTTTCCTCACAGCTGTCGATGGAGGTCAAGTCATAGAGGGAGATGTGGATGGGACCATAGGTCCACTCAGTGAACTTGCGCGAAAGATGCTGGAACTTGGGGTCCTTCATCTCTCGGTGGAGCATGTGCTTGAGGATCTGGAGAGACCAAAATAGTTGAGTTAGTGACAGGAGTGTTTCTAGAGGTCAAGTCAAAATGATCTCCATATTCAGCCATCCTGTTGACATTTTTGACCTTCTTGGAGACACCTCTGATAACTAAGCTACGTAATCAAGAAAACTTCTCCTCAGACATGACTCTCTATGGACTTTTGTCCTCTTGCACCTGACTTCATCTACCAGCTTTTTTCTCTTCTTTGTCTCCAAGATCAAGAAGATGTGAGAAACCACAATGAAGTCAAGGGGACACAAACACCACAACAAGTCATACAAATAATACGATTGTGTACAGGGACGTCCTCGGCTTACAACCACAACGGAGCCCCCGAATTTCCACTGCTAAGCAAGACAGTTGTTCACTGAGTTTTGCCTCATTTTACGACCTTCCTTGCCACAGTCGTTAAGCAAATCACTGCAGCTGATAAGTTAGTAACCCAGTTGTTAAGTGAAACTGGCTTCCCCATCAACTTTACTTGTCCGAAGGTCACAAAAGAGGATCACATGACCCCGGGACACCGCAATCATCATAAATATGAATCAGTTGCCAAACATCTGAATTTTGATCGTGTGACCACAGGAATGCTGCAACGGTCGTAATTGTGAAAAATGGCCTTAATTCTTCAGTGCCACTGTAACTTCAAATGATTGAGGGGTCCTTGGTGCTCTCTGAGGTTGACGAAGGACCACGCATTTCAACCCTGAGCTACAAATATTCTCTGTTATTGGTACTTCAAATGGTTCCTAAGCAAATGGTTGTAACTCGAGGACTACGTATCTTGGCGAGGAGGGAGATTACCTCGACTTTCCCAGTTTTGGCAGCCAGCTTCAAAGGAGTCAGCTTTTTCAGGTTGACAATCTCTTCCAATTTGCAGGAACGGTCAATCTCGGCCCCTTTCATCAAGATCATGTCGTACATGTTGATCACGAGCTCGGTGTTCTTCTCCGTGTCATTGGCCACCATCACCAGCGCATGGAGGACGGTGTTGCCCATGGAATCCTGTTCCGTCAGCCTGGCCTTCTGGTGAGGGTTATCCAGGAGGTACATAACCACCTCTGGCTGGTTGGTACAAGCAGCCAGGGAGAGAGGAAGTTCACCTGGAAGAGAGAGGATGATGGGCCACGGTGGCATTGAGCATCTAAATCAGAGGTGTCTAACCTTGGCCACTTGTAAGACATGTGGATTTCAATTCCCAGAATTCCCCAGCCAGCAAGCCTATTGAGTGACCAAGGTTGAAGTCCACAGGTCCTTAAATCTTGTGGACTTCAACTCCCAGAATTCCCCAGCCAGCAGGTCTATTGAATGACCAAGGTTGAAGTCCAGAGGACTTTAAATCTTGTGGATTTCAACTCCCAGAATTCCCCAGCCAGCAAGTCTTTGAGTGGCCAAAGTTGAAGTCCACAGGTCTTTAAGTCACCCATGCTGGCTGGGGAATTCTGGGAGTTGAAGTCCACCCATCTTAAAATTGCCAAGGTTGAGAGACAATGGAATAATGGCTCCAAGTAGCTCTCAACTTACAACCACAATCAAGCCCAAAATTTCTTGCTAAACAAGATAGTTGTTAAGAGCCTGGATAGCTCAGCAGACTAAAAGCATTGTGATTAACACCAGCTGTCTACAATTACTGTAAGTTCGAATCTCACCAGGCTCAAGGTTGACTCAGCCTTCCATCCTTTCTAACGTAGGTAAATTGAGGATCCAGTTTGTGGGGGCAATAAACTGACTCTGTATAAATATACAAAAGTATGAAGGCTATTGCTTAACGCATTGTAAGCCACCCTGAGTCTCTGGAGAAGGGCGGCATATAAATCAAATTTAAATAAATAAATAAAATATAAATAAATAAATAAATAAATAAATAAATGTGAATCTTGCCCCATTTTGCTACCAATTTTGCCACCGTTGTTAAGTGAATCACTGCAATTGTTCAGTTAGGAATTCACTAAGTGAATCTGGCTTGCCCATTGACTTTGCTTGTCAGAAGGACGCAAAAGGAGATCATGAGACCCCAGGACACAGTGACCGTCATAAATATGAACCAGTTGGTAAGTATCTAAATTTTGATCACATGACCATGGGGATGCTGTAACGGTCGTAAGTGTGAAAAATGGTCATAAGTCCCTTTTTTCAGTGCCATTGTAGCTTTGAACTGTGACTAAATGAACGATTATAAGTCGAGGACTACTTGAAAATCAGCCAAAATATCCCCCCTCCCACCCTTATTCTAGCTTTAAGGAGAACATCTTACCCAATTTTACCCATTCTCAGAAATTCAAAACTTTTCCAACTAAAATGGTACCTCAATAAAGGTAAAAGGTAAAGGTTCTCCTCGCACATACGTGCTAGTCGTTCCCGACTCTAGAGGGCGGTGCTCATCTCTGTTTTAAAGCTGAAGAGCCAGCGCTGTCCGAAGACGTCTCCGTGGTCATGTGGCCGGCACGGAATCCTATTACCCTCCCACCAAAGGTGGTCCCTATTTTTCTACTTGCATTTTTTACCTACTTTCGAACTGCTAGGTTGGCAGAAGCTGGGACAAGTAATGGGAGCTCACCCCATTACGCGGCACTAGGGATTCGAACAGCTGAACTGCCGACCTTTCGATCGACAAGCTCAGTGTCTTAGCCACTGAGCCACCACCTTCCTTCCTCAATATTCATTGTTAATTGATTCATTGCTAATTGGTACCTCAATACTCATTGTTAATTGATTCCAGGAGCTGTGATGAGTACCAAGAAGAAAATAACAAACAAATTTTTCCCGTAAGGAATAATGGAATGAATCACAACGCCACCGACACCTACAAGTTTTCTCTTGTGAATGACGACCAAACAAATGACGAATACAAATTTTGTGTTAAAATGTGTTGAGTACTGAATTCGATGAAAAAACTCATTTAGTAAATGAGTAAAAAACTTTACTCATTTTCATGTAAAAAACTCACACGGCTTTTAAAAACTTCGCTTCGCCCTCAAAACCACTGTGGGTACCTCTCTGTGGAATGAAACCTGAGTTTTCTCCTGCTGTCATACCAAAATAAAAGTAGGCCCCTTTGTGGTGCGGCTGGAAGAAACGGCCAGAAGCCTTCACATGGACATCAGCCTCGTTCTCCACCAGGATCTTCACAAGATCTAAATTCCTCTTCTCAATGGCAATGTGGAGGGCTGTATGGCCTGCAGAGAAGGGGAGAAATGGCACCGGAGAAAGATGGAAGGCTTTATCAGGGGTGTCCAAAATTTAGATTAGGAGTCAGCAACCTGCAGCTCTGGAGCCGCATGTGGCTCTTTCACCCCTCTGCTGTGGCTCCCTGTCACTTAAAATATGCATCACAACCGCCACTGTGCGACACCTGTTGGCACGTGATTTATTGAGCTTTTCAACCCCCGGTCGGCCAACCATGGATAAATCCAAGAAAAGAAAAGTTTCAGAAGAAAACAGAATGTTTAATTCAGCTACATATCCTAGTTTTGTGGCCGCTCAAGAAATAGTCAGTCTCCTGGTGTTTTGTGGCTCCCAGTGTTTTCTTTTCTGTGGGAAATGGGTCCAAATGGCTCTTTGAGTGTTTAAGGTTGCAGACTCCTGGTTTAGATCAAAACAGTCAAGATGGCAGCCGCCATAGGGCCATGAAGAAGAACCAAGAGGAAGAAGAAGAACCAAGATGAAGAGGAAGGAGGAGGAGGTGGCAAGCGAGTAGGAAGGAAGGAAGGAAGGAAGGAAGGAAGGAAGGAAGGAAGGAAGGAAGGAAGGAAGGAAGGAAGTTCCAATGTATCCCAACTAAAGATCTCCTTCCAGCCACCCCACCCTAGAAAACAGAGTCCTCCACTCTCAACGTCCCATGAAGGAGCCTTACCTTTGTAGTAGCTGTCAGTGCAAGCGGTGTTGATCAAAGACTTGGGGTTCTGGGTCTCCTTGTCTATCTTCAAGAGCTCCGAGATTGTGGGGTTCTGCCCGTCTTTCAAATGGAGCAAGGCCTTCATCAAACAGGTCTTGCCTGTCTTCCCATCTGGAAGAAAGAAGTCCAGGGAAGGAAGCTTGGGTGATGCCCGCCCCGTCTTCCATCTTCCTAAAGCGGTGTTTCTCCACGTTGCCCACCTGAAGATGGGTGGACGTCAACTCCCAGAATTCATTGGGATTGCCCTGTCAGTGTTGGTGGGAATGTTCTTGGTGGTTCCTTGATTAGGTTGGGGATTAATGTAGGCCCCTATATATAAACAGAGAGCAAATCTCATACTCCCTTCTAGCACTGATGATGTTACCTAGCTGGGTCACAAAACATCTGCAAGGAAACCGCTAAGCTGAGAGAGCACCAAGGGCCGCACTCTTCTGTTGGTAGTTTTATGAAGCTTATCCGTTTTTTGCACTGATGTACATAAAGGCACGAGAGACAGCAAGACGTGATTACCTCTATATTTAGTGTCGGTGAGATAGCTGGACGTTTTCCGCAGATAATCACTTAAGCCGTTAAGCAGTTCAGGATCTCCCGCAACCACGGCTCGAAAAATACGGTCCCTGTCGAAGCGATTTGGATCATCCGGTCTGCAGAAGAGAAAGGAAAAGGATCCAGGCGGGATTCGATCCTACAGTCCTCTGGTCGGCCCATTTGCTCTCTAAAGTGAATACAGCTCACCCGCTGGAATCCACACTGTATATCGGACATTAACACGATTGAGTTGGTCCAGAGGTATTTTACGAGAAGAGTCCTCCGCTCCTCTACACACAATAGATTCCCTTATGCCAGCGGTCACCAACCTTTCAGATACCAGGGACTACTAAATTCATAATTTTAAATCCCGCGGACCACTAATATGATCTGTCTAATGACCGGCTGGGTGGCTGTGGCTAGGTAGTCATGTGACTGGATGGGCGTGGCCAACTTGATGTCACTCATGTCAAAGGGTGCCTCACCGGCCTCTACACACCCCTCCCCTCCCAGACACTCCTCACCTGCCCACCTGGGCTCCTTAGGGCCCCAACAGGAAGCAGTTGTTAGAGCTAAGCAGCCGCCATGAGAAAGAGTTGGCAAAACAGCTCAGTTCAAATTGGATCTGGCCAAGAAGGAGGTTCAGGGGAAGCACCTCACTGAGGACTACCAGCATAGGCTTTCCAAGCAGAGGGAAGACCTGCAGGAGTGCAAGGCCAGGTACCGGCGCCTGGAGGCTCAGCGGGCTGAGATGGTCAACCAGTTCCAGGCCATGATGCAGTCCCACTGGAACAAGGCCCTCTGGCTCTTCTCCACCAGCGGTACTTCCCTCCAGTCTTCGCCCAAAGGCCCACACCAGGAGGCTGAAGCAGACCCCAAGTCAGAATTTCTGCCCCCCTGGTCAGCACCTGGAATGCTCTACCTGAGTCCGTTGTTACATCCTCAGACCCCCACAGCTTCAACCTCAAACTGTCTACTGTGGATCGCACCCACAGGTGGAATTCAGCCAGTTTGAACCAGTTCTGGTGAACTGGTAGTTACTGCCAACAGATGGGCCTGCCCTCCTGCCCTGGCGCTATCCCATCTTATACAATTGTTGTGTTTTTGACACAGCACGCATGTGCGTAAGGCACACGCAAGAGCGAAGCTAGCCCGTCCTATACAATTGCCGTGTTTTTGATGCGCATGTACGTGTGAAGCCCACCTCTGACCTCACCCCATTCCTAAGAGGTCTGTAAAGGGGGGGTGCATAAGCGCACCAGTGTGCCTACCATCCCTGTCCTACTGTCCCTGTTGTGGCCCGTCAGCGGCCTGTGTAGATTGTAACTGATTACAACGAGGAGGCTGGTGTGGTGCTGCGCCAGCAACCTGTGCAGCAGGTGCTCGAGTCGGACCGTGAGGAGGCTGGAGAAGATGTGGTGCCAGAGGCGGGGATTCAGCCAGGGCCTTCAGAACCTCCAGAAGCTTCTTTAAGTGAAAAGGAAGAAGAGGAGGAGCCTCTTCTCAATGCACGGGTACGCAGAGCTGCCAAAAGTCAGGAGTGGCTCCTCAGGAGAAGGTCTCCTCGAGAGTAAGGCTTGGGGTTAATTGGCCACTCCCTTAGCCTATTTAAGAAGGAACACCACTTGCAGCAAACTGTAGGGAACAACTTTAGTTCACTCTCCTTCGCGTCTGGATTCTCTGCAAAATTGCTTCTGGGCTTTCTGCCAACTGTGATTACCTTATCTTAGAATTCTGGTAGGCTGTTAAGACAGTTTATTAACAGCCTTTGGTTAATAAAGACTGAGTTATTTGAGTAAAATAAGATTTGTATAGAGTTTGTGTATGCTGCGTTCTTTGGGGTCCATAGCTGGGGCAGAACAGTCCCCATTTATCTGTACTTACTTCCCTTGTTTTTTTTTTATTGAAAAAGTTTTACAAATACAAATTTTTCCCCCTTTTCCCCTCCCCTTCCCCTCCCTAACCTTCCCTAACCCTTCCCTCCCCTCCCTTGACTTCCCAAGGTGAAATCCAAATCCATATCATATCATGCAATTCCCCCCACCTATTCTGGCCCCTCTCTATACTATAAATTTCTACATCACATTCAACTAAAAGCTATCTGATACTTCCTTGTTTGATATTTATTCTGCACAGTCTATCCATTTCTTCCATTCCCACACAAAAGTTTCTTGAGTCCGGTCTTTTAAATATGCTGATATCTTTGCCATTTCTGCAAAACTGGCCACCTTCAAAGTCCATTCTTCAATAGTAGGTAAAACATCTTTTTTCCAGTATTGACCAATCAATAACCTAGCTGCTGTAACCATATATAATATCAGTTCTGTTTCACTTACTTCCCTTGTTTATGTTGATACTTATGCCTGCTATCTTGTACATGTTTGACCAAACAAACAAACAAACAAACAAATACATAAATACATAAATAATAATGAAAGGAAGGAAGGAAGGAAGGAAGGAAGGAAGGAAGGAAGGAAGGAAGGAAGGAAGGAAGAAAGAAAGAAAGAAAGAAAGAAAGACAGACCACGGACCAGGGGTGAAATACTACTGGTCTGGACTGGTTCAGATAACTGGTAGCAATGGCAGCTCTGCCCACCTGCCCAGTCGTTGTTACTTCCTTACTTTTAACCAGGAAGTAACCTTTTTTTACCCTCTGTGCATGCACAGGATGTGCCCATTCAGAGAACAGTCTCAGGCTGACATTGGTTTGAGGGCTGGCCCAAATGTAAAGCAATGAAGACTTTTGTTTTGTGATCTTATTATTGGACAGGTGTTTTTTTATTTCTCTGAGCCATAGCAAAATAATGTGACCGTCCCTGCCTGCCAAATTCTAAGTTGTTGGACAAGACACACAAGAAAAGGGAGGTGGGGAGAGATGAGGAATCAAGCAGCTTGGGACACCCCACTTCATAAAAGCCCAAGTTGGGATATAAACAGTTTAAGAATTCTTGACACAATCGTTGCCAATCAGTTAAAGCTGAGAGATGGTCACATATGTTTATTTCTGAATAGATTGCATTTGTTTTCTGTAATTGTGAGAGCCAATTTGGACTAGCGATTAAGGCACCAGGCTAGAAAGCAGGAGACTGTAAATTCTAGTCCCATTTTAGATATGAAAGCCGGCTGGATAACTTTGGGCCAATCACCAGGAGATTATGAGTTCTAGTCCTGGCTTAGGCATGAAAACCAACTGGGTAACTTTGGGTCAATCACCAGGAGACACTGAGTTCTAGTCCTGGTTTAGGCATGAAAGCTGGCTGGGTGCTTTTGGGCCAATCACCAGGAGACGGTGAGTTCTAGTCCCATTTTAGACATGAAAGCCAGCTGGATAACTTTGGGCCAATCACCAGGAGACACTGAGCTCTAGTCCCGCTTTAGGCATTAAAGCCAACTGGGTAACTTTGGGTCAATCACTAAGAGATACTGAGTACTAGCCTCCTTTTGGGCCAATCACCAGGAGCCGGTGAGTTCTAGTCCCACTTTAACCATGAAAGCTGGCTCATAGCATATAGATTAATAAAGTTGGAAGATTAATAATAGGTTAATAAGGTTAATAATAGGTTGGAAGGCTCGGTGCCTTTGTGCCAATCACCAGGAGATGGTGAGTTCTAGTCCTGCCTTAGGCACGAAAGCTGGTTGGGTGACTTTGGGCCAGTCCCTCTCTCTCTCAGCCCACCCCAACAGTGTGATGGTTGTGGGGAAAATAGAAAGAGGAAGGTACCTCGGATGAGTTCACCGTCTTGAGTTATTTGTAAAAATAACAAAGGCAGGAAACAAATGATAAAAACAAATAATTGTGTCATGCATTGCTTGTAGGCCATCTAATCCAAGATTCTCGCCTGGACTACTGTAATGCTCTCTACATGGGGCTCCCCTTGAGGAGCACCTGGAGGCTCCAACTGGTACAGAATGCGACCGCGCAGGTGATCGTGGGGGCGACGTGGCGCTCTCATGTAACACCTCTCCTGTGCGAGCTGCACCGGCTTCCGGTGGTCTTCTGGGTGCGCTTCAAAGTATTAGTTCTCATCTTTAAAACGCTCCATGGCTTAGGGCCTGAGTATCTATGAGACCACCTTCTGTCACCGATAACCTCCCACCGGCTAATGTGCTCCCACAGAGAGGGACTCCTCAGGGTGCCATCAGCCAAGCAATGTCAACTGGTGGCCCCCAGGGGGAGAGCCCTCTGGGACGAGCTACCCCCAGGGTTACGACTGATCCCGGACCTCCGTACTTTCTGCAAGGCCCTGAAAACTTTTCTATTTCAGCAAGCCGGGCTGGCTTAAAAATTTATTTAACGGATTAATTTTATGGGTAAGGGGTTTTAAATTGGGGAATGTTTTAAATTATTTTAATTTTCATATTGCATGTATTTTAATTTTGGCTGTTCACCGCCCTGAGTCCTTCAGGAGAAGGGCAGTATACAAATTTAATAAATAATAAGCCCAAATCCAATATTCCTGCACCGGACCACAAGGCAACCCATGAACCTTTGACAGAGATCAATGCAAAAGTTCTTTCTGGTGGTGAAATTCTGCAAAATAATTCTCACTGGTATCAGTGATAAATAACTTACGTGACGAGTCCTGGCCGGTAATTCAGATTCACCCGAACCCGGGGGGAGGGAGGGGCTTCCTTCTGGAAAGGGGTCTCCAAGGGTGGCGGTCCATACTCCGCCCCAGCTGCCCCCTTCGTGGCTGCGTTCGGATCCTCTCCAAGGCCATCATCCGTTTCCAGGACAAACGGGGATTTCTTCATCATCCAGGTTGGGAAGCTGTCAGGTTGACAATGGCAAATGGGACAAGGGCTGACCCAGACAGCTGGCAAAACTGGACCAAGGGGGGTGGGTGGGTTGTGGGGAAGGGGTTGGGTTAGATATGGGGATCGGGGAGGGTCAATCCGCCTTCTTTCAGGAGAAGAAGAGGTTGTAAAACTGACAAGCACACAGAATGGAGGAGGAGGAGGAGGAGAGGCAATATAAATAATCCTCAACTTACAACCATTCATTTAGTGACCATTTGAAGTTACAATGGCACTAATTTACGACTGTTTTTCACACTTATGACCATTACAGCATCTATGTGGTCATCTGATCAAAATTCGCAACTGGCTTCTGTTTGGAATGGAATAGAAAGGAATAGAATGGGATGGGATGGGATGGGATGGGATGGGATGGGATGGGATGGGATGGAATGGAATGGAATGGAATAGAATAGAATAGAATAGAATAGAATAGAATAGAATAGAATAGAATAGAATAGAATAGAATAGAATAGAATAGCAGAGCAATAAGAATAAAAAATGGAATGGAATGGAATGGAATGGAATGGAATGGAATGGAAAAGAAAAGGAGAGGAGAGGAGAAGAGAAGAGAAGAGAAGAGAAGAGAAGAGAAGAGAAGAGAAGAGAAGAGAAGAGAAGAGAAGAGAAGAGAAGAGAAGAGAAGAGAAGAGAAGAGAAGAGCAATAAGAATAAAAAATAGAATAGAAAATGGAATAGAATAGAATAGAATCTTATACCATTTTAATTTATGATGGTTACAGTGTCCTGGGGTCACATGACCCATTTTTTGTGACTTTCTAACAAGCAAAGTCAACAAGGAAAATCCAGGTGCACTTAACAACCATGGGACTAACATAACAACTTCGGTGATTCACTTAACGACTGGGGCCAGCAAGGTCGTCAGATGGGGTAAAGCTCGCTAAACAACTGTCCTTCTTAGCAACAGAAATTCTGGGCTCACTTGTGGTCGTAAGTCGAAGACTACCTGTAATAGGGCAAAAGACTGTCAAACCATTTCTGAACTGTCCAAATTTAGAATTTTCCGGAAGAAGGAGAAAGACAGGAAAGAGGACAAGGAGGGTGTGAGAGCCAGGAAATATTTTGCACAACCGGAGTTGTGAGCCCATTGTGTTCTTTCCGGGATCAGGGAATCCTTTGCAGAGTCATTCATGCTTTGGCCATCTCTTGGCTGGATTACTACAATGCGCTCTTTGTGGAGCTGCCCTTGAAGAGTACGCAGAAGCTGCAGCGGGCTTAAAAGGCAGCAAGGATATCGTTCCTTCAAAGCCACATTGGCTGCCAAACGTAATGGTGAAATCCAAATTTTTCTACTACCAGTTCTGAGGGTGTGGCTTGGTGGCCGTGGTGTGGATTTGTGGGCGTGGCAGAGGAAGGATACTGCAAACTCCCCATTCCTTCCCCACTCCTGGGAGAAGGATATTGCAAAATCCCCATTCCCTTCCCACTCCAGGGGATGGATACTGCAAAATCCCCATTCCCTCCCCACTCCAGGGGAAGGATACCGCAAAATCCCCATTCCCTTCCCACTCCAGGGGAAAGGATATTGCAAAATCTCCATTCCTCTCCACTCCAGGGGAAGGATACTGCAAAATCCCCATTCCCTCTCCACTCCTGGGGAAAGGATATTGCAAAATCTCCATTCCTCTCCACGCCGGCGGAAGGATACTGCAAAATCCCCATTCCCACCCCACTCTGGGGCCAGCCAGAGATGGTATTTGCCAGTTCTCTGAACTGCTCAAAATTTCCGCTACCGGTTGTCCAGAACCTGTCAGAACCTCCGGGGTTTCACCTCGGCTTCCAAAGTGCTCCCGATGAACCCCGTTATTCAAGGTGGTGAACCCCGTTATTTGCAGGACTCTCTCTGATTTGCATCAGGGCAGGGGTGAAATGCTCCCGGTTCAGACCGGATCGCCCGATCTGGTAGCGATGGCGGCGACTGGTTCAGAGAACCGGTAGCAAAAATCCCTGCCCGCCCCCCCCCCCCCGCCCCATGCCCAGCTGAGCCATGCGATCATCAGAGGCTTTTTTTTTCCTTACTTTTAAAAGCATTTTTTTCCAAAACCTCTTTGGCGGAAAAAATGCTTTTAAAAGTAAGAAAAAAAAAGCCTCTGATGATTATGCAGCTCAGCTGAGATCGTCAGAGGCTTTTAAAAGCATTTTTTCTACAACCTCTTCAGTGGAAGAGGTTTTGTAAAAAAAAAAATGCTTTTAAAAGGCTCTGACGACCCCAGCTGATCATCAGAGCCTTTTAAAAGCAGTTTTTTTACAAATGCTTTTGTAGAAAAAGCATTTTTTAAAATGTTTTTAAAAGTAAAAAAAAAAGTTGGCCACGCCCATCCAGTCACATTACCCCTTCCCCCACCAAGCCACGCCCACAGAACCGGTAGTAACAAATTTTACATTGCACCATTGCACCAGAGGTATCATTCCTTCCAAGCCGTGTTGGTTTTGAAAGCTGCCAATCTGCTGCCAGGTTGAACTCAAGATATGGTGGTCACCCATTAAGCCCTTCAAGCCATGGAGAGATTAAATTGGGGCTCAGGATGTTGCCATTTTGTACGTCCTAAAGATGGGTCTGTGTTCCAGGACATGGAGGAGGGTCGGAGGATCAGTTAGAAACAGGAGTGAAATGCTATCCGACAATCACAGCTGAGCTCGTCGGATCCCTTTTTTCTGCCTTTTTTAAAGCAATTTTTTACTACCTATTCACCTGAACCGGTGGTACAAAAAAAGCTTTAAAAAAGTTTTTTTAAAAGTTGGCCATGCCCACCCAGTCACATGACACCCCCCACCAAGCCACGCCCACCAAGCCACGCCCACAGAACCAGTAGCAACAAATTTTACATTTCACCACTAGTTAGAAGAGTGTTTCTCAAACGTGGCCACTTAGTCAGGACATGCAAATGGACTAATTACTAATAAAGGAGAATATTTGTAGCGCAGGGCTGACATGAGGGGTCCTTGGCGCCCTCTGAGTTTGCAGACGTTTCATAACCAAACTAAGTAACATCATCAGTGCTAGTAAGGAATGCTGTTTGGTCCTTAGTAGTGTTGATGATGTTACTTAGTTTGGTCATGAAATGTCCTGCAATAAAACAAGCAACCTCAGAGAGCACCAAGGACCTTTCGTGACTGCTAACACTCCCATTGGGAGGGGGGAGGAAAGGGAGGGGAGGGAGGAAGGAAGGAAAGAAAGAAAGAAGGTCTGAGGAAGGAAGGAAGGTCTGGAGTTTAAGAAAGAAGGATGGGAGGGAAGAAGGAAAATGACAGAAGAAAGGATGAGAAAGAGAGAGGAAAAGGAAGGAAGGAAGGAAGGAAGGAAGGAAGGAAGGAAGGAAGGAAGGAAGGAAGGAAGGAAGGAAGGAAGGAAGGAATATATGGAGCTTAAGAAAGAATGGGAAAGAGAGAGGAAAGAAGGTAGGAAGGAAGGTCTGTCTGGAGCTTAAGAAGAAAGAATGGGAAAGAGAGAGGAAAGAAGGTAGGAAGGAAGGTCTGTCTGGAGCTTAAGAAAAAAGGATGGGAAAGAGGGAGGAAAAGGAAGGGAGGGAGGGAGGAAGGAAGGAGGGAAGGAAGGAAGGTCTGGAGTTTAAGAAGAAAGGATGGGAAAAAGAGAGGAAAAGGAAGGAAGGTAGGTAGATAGGTAGGTCTGGAGTTTAAGAAGAAAAGATGGGAAAGAGAGAGGAAAAGGAAGGGAGGGAGGGAGGGAGGAAAGAGGGAAGGAAGGAAGGAAGGTCTGGAGCTTAAGAAGAAAGAATGGGAAAGAGAGAGGAAAAGGAAGGGAGGGAGGGAGGAAGGGAAGGAAGGAAGGAAGGTCTGGAACTTAAGAAGAAAGGATGGGAGAGAAAGAGGAAAAGGAAGGGAGGGAGGGAGGGAGGGAGGTAAGAAGGAGGGAAGGAAGGAAGGAAGGTCTGGAGCTTAAGAAGAAAGAATGGGAAAGAGAGAGGAAAAGGAAGGGAGGGAGGGAGGAAGGTAGGAAGAGAAGGAAGGAAGGTCTGGAGCTTAAGAAGAAAGGATGGGAAAGAGAGGAAAAGGAAGGAAGGAAGGTCTGGAGTTTAAGAAGAAAGAATGGGAAAGAGAGAGGAAAAGGAAGGGAGGGAGGGAGGGAGCAAGGAAGGGGAAGGTAGGTAGGTAGGTCTGGAGCTTAAGAAGAAAGGATGGGAAAGAGAAAAAGGAAGGAAGGAAGGTCTGGAGTTTAAGAAGAAAAGATTGGAAAGAGAGGAAGAAGGAAGGTAAGTCGGTCAGTCTGGAGTTTAAGAAGAAAGGATGAGAAAGAGTGAGGAAAGGAAAAAGAAACAAGGGACGAAGGGAGGGAGGAAAGGAGGAAAGGAGGAGTTGAAAGGAGAAAAAAGGAAAGAATGGGGATGGAAGAAAGGAACAGCAACGGGGCGGAGAAGGAGAAGGAAGACAGGGCAAAATATCCAAGCTGCTAGTCCTCAGCCTACTGGGGGAAAAAACCCCACCCCATCCCTTCTTCAAGAGAGCAAATCATTTGAGGAACTTAAATATTTAGCAGCTCGTGACTTTGGGTGGCAACTTCGCAACTGCTCTTCCTGAGAGAAGCCTCCCGCCCCACCTTCCCTCCCCTCCCTCCCCCTCCCCAACCAAAGAAGCCTCAGCTCCATTACAAAAAACCCCCGACAGAGGCTTCTTCCTGGTGGACTTGCAATTTTCCTGCAGTGTGTGTGTGTGTGTGTGTGTGTAATTTGCATGTGTATCTGTGTGTGCAGCAGCAAACACAAGCGGAAGGAAGAGAGATCAGCGACAAATTGTTGCAGGGATCTCAGCTCCAGCATGCTTTTCTGCCACCCCACCCAGTTTTCACTGGCAGAAAAATATTTCCAATCAATAAGCTTAACCTAAACCATTGTTTCTCAACCTTGGTAGCTTGAAGATGGGTGGACTTCAACTCCCAGAATCCCCCAGCCAGCTGGCTGGGGGATTCTGGGAGTTGAAGTCCACCCATCTTCAAGCTTCCAAGGTTGAGAAACACTGACCTAAACACTCTCGACCCTCATTTGAGAGGGGGGGGGAAATTATATAATTACAATTCTTTAAAAAAAAAAAACATTCCTGGGCAATTTGAAAATATCCTAAACAACCTTCCAAATCCGTTATTTCTTAAAAGGTGGTTTTAGGATGCCTGGCTGGCTGGTTGGGTGGCTGGGTGGGGTCCCTTAAGACCCTTTCAGAGATCCGTCAACTCAGAACGATAGGTCAGCCCCGGTTGAAAAAATAATCCAATATCAAAACCCCATCGGACCGTGGTGTCAATCTTAACACAAATATCCATCAATATAAATCTTCGGGACGAGATGCCGTTTTGGCATCCTTTGTAATGTTTACAACGGGTGGGAGAATTAAATGGAAGAAGCACTGATTCAAATAGACCCATTCTTACCCACCTGGCCCTGGAGAAGAGGAGAATGGGTTTCTGAGTCAGGCAGAAATCCAGCAGGTTGAGCCCCCTCCCCTAAATAACTGCACTGCCCATTTAAATGAAATACACCCCTGTAGCAGCAAAGCAAAAATGAACAGCCTATCTGCCTAATTTTTCTGACTTACCGTTTCTATAGGAAAAATGTAAGTTCAGGATTGGTCCTGTCACCAAAAGTGCCCTCTGCACATGCTCTAAAAGGCATCTCATTCATGAGCCAAATGGTCTTATTTTAGGTTTGGAGAAGGTTATTTGAATTATTAAGAAAATACTCACCGACAAGTTGGTTTCCACGATGCCTAATTGCCCCCCACAAATCTTTAGAATCCTTTGCAGGGAATTTCAGGGACCGAGTTTAGCAGGTAAATCTGAGAAATGGATGTGATTTTTGGTCCGTGCAACCCTCGACACAAGCTCCCCAACGCAAGATGATGATTCGGTAGAGGCACGGAGGAAGAGCAGAGGTTCCACCCAGCACAGGGAAGCCTGGAGTATCTCTGCCAGCTAGGATGTTGTAAACGTTACTGAGGAGGAGGTAGAGGAAACGGTCAGGAGTTCCCGGCGTCAGAAGACAAATGAGATCAGAAGGCCAAGCTGTCAGATGTGGGCATCACTCCGTCTCAGAATTGCGGTTAGAGACACTGAGAACATAGCTAGCTTCTCTCTACATTCAACCACTGCCTGTCTCAAGTCACAAAAAAACCAGAATCTACAGGCTTGGGAGGTGTTTATTCTCCTGTTTTTGATCTTTGCAAGAATATTTTTGTCACTTGTGTTAGGCTTCTGTTAGGTTTTCACAGAGGGCTGTGAAAATATCTTACAGACCCCTCACATCTTGGGAATCAGTTGTTACAACTTCAACCCCTCAAAACAACGTTATATAGGGCACATCAGAACAACTAGACTCATGGACAATTTCCCCTCACCCTCCCTCCACCCATGCCATCCAGGGGTGAAATCCAGCAGGTTCTGACAGGTTCTGGAGAACCGGTAGCGGAAATGTTGAGTAGTCTGGAGGGCCGGCAAATATCACCTCTGGCTGGTCCCAGAGTGGGGTGGAAATGGAGATTTTGCAGTATCTTTCCCCCAGGAGTAGGGAGGGAATCGGGATTTTGCAGTATCCTTCCCCTGGAATGGGGAGGGAATGGAGATTTTGCAGTATCCTTTCCCTGGAGTGGGGAGGGAATGGGGACTTTGCAGTATCCTTCCCCTGGAATGGGGAGGGAATAAAGATTTGGCAGTATCCTTCCCCTGAAGTGGGGAGGGAATGGAGATTTTGCAGTATCCTTCCCCTGAAGTGGGGAGGGAATGGAGATTTTGCAGTATCCTTCCCCTGCCACGCGCACCAAACCACACCATGCCCACCAAGCCACGCCGTAGAACGAGTAGTAAAAAAAAATTGGATTTCACCACTGATGCCATCCCTCTGCCAAACTACTCATTCCCACAACACTGTCAAACTATTTAATAATTAGTATTATTCTTCTCATCCTTCCTATTACTGATCTCCTTTTCTACTTATGACTCTTTGTTGCTTGTATCTTTACGATTTACCCGTATTTTTCGCTCCATAAGGCACACTTTTTTGTCTCCCAAAAGTAGGTGGAAATGTCTATGCGTCTTATGAATATTGCCAAATATTGCCCGCCCACCTGCCGGCCATTTTCAGCCTCTGCATGTCCCGTTTTTGGCCTCCACACATCCTGCTTTCGGCCTCCGTGTGCCCCATTTTCAGCTCTGCGCACCTCACTTTTGGTCTCCACATGACCCATTTTTGGCGTCCACACATTCTGGTTTTGGCCTCCGCGTAGGACTTTTGCGGAAGCCGAAATCGGGGCACGCAGAGGCCAAAACCGGGACATATGGAAGCCAAAAACAGGGCACACGATGTTCTGGCCCCGTGCCCAGAAAGAACCCCCCCTCAGACAACCAGAGGCTAAGGAACTGGCAGGCAACCAAGTGAGATGATAACAAAAGGTCGGCAGCACTCCACAGTTGCTTGCCAACGTGTTTATTAAAAAGTCCGTCACATACACACCACAGCTAAGACGCCGGGCCGATTCAACACCGGGATCCACGTATCTTTATTTGTGTTCGTCACAAAGATATGCCTACGATCCCTCACTTATATAGTCTGGTAAGAGGCGTGGTCCACCAGCTAATCATGACCACGCCTTTTCCTCTGCTGGGCTCTCCTGTCTCTCCGACGCTGGCGAGGGTCCAACCAAAACTCGCTCCCCTCGTCAATGTCCTCCTGTGGCTGCGGGGACGAGCTTGGCTCTGGGCCTATCTCCTGCCCTTCGGTGTCCTCCGGAGGCATTGCCAGAGAGGAGAGTCCTGGAGAAGGAGGCCTTGCCAACTCCTCTCCCTCACTCTCAGAGTCCTCCCCTGCTGATGACGCAGGCTCAGGCAACGGAGCCACAACATGCGGAGGCCGAAAACAGGAGTGTGTCAGGGGCATCTTACAGAGTGAAAAATACGGCCTATTGTTTTATTTACCATATTTTTCGGAGTATAAGAGGCACCTTTTTGCCCCCTAAAAGGGGGTGAAAATTTAGATGCGCCTTATACACCGAATGTAGCCCCGCCCGCCCACCCACTGGCCCCCACCCTTTGGCCTCTGCCTCCCAGCAGTTTACCTCCTTGCAAGCAAACAGCAAGAAGAAACAGCTCCTTTCAGCTTCAGCCCAGCCTAATTAGCACAAGTTGATTAGATCGGCCTCCCGACTGTCAGCTGATTTGTTCTCAGCTGTTTTGCGCAGGGCTCTGCTGCTTTCTGCAAGGAGGTAAATTGCTGGACCAGTTTTTTTTTTCCTTGTGTTAATCAAGCTATGCTGAAAACAAAACTGAAAGTAAAGCAGGCTGTTTGCTGCAAGGAGGCAAAATTGCTCAGAGGCACAGGCAGAGGGAGATTCCTTTTTCTTCTTTTCCTCACCAAAGATAGGTGCGGCTTATACTTCAAAAAATACGGTAGTTTCCTAGTAGGGTTTATGTTGATGGATTATTTACTATCCTATGACTATACTAAGTGTTGAATCTTATGATTCCCAATGAATATTTTTATGATGACTATGATCGTGATTAATCACAGTTTTTGTGCACACCGAGAGCTTATGCACTGAAGACAAATTCTTTGTGTGTCCAATCGCACTTGGCCAAGAAAGAATTCCATTCTATTCTAGAGACACCGAGAACATAGCTGACTTCAACCACCGCCTGTCTCAAGTGGGAAAAGAATCCCCAGGCTTGTGAGTTGTTTCTCCTCCTTTTTTTTGATCCTTGTGAGAGAATCTTTTTGTCCCCGGTCTTAAGCTTGTCATGTGAAATCCCCCCCGGGGAGGTCCCCATAGAATCAAGTGGATATTTGCTAAAATCTCAGATGGGATTTTTTTTGAAAGGAAAGAGGAGAAAAGGAAACGAAAACACAAACAAAAATGTGCGGAAGGGATGTGGTAAGGATCAGAAAGATTTTTGAGGGCTCCTTTGGTGGGGGGGAGATCCAGACAGTGTCCCTATGCTTTATGCGCTGACATGTAAGGATCGAGTATCGATGTAAGTGTCTAGTCCTCGTGGTGGAGAAGGCAACCAATTTTTTTTTTCTTTGTAAATGGGGGGGGGGTGGGGAATCAAGAGACTTAGAACTGGCCTTCATTCAGGGGGACGGGAGATGAAAATTGTACAGAGTGAGAGCAAGGAAGAGAGCAAGGAGCCTGGATAGTTCAGCAGACTAAAAGCATTGTGATTAACACCAGCTGTCTGCAATTACTGTAAGTTCGAATCTCACCAGGCTCAAGGTTGACTCAGCCTTCCATCCTTTCTAAGGTAGGTCAATTGAGGACCCAGTTTGTGGGGGCAATAAGCTGACTTTGTATAAATATACAAAAGTATGAAGGCTATTGCTTAACGCATTGTAAGCCGCCCTGAATCTCCGGAGAAGGGCGGCATATAAATCAAATTTTTAAAAAAATGAAATTAAATGAAATCGTCACCGCTACCAGCTCAGGAGAACCGGGCTGAACCAGGAGGAACCCACCACTGAATGCAATGCAATGCAATACAAGGCAATGCAATGCAATGCAATGCAATGCAATGCAATGCAATGCAATGCAATGCAATGCAATAAAATGCAATGCAATGCAATGCAATACAAGGCAATAAAATGCAATACAAGGCAATGCAATGCAATACAAGGCAATGCAATGCAATAAAATGCAATAAAATGCAATAAAATGCAATACAAGGCAATGCAATGCAATACAAGGCAATGCAATGCAATCAATACAACACAACACAACACAACACAACACAAATGCAGGTTGCTCTTGACTTATGACAACAACTGAATCCAAGATTTCTGCGGCTAAGTCAGACTGTTGTAAAGTGAGCTTTGGTGCATTTTACGACTTTCCTTGACACAATGCAGTGAATTTCTGCAGTGGTTAAGTTAGTAACTTGGTTATTAAGAGCGAATCCAGGTTCCCCATGGACTTTGCTCGTTAAAAAAGTCACAAAAGGGGATTGCGTGATCCCGGGGGACACCGCAAGCATCATAAACACGAGTCATTTGCCAAGCGGCTGGATTTTGATCACCTGACAGAAGTTTGTCTCTGTCCTCAGGGTCACCTGAGTAAGGCAAATAGGTGTGGGAGGACCCATTTATCTGAGGACACAGACAAGCCTCCGAGCGGCCTCAACGACTCTCTAAAAGAATGCAAAAGACCAGCTGTCTGCAAGGTGTATCAATCCTTCCATTCCTCACCATCAGCTAAGAGTGGAAGAAGCTTCTTGGAGGAGAAGCGAAACTTCTTCAAAAGAAAAACCAGAAAGTCCAGTGGCCCCTTGAAAAGACATCTTTGAGGCAGCCAGGACCTAGATGATGGAGAAGTTCCATAGACATTTAGTGATTGTTCTCCCTTGTGACTTATATTTTCTCCTTTTTGAGGAAGTGACACTGAACCCAGGAAGGGTTTGCAGGATTCCAGCCTGTGAATGTGTTCTGCACCAGCAACGGATCTCAAAGAACGCAGCACACACAAAGCGTGTACAAAACTTAAATTTACTAAAATAACTCAAGTCTTCTCCAAACAAAGGCTGTTTATAAACTTCCTTAACAGCCTGCAAGAAACCAAGGATAAAGTAATCACAACCTTATTAAGGTTGGCAGAAAGTTAGTAACATCTAACGTCCGTGACAAGGGGGGGCTTTGCACAAGTCCACCTAGTGCGCCAGTTGCGGCCTTTCCTAGACAGAGATGCCCTTCGCACAGTCACTCAAGCTCTCATTGTCTCTCGGTTGGATTACTGCAATGCCCTCTACATGGGGCTGCCCTTGGGGTGCACCCGGAGGCTCCAGCTGGTCCAAAATACAGCCGCGAGGGTTGTTACGGGGACTTCCCATTACTCCCGTGCAACACCTCTCCTGCATGAGCTGCACTGGCTGCCAGTGGCCTTCTGGATCCGCTTCAAGGTGCTGGTACTTACCTACAAAGCCCTTCATGGCATGGGCCTGAGGTACTTGCAGGACCACCTCCTACCGGCCTCCCACCCCCCTGTGCGTTCTCATAGAACGGCCCTCCTCCGGGTGCCGTCGGCCAGAAAATGTCAGCTGGCAACCCTCAGGATGAGGGCGTTCTCTGTGGCCGCACCGACCCTCTGGAATGGGTTACCCACCAAGCTCTGGACGGCTCCCGATCTCCGCACTTTCCGCACTGGCCTGAAGACATGGCTTTTTCAGCAAATTCCTTGACCGATTATGGGGTTTTAACTGGGGATTTTAAATTGGATCAGATTTTAATATTTTATTGTTCTTGTTTTTATTGTGTGAGCCGTCCCGAGTCCTACAGGAGAAGGGCGGCATATACATTTTAATAATAAAATAAATAAAAAAATAAAATAAATAAAGCCCAGAAGCAGTTTGCAGAGAATCCAGAGGTGAAGGAGAATGAACTAAAGTTGTTCCCTACAAATTGCTTCAGTCGGCGTTCCTCCTTAAATAGGCTAAGGGAGTGGCCAAGTCTTACTCTCGAGGAGAGACCTCCTCCTGGAGGAGCCACTCCTGCCTTTTGGCAGCTCTGTGCGCCCGTGCATCGAGAAGAGGCTCCTCCTCTTCGTCCTCTTCACTTATGGGAGCTTCTGGAGGTTCTGAAGGCCCTGGCTGAATCCCCGCCTCTGGCACCACCTCTTCTCCAGCCTCCTCATTGTCTGACTCGGGTGCCAGCTGCACAGGCTGCTGGCGCAGCACCACACCAGCCTCCTCGCTGTCAGAATCAGCTACAATCTGCACAGGCCACTGACGGGCCACAACAGAATGTCTCTCTTTTAAATGCAGACTCAAAGATAATTTGCAAACGGGATGGGCCAGTTTGCTGGAGTGCAGCATGGGCCTCCAACGCTGGAAACTTTTTAAGGAAGGGCAGGAAATCCCATTTTTATCACTCTGACTAGCAACAGCAACAGCAACCAAAAAAATCTGCAATTTAGAAGTAGTCCTTGCCTTACAACGCTTCATTTAGCAACAGTTCAAAGTTAAAACAGCACTGATAAAAGTGACTAAGGGTCATTTTTCATGCTTATGTCCGTTGCAGCATCCCCAGGGTCACGTGATCAAAATTCAGACGTATGGCAACTGTCTCATATTTATGATGGTTGCAGAGTCCCGGGGTCATGTGATCCCCTTTTGCGACCTTCTGACAAGCAAAGTCCATGGGAAAAACCAGATTCACTTACCAGCCGTGTTCCTAATTAAACAACTACAGTGATTCACTTAACGACCGCGGCAAGAAAGGTGGTAAAATGGAGCAAAATTCACTTCACAGATGTCTCGCTTTGGAAAACAAAAAAAAATTGGACTCAATTGTGATCGTATGTTGAGGACTTCCTGACGTTATTTCTGCTAAAATGAGCAATTGTCAAATGAGCCAGGGGTGTCATTAAGATGGGTGGACTTCCACTTCAAAAATTCCCCAGCCAGCCTGCTTTAAGAGGGGTGGACTTCCGCTCCCAGAATCCCCCAGCTGACATGCTTTAAGAGGGGTGGACTTCCATTCCCAGAATCCCCCAGCTGACATGCTTTAAGAGGGGTGGACTTCTGCTCCCAGAATCCCCCAGCCGGCATGCTTTAAGAGGGGTGGACTTCCCCTCCCAGAATTCCCCAACCAGCCTGATTTAAGATGCGGGGGGGGGGGGGACTTCAATTCCTAGAATTCTCCAGCCAGCCATGTTGCCTTGGGAATTCTGGAAACCCACCCATCTGACAATAGTTAGGTTGGAAATACCTCCCCTGACAACACAACTATCATTTTTGCAGCTTTTAGCTACAGCCATGGTTATATTCTTTAATTCATTTAGCAAAGTGCATTGTCCGATATACCTTCTTTACCATAACACATACCCCCTTCTCTGAATCCGTGCTTTTCATCGTAATTTTCGATATAATGACGTATCCTCAACATTCCTCTCGCCAAGGGCTGCATTAGCTGATCCGTTTCTGGGAAAATGCAGGACGGTCAAAATTAATGGCTTGTTTTTCTGGGCTGCCTTCCAACACAGCAATATATTTTGATCGGAGAAAATATTGTGTAGGGTTGATTTACTTCCCGGCTGCTGATAAAAGAAAACAAAAGGAAAAAAAAAACTATTTGTTTCAGTTGGACCACAACAATTCCTGTTCCCAAGGAAGGGGAAAAAATGCTTCCCAAGATGCAGGAATGAAACCAGGTTTGTGGCTTGGCTTAGCCCAAGGGAGAACTCAATCATGGCTATTTTTTTTCTTTAAATAAACAAAGGCTTCCCACATCTCACTTTCCGTGTATTGTCTTCTTGGTATCAACTCCTGCAGACCTCAATTGACTTCCTTATTTCATGATAAATCTGTGTATCGCACTAGCTAAGTATTTTTTCCAATTTTGGTGACTTTAAGATGGGTGGACTTCAAGTCCCAGAATTCCCCAGCCATCATGATTTAAGATGTAAACTCCCACTCCCAGAATTCCCCGGCCACCATGCTTTAAGGTGGGTGGACTTCCACTCCCAGAATTCCCCAGCCAGCCATGCTTTAAGAGGGGTGGACTTCCACTCCCAGAATTCCCCAGCCAGCATGCTTTAAGAGGGGTGGACTTCCACTCCCAGAATTCCCTAGCCAGCCATGCTTTAAGGTGGGTGGACTTCCACTCCCAGAATTCCCCAGCCAGCCATGCTTTAAGGTGAGTGGACTTCCACTCCCAGAATTCCCCAGCCAGCCATGCTTTAAGAGGGTTGGACTTCCACTCCCAGAATTCCCCAGCCAGCATGCTTTAAGAGGGGTGGACTTCCACTCCCAGAATTCCCCAGCCAGCCATGCTTTAAGATGGGTAGACTTCCACTCCCAGAATTCCCTGACGTCAAGTGATCGAAATTCAAATCCTGGGCAATTCAAATCCTCAAATGCTGGTTCATATTTATGACAGTCGCAGCGTCCTGGGGTCACATGATCCCCTTTTGGGACCTTCTGACAAGCAAAGTCCCTGCCACCTTGAAGGAGGCGGTGGTGAGGCCCCTTCTTAAGAAGCCTTCCCTGGACCCAGCTGTATTAGCTAATTATCGTCCTGTCTCCAACCTTCGCCTTGTGGCGAAGTTTGTTGAGAGTGTGGTGGCACAACAGTTTCCCAGGTACCTGGAAGAAATGGTTTATCTAGATCCATTCCAGTCGGGTTTCAGGCCTGGGCACAGCACAGAAACGGCATTGGTTGCGGTGGTGGATGATCTCTGGAGGGCTCGGGACAGGGGTTGTTCCTCTGTACTGGTCCTATTAGATCTCTCAGCGGCTTTTGATACCATCGACCATGGTATCATGCTGCACTGATTGGAGGGGTTGGGGATAGGGGGCACCACTTTACGGTGGTTCTCCTCTCTCTGACCGGTCGCAGTTCGTGTTGACAGGGGGACAGAGATCGACCTCGAGGCGCCTTGTTTGTGGGGTGCCACAAGGGTCGGTTCTTTTGCCCCTCCTGTTCAACATTTATGTGAAGCTGCTGGGTGAATCATCCGTGATTTCGGGGTGAAATGTCATCTGTGTGCTGATGATACTCAGCTGCACATCTCCACCCCAGACCACCCCAACGATGCCCTTGATGTGATGTCCTGGTGCCTGGAAGCCATGCGGATGTGCATGGGGAGAAACAGGCTCAGGCTCAACCCGTCCAAGACCGAGTGGCTGTGGCTTCCAGCATCCTGATATAGTCAGTTGGTGCCAGAGCTGACTTTTGGGGGCGGGTTGCTGGCCCCCACAGAGAGGGCTTGCAACTTGGGTGTCCCCCTGGATACACGGCTGTCCTTGGAAGAACATATGACGTCTGTGGCCAGGGGGGCCTTCTATCAGGTTCGCCTGATTTGCCAGTTGCGGCCCTTTCTGGATCGGGATGGCTTACGCACAGTCACTCATGCCCTCGTCACGTCCCGCCTGGACTACTGTAATGCTCTCTACTTGGGGCTCCCCTTGAGGAGCACCCGGAGGCTCCAACTGGTCCAGAATGCGGTCGCGCGGGTAGTTATGGGGGTGACTCGGCGCTCCCATGTAACACCTCTCCTGCGCGAGCTGCACTGGCTCCCAGTGGTCTTCCGGGTGCGCTTCAAGGTATTGGTTACCACCATTAGAGCGCTCCATGACTTAGGACCCGGGTACTTACAAGACCGTCTTCTACCACCGGTAGCCTCCCACCGACCAGTACGCTCCCACAGAGAGGGCCTCCTCAGGGTGCCGTTGGCCAGACAATGCCGGCTGGCGGCCCCCAGGGGGAGAGCATTCTCTGTGGGGGCACCTACCCTCTGGAATGAGTTGCCCCCAGAGATACGGCAGATCCCTGACCTTTGCGCTTTCCAAACTGCCCTAAAGACGCTTTTGTTTCACCAAGCCAGGCTGGCCTGACCTACTCTTTTTAAAAAAACTGTTTTAATTCAATGACTAAAATTAGGGGTTTTAATATAGGGTTTTTAACTATGGTTGATTTAATTGGATTTTAATACTGTTTTAAATTTTGTATTTCTGTATTTTATTTGCTGGCTGTCCACTGCCCCGAGTCCTTCGGGAGAGGGGCAGTATATAAATATAATAAACATAACATAACAAAGTCAATGGGGAAGCCAGATTCATTTAACAACCCTGTTTCTAACTTAACCCCTGCAGTGATTCCCTTAACAACTGTGGCATGCAAGGTCGTAAAATGGGGCAAAACTCACTGCACAACTTGTCTCGCTTAGCAACGGAATTATGACCAGTGGTGGCCATAAAGCAAGGACTCTCTGTAAAAGGGTAACAGAATGTCAAACCATTTATGAACGTTCCAGATTTAGAATTTTCCAGAGGAAGGAGAAAGAGAGGAAAAGGGAGGCGTGACAGCCAGAAAGGCTTTTGCACAACTGGGGTTGTGTGGCCATTGTGTCCTTTCTGGGAACAGGCAGTCACAAATGCTTCGGCCATCTTCTGGCTGGATTACTGCAATGCACTCTTTGTGGGGCCGCCTTTGAAGAGTATCCAGAAGCTGCAGGTGGTTTGTAAATGTCACTGCGTGTTTTTTTTTCGTTTTCCAGCTGTGCTTGAACTTTAAGACTTACGGTATCTGAGACACTATTATCTCTAAGCTACTGCGCATGTCTACATTCTTTCTTTTTCTTTTTGTTCGCCTGCCAAGAGGTAAGGCAGGAACGCTGCCAGGATGTAACTTATTAGCTAGTAAGATTGTTGTTTTTTTCTTTATAATAAAATAAGTTTCTTAGAATGTATCCCGGCTTATTTTCTCCTAAAAGTATACTCCAAGGAAAAGCCACGGTTCACCTCTAATTAACTGCAATTATCCCAGGAGGGGAACAGGGCTGATTGACACCCTGACAGTAAATAGCAGCAAGGATATCGGTCCTTCAAAGCCACATTGGCTGCCAAATTGTTCAAGGTGGTGAACCCCATTATTTGCAGGACCCTCTCGGGGGACAACAATCCGACCTCCGCACCTTCCGCGCCGACCTAAAGACATGGCTTTTTTCAGCAAATTCCCTGATCTGCTGTGTATTTTAATCTGGGGATTTGGGGTTTTAAATAGGATTGTACCATTTTAATTCTATTTACTGTTGGATTGCTTATTGTTGTGAGCTGCCCCGAGTCCTTCGGGAGAAGGGCGGCATATAAATATGACAATAAAATAAAAATAAAATCTTGCTTAGCAATGGAATGTTGGGGGTTCCGTTGTGGTCGTAAGTCGAGGACTACCTGTATTTCCCCCACCCACCCCCCAAATCTGTTACTGCCTTCGAGGAAGAATTATTGTCTAAATCGAAACAAGCATGTCAGAAATGAAGTGTAGAAACGTTGATAAAAACTTACTGGGAACTGAGCATTTTAAGGGTGTTTTTTGAGGGGCTGCCCCAAAGAAGAGGGGTTGGGGGCAAGACAAGAAACAATTTAACAGTCTTCAAAAAAAAAAAACAACAGAATGTCCAGTTGAAAAAAACATCTTTGGACACCATGACCTGGATGATGGACCATCTCCATAGACATGTCAATCTCTGAGTTGAGTAGATTCCGACGTCCTGTGGAGTTTAGGAGTTCAAGACAGAACATGGCCTCCTCTTTGGTAATCTCAAGATTGTTGTAGGCACAAGATACTAGTCCTCATTTATTTATTTATTTATTTAATTTTTATACCGCCCTTCTCCCGAAGGACTCCGGGCGGCATACAGCCACAATAAAACAACAGGAAATACAAAATTTAAAAAACAATTTAAAAACAAATTATTTGTTTTGGCCCTCCAGTTAAAAACCCAAAAATTAAAACACCCAATCCAAATTCTTATTAAGTAGAGTCTTGAGGGCACAGCAAAAGGTATGCAGGTCAGGAATCATACGTATCCCCAGGGACAATTCATTCCAGAGGGCGGGTGCCCCCACAGAGAAGGCTCTCCCCCTGGGGGTCGCCAGTCGACATTGTTTGGCCGACGGCACCCTGAGGAGTCCCTCTCTGTGGGAGCGTATCGGTCGGTGGGAGGCCATCAGTGGCAGAAGGTGATCCTGCAAACATCCGGGTCCTAAGCCATGGAGCGCTTTGAAGATGGTAACCAGCACCTTGAATCGCACCCGGAAGACCACTGGGAGCCAGTGCAGCTCACGGAGGAGAGGTTTGACCTCAAGTAGTTCTGTTGATCTGGATGTGGAGGGCATGGCCATCAATCAGCTCCTGGCAATGGTGAGATAAGACTGACTGCTACTTGAACTAACTGAACGACTGATAGGACGCCAAAATAGTTAGTCCTCAACTTATCACGAGAATTGAGCCCAATATTTCTATTACTAAACAAGAGTTATGTGTAAACCACTCAGAGTAGTCAGATGTAAAATGAGGAGGGGAGAATAAATTTCATAATAAATAAATTTTGCCCCATTTGATGACCTTTCTTGCCACCGTTGTTAAGGGAATCACGGCAGTTGTTAAGGAAGTCCCATGGCTATTAAGTGAATCTGGCTTCCCCATGGACTTTGCTCGTCATGTCGCAAAAGTGGGTTCAGACGACACCCCGTAGACACTGCTACCATCATAAATACAATTCGGCCGCCAAGAGTCTACGCTCCTGTGAAAAATAGTCATGTTTCTTTTTTTCAGTGCCACTGTAACTTCCGTCGTTAAGCAGACAGTTCTAAGTTGAGACTACCTGTGTGCTTAGTCTAATAGCAATCCAAATATTTCGAGGATACACAATTCTTATTGCCCTCGAGTGAGCTTGCACAACATAATGGCCCACAGGCTTGACAAGCAACCAATGGTGGGCTCAACTGTGTGGGCTCTTATTGTGGTTGTGTAAGTCAAGGACTGTCTATACCCGTGATGGTGTGGCACGTGGAACTGTATCGGTGGGCACGCAAGTGTTGCCCTAGCTCAGCTCCAGAGCACATGCACGTGCCGAACAGCTGATTTTCAGGCCTTCCAGGTCTACCAGAAGTTAGGAAACAGTCTGTTTCCAGCCACCGGAGGGCCTCTGTAGGGGTGGAAAAGGCCATTTTCGTCCTTCCCAGGCTCTAGAAAGCCTCTGGAGCCTGGGGAGAGAGACAAATAGGTCTTCTGGTCCCACCGGAATCTTTGGAGGGCTTCTGGGTGGTTGAGGAAGGCCGTTTTTGCCCTCCCCAGGTTCCTAGAAAGCCTCTGGAGCCTGGGGAGGGCGAAAAACAGGCCTATCGGGCCCACCATGCCATCACGTGCCAAAAACAAGGGGAGCGCAGGGGGGGTCAGGTGCACATGTGCGGGAGGGGCGCCTTGAATTATGGGTGTGGGCATGCATGCATGTGACCTTCCCGCACTCCCCCCCCCCTTTGGGCACTTAGCAGCAAAAAGGTTAGCCATCACTGGTCTATACTCCCCGTTTTATCCAAGTTGTCACAGCCCTGTGAACTTGGGGTTTTTTTTTAGTCTTCTAACTCCAACGCCCAGAATTAGAACTCCTAAAATAGGCCCTAGCCCAGGGAAATTAGCTTTTGCTGCCCAATTTGCGATAAAGGGATGCCTGATGCGATTGTTGAAATTCAGGATGTGGCAGTTTTAAAGGCATCATAAACAAGACAAGCCACGTGATGCAAAACTGCACATGCGCAGTTAAGCTCAGCAGGCCATGGTTAGCACCCTCCAGAAGCTCTGACTTGACGGCTTAAGTTATTTTTGGCTTTTCAGTGTTGGGAGTGGTAGCTCACGTATTAAGATTTTGAGTTTTTACTTTCGCGTTTACAAATTCACTCTGGGACTTTCTTCCTTACCCGTGTGTATTTCAAGTTTAAAAATGCCTAACGTTCTTTTATGACCTGCTAAAATTATGTGCACTTTACTTATGACCCGTTGATGCTGCTGCATTCATGGCTTGACTTTTTGCTTCAATCTTTCTGTCCATTCAACAGCAAATGCAAGAAACGTGTAAAGCAGATTATTTTTCATGCTTTATAGCCGTGGTGAACCTAGGGCACACGTGCCACAGCTGCCACAGAGCCCTCTCTGCAAGCACACGAGCAGTTGCCCAGCTCATGTCCACAGAACACTCTCCCGCCTCCCACCTGATTTTCGGAATGTGCAGAGGCTGGGTACATACGGGAGATGCGCACACATGCACAGGGGAGCTACATGTATGTTCTGGAAGTGCAGAAATGGGCCACTTTCCAGCTTCCGGAGGGCCTCCAGAGCCTGGGGAGGGAGAAAAACAGGCCTCCCAGGAATTCTGGAAGCCCAGAAACAGGCCAGTTTCCAGCCGTTTTTGCCCTCCCAGAAGCTCAAAAAGAGCCTCCGGAGCCTGGGGAGGGTGAAAAAATGACCCTATGGAGGTCCAAAAACAGGCCCATTACCAGCCACTGGAGGGCTTCCAGAGCCCAGGCGAGGCCGTTTTCACTCTGAGGGTCAAGAAAAGCCTCCAGAGCCTAGGTAGGGCAAAAACACCCCCCTTCCTGCCGTGGTGCAGGTTGCTAAAATGTTTGTATCCCACCCCTCGCACGCATGCTCATACGTGGGAGCTGGGGTGGGTTTGCATATATAGTACATGCAAAGACATTGAGTTAACAACTGTAGTGGAGCTTGCCCATCAGTAGAGACTCATGACTAAGCTAAATCAAGTCATCCACTTGGCGATGCAGTGGTTAAAATGCAGTATTGCAGGCTAACTCACTGCTCACTGCCAGTCTGATCCTGACTGGCTCAAGCTTGACTCAGCCTTCAATCCTTCCAAGGTCGATAAAAGGGGGATCCCAATTGTTGGGGGCAAGATGCCCACTCTGTAAACTGCTTAGAGGGCTTGAAAGCACTGTGAAGGCTAAGCCCTATTGCTATATGAACCTAGTTTTGGCTTGTGGCAACTATGCAAACACAAGTTAACCCAGAGATTTGCCAAAAACCGGAAACATTGGTTTTGACAAAACTGTCATAAAACATGGTCGCATGATACTGCATACAGCCATAAATGCCTAACTGCATGAGGGAAACCAGTCAGAACTTCAAAACTGGATGGATCTTAATGGTGATGAAGATTCAGAGTCATCCTGGTAGTCGTTTGGAAGTTGAATAACGGCAACTGGATTCCTTTTGCCGATTTGAACCTTTCGCTACTTATACAGGAAGCTTCAGTCCTAAACAAACAGCAAAACGTTTAGAAACCAAGAAAAGTCCAGTTGCCATGATTCAACTTTCAGACAACTAGTTCTTATTGTAGGTATATCCAGAGGTCCAGTGTAATTTCCAACCATCACTAAGTGACTGGTCAAAGACTACTTGTACCTGTATTTTTCTGAGATGACAGAATGAAATAGGTCTGCAATCCAAGCACCATTGTCCTTTCATCATAATGAATTCTTGCTCCTTTTCTGTACAAATATGGTAAGGCTACCAGAGTGGTGGTGGTTAATTTGTTACTGAAATTAGACAGTACTCGAAAGATCCTGAACAGTACCAACTTTTCTCAACTTTGAAACAATTCATTAGCCATTTCATGAATACCTATATATAAACCTAATGGTGGTGATACCATATAAAGAATCATCCAGGAATGCAAATCAAAGATTTGTACCATAGTAAACATGATCTCTAGGTAGAATATTTTCTACAAAAGATCAGAAATATCTTAATCTGGGGTGTTTGATAGCTTTTAATATTTCTATGATAGAACTAGGAACAGACATTAACAAAGGAGTAAATAATGTGCAACAGAAAACTTTATTAGCATTGACACAAACAGTCTAGCAGTTACTGGAAACTTGCATTAACAATATTTAAGCCATTATACTGCTACAGTGCAAACAAATTTTACTGGCAACTTGAAAATTGTTCAGAACATCTAAATGCCTCCTCTCAGACGCAGGACAAGATGCAGGGTGGACTCTTTCTGGATGTTGTAGTCAGAGAGGGTGCGCCCATCTTCCAATTGCTTGCCGGCAAAAATCAGCCTCTGTTGGTCAGGAGGAATGCCTTCCTTATCTTGGATCTTGGCCTTCACATTCTCAATAGTGTCACTGGGCTCCACCTCCAGGGTAATGGTCTTCCCAGTCAAGGTCTTGACGAAGATCTGCATCCCACCTCTCAGACGCAGGACAAGATGGAGGGTGGACTCTTTCTGGATGTTGTAGTCAGAGAGGGTACGCCCATCTTCCAACTGCTTGCCAGCAAAAATCAGCCTCTGTTGGTCAGGAGGAATGCCTTCCTTATCTTGGATCTTGGCCTTCACATTCTCAATAGTGTCACTGGGCTCCACCTCCAGGGTAATGGTCTTCCCAGTCAAGGTCTTGACGAAGATCTGCATCCCACCTCTCAGACGCAGGACAAGATGGAGGGTGGACTCTTTCTGGATGTTGTAGTCAGAGAGGGTTCGGCCATCTTCCAATTGCTTGCCAGCAAAAATCAGCCTCTGTTGGTCAGGAGGAATGCCTTCCTTATCTTGGATCTTGGCCTTCACATTCTCAATAGTGTCACTGGGCTCCACCTCCAGAGTGATGGTTTTCCCAGTCAAGGTCTTGACGAAGATCTGCATCCCACCTCTCAGACGCAGGACAAGATGCAGGGTGGACTCTTTCTGGATGTTGTAGTCAGAGAGGGTGCGCCCATCTTCCAACTGCTTGCCAGCAAAAATCAGCCTCTGTTGGTCAGGAGGAATGCCTTCCTTATCTTGGATCTTGGCCTTCACATTCTCAATAGTGTCACTTGGCTCCACCTCCAGGGTAATGGTCTTCCCAGTCAAGGTCTTGACGAAGATCTGCATCCCACCTCTCAGACGCAGGACAAGATGGAGGGTGGACTCTTTCTGGATGTTGTAGTCAGAGAGGGTACGCCCATCTTCCAACTGCTTGCCAGCAAAGATCAGCCTCTGTTGGTCAGGAGGAATGCCTTCCTTGTCCTGGATTTTGGCCTTCACATTCTCAATAGTGTCACTGGGCTCCACCTCCAGGGTGATGGTTTTCCCAGTCAAGGTCTTGACGAAGATCTGCATCCCACCTCTCAGACGCAGGACAAGATGGAGGGTGGACTCCTTCTGAATGTTGTAGTCAGAGAGGGTGCGGCCATCTTCCAGCTGCTTTCCAGCAAAGATCAATCTCTGTTGGTCTGGAGGAATGCCTTCTTTGTCCTGGATTTTGGCTTTCACATTCTCAATGGTGTCACTTGGCTCCACCTCTAGGGTAATGGTCTTCCCAGTCAAGGTCTTGACGAAGATCTGCATCCCACCTCTCAGACGCAGGACAAGATGGAGGGTGGACTCTTTCTGGATGTTGTAGTCAGAGAGGGTGCGCCCATCTTCCAACTGCTTGCCAGCAAAGATCAGCCTCTGTTGGTCAGGAGGAATGCCTTCCTTGTCCTGGATTTTGGCCTTCACATTCTCAATAGTGTCACTGGGCTCCACCTCCAGAGTGATGGTTTTCCCAGTCAAGGTCTTGACGAAAATCTGCATCCCACCTCTCAGACGCAGGACAAGATGGAGGGTGGATTCCTTCTGAATGTTGTAGTCAGAGAGGGTGCGCCCATCTTCCAGCTGCTTCCCAGCAAAAATCAGCCTCTGTTGGTCAGGAGGAATGCCTTCCTTATCTTGGATCTTGGCCTTCACATTCTCAATAGTGTCACTGGGCTCCACCTCCAGGGTGATGGTCTTCCCAGTCAAGGTCTTGACGAAGATCTGCATCCCACCTCTCAGACGCAGGACAAGATGGAGGGTGGACTCCTTCTGAATGTTGTAGTCAGAGAGGGTGCGCCCATCTTCCAGCTGCTTTCCAGCAAAAATCAGCCTCTGTTGGTCAGGAGGAATGCCTTCTTTGTCCTGGATTTTGGCTTTCACATTCTCAATGGTGTCACTTGGCTCTACCTCCAGGGTAATGGTCTTGCCAGTCAAGGTCTTCACAAAGATCTGCATTTTTTATCTGCAATGACATAGCATGGAAAAATTAGACCTGGCTTGATCAGAATATAAACTTCTATACATACAGAAACCTCAAAAACGAAGTTTTGTGATAAAAATAAAGCATTCACTTCGTTTAATTACCAATATCAATTGCACTACAGTAGATAATATTGTTCCATCCTATACCCAAAGATCCTACCATGAATATGAAATACTGAATTTATAAAATTTATCAAAGTATATATCCTCTTGTTGCTGTTATTTTTACTTATCACATTTCCATACTTCCCATTTCACCTATGACTCCAATGCTATTGTATTAGATAGCTGCCCAGTTCACTTAGAAATCTAAGTTTTGCACTGAGTTGTTGAATTTATTGCCGCATTCCCACAGCATTCGCATATTTATAAGCAATGTACAATGTATATTTGATGTATAGCTCATTAAAAAAAAGCACTGCAAGAGTCTCAGCCCCTCAAATTTCCAATACTATCAAATGTATAATAAAACTTCAGCAAAACTATTGTAATTATCCTCCCAAAACAGCATCTTAAGTGAAGCACACCTACAAAGTTATTGCATAAAATGGTCATAATTTGCATTAGATTGTTCTGGGGTCTTGTATTTCTATGTATTTCTATTCTTTTTCACTTAATATCACCGGCATAACAGCCTGGAAAATCTTAGGTTAGAAGCTGGCACCATTTTTCTTTGTAGGGACTTCTAGTCCCCATAAATACTGTATCTGACAACCAACATCCAGGCTATGTTGAGGTCCTGTAAACAACTGCAGGGAACTGCTAACTCAGAAAGGTTATCCTGCAGCACCCATTAGTATGTAAATACTGCATTTAACCATATCAGGAAATAATTCAAGATTGTACCAATGGCCATGCTGGTCATGGTTTAACCCAGCAGTCCTATCTCTAAACTGCCCATTAGGCACTTAATTCTGAGAAGGGCATAGAAAGCTAACCTTATTAAAACACCAGCTTTTATATTGTTCAGTAGGGTTTTATCACCCCTGCGTAATAATAGCACGCACACATAAAGGTAGTCCTCAACTTACAACAGTTCTTTTAGTCACTCTTCAAAGATATAACAGCACTGAAAAAGTGATTTATGACCAGTTTTCACACTAAATAAGGTATAAGGTGTGGCAGCTTCCCCATAGTCCTGTGATCAAGTTCAGATGCTTGGCAACTTACTCATATTAATGAGTATTTCAATGTCCTGGGGTCATGCCCTTTAATGTGGGAAGCTAGATAAACTTAACGCATTCCTAACTTACTTAACAGCAGTGATTCACTTAACTGTGGCAAGAAAAGTCATAAAATAAGCAAATCTTAATAAAATGTCTCTCTTGGCAACAGAGTCCCTTGGGAGTTGGGGGGTATAGAAATTTGATAAATTAAATTAAATTAAACTAAACATAAATTTTGGGCCCAATTATGCTCCTAAATACAGGGAATCCTTGACTTACAACAGTTCATTTAGTGACTGCTGCACTGAAAAAGTGACTTATGACCATTGCAGCATCCCCAGGGTCAGTTCAACCGCTTGGCAACTGACTCATATTTATGACCACTACTGTGTCAAGGTCACGTGAATCCCATCAGATTCACTTAACTGAGTTGCTAACTTATCACCTGTGGTGATTCACTTAACCCATCAGATTCACTTAACTGAGTTGCTAACTTATCACCTGTGGTGATTCACTTAACCCATCAGATTCACTTAACTGAGTTGCTAACTTATCACCTGTGGTGATTCACTTAACCCATCAGATTCACTTAACTGAGTTGCTAACTTATCACCTGTGGTGATTCACTTAATGGTGGCAAAAAAAGTTGTAAAATGGGACAAAATTGACTTAAAGGTCTTAACAGAAATTTCAGGATCCATCGTGGTTGTTAAATTGAGGAGTACCTGTATATATTCCTTGGTTCTAGTGCCTTGATCCCCAAGCTCTAAATTTGGAAATTCAGATCCGAATGATGCAATACTGATTTATACCTTCCACGTCACCTTTTTTTAATCTTATCAACAAGCAATGCAACGGCATTGCAGACACACACAGAGAAGGGGGAAAGGGGGGAGTGGGAAAGAAGTAGGTAGATGTTTTATAGAGGGGGAGAGACAAGACATAGAGATATATATACAGAAAGAGGGGGGAAGCAGAAAATAGGTAGGGAGAGAGAAAGAGATGGGAGATACACACACACACACACACACACACACAGGCAAAAAAGTATTAGCCACCAATTGTGCAAGTTCTCCCACTTAAAAAGATGAGAGAGGCCTGTAATTGACATCATAGGTAGACCTCAACTATGAGAGACAAAATAAAACAAATCCAATCACATTGTCTGATTTGGAAAGAATTTATTTGCAAATTATGGTGGCAAATATTTGGTCAATATCAAAAATTCATCTCAATACTTTGTTATATATCCTTTGTTGGCAATGACAGAGGTCAAACGTTTTCTGTAAGTCTTCACAAGGTTGGCACACACTGTTGCTGGTATGTTGGCCCATTTCTCCATGCAGATCTCCTCTAGAGCAATGATGTAAACGGCCCCAAATCTTGATGCTGCCACCCCCATGCTTCACAGTAGGTATGGAAATGGTGTTCTTTGGATGCAACTCAGCATTCTCTCTCCTCCAAACATGACGAGTTGTGTTTCTACCAAACAGTTCTACTTTGGTTTCACCTGACCATGTGACATTCTCCCAATCCTCTTCTGGATCATCCAAATGCTCTCTAGCAAACTTCAGATGGGCCCGGACACGTCTGGTACTGCAGGATCTGAGTCCCTGGCAGCGTTACTGATGGTAGTCTTTGTTATGTTGGTCCCAGCTCTCTACAGGTCATTCACTAGGTCCCCTGTGTGGTTCTGGGATTTTTGCTCACCGTTCTTGTGATCATTTTGACCTCACGGGGTGAGATCTTGCATGGAGCCCCAGATCGAGGGAGCTTATCAGTGGTCTTGTATGTCTTCCTTTTTCTAATTATTGCTCCCACAGTTGATTTCTTCACTTCAAGCTGCTTGCCTATTGCAGATTCAGTCTTCCCAGGCTGGTGCAGGTTTACAATTTTGTTTTTGATGTCCTTCGACAGCTCTTTAGTCTTCACCATAGTGGAGTTTGGAGTGTGACTGTTTTGAGGTTGTGGACAGGTGTCTTTATACTGATAACAAGTTCAAACAGGTGCCATTAATACAGGTAATGAGTGGAGGACAGAGGAGCCTCTTAAATAAGTAGTTACAGGTCTGCAAGAGCCAGAAGTCTTGCTTGTTTGTAGGTGACCAAATACTTATTTTCCACCATAATTTGCAAATAAATTCTTTCCAAATCAGACAATGTGATTGTCTGGATTTGTTTTCTTAATTTGTCTCTCATAGTTGAGGTCTACCTATGATGTCAATTACAGGCCTCTCTCATCTTTTTAAGTGGGAGAACTTGCACAATTGGTGGCTGACTAAATACTTTTCATGCCCCTGCGTGTGTATGCGCACCAAAACTACTTGACACAAGTTCCCCCCCAACACTATCACTGTGCTAAACAAATCCCTCAACACTGTCAAACTATATTACTAAGTCTGCACTACTATTAATCTCATCATTCCCACCACCCATCTCCTTCCATGTATGACTGTATCCTTAAGATTTATATTGATAGTTTTCCCGTTTATTTGTAGCCTATAATTATCATTGTTGTACCTTGATTCGTGATGAAAGTATCTTTTCTTTTATGTACACTAAGACCATAGATACCAAGACAAATTCCTCGTGCGTCCAATCACACTTGGCCAATAAAAAATTCTAATTCTCTCTCTCTCTCTCTCTCTCTCTATATATATATATATATAACTAGAATTTTTTATTGGCCAAGTGTGATTGGACGCACGAGGAGAGAGAGAGAGGGAGGGACGGGGAGAGAAATAGAAAGCTAGTAGTCACCCTCGGAAACCTTATACCTTATTTAATGGAACAAATACTCCTTTAGCGAAGGTTTACTTCAGAAGGAAAAACATCCCAATCCACCGCCCCCTCCTTCCTCAAATGGATTCAAGCTACAAATACCAGAAGGACAAGTCCTAATTAATGCAAATAAACGAGTGCCAGTCGGGGGGGGAGGGGAGGCTCACTTACACTCGCCTGGGAGGAAATCCTATTGAGAAGCGGAGCTTATATAGTCTAAGGTGGTACGCGGAGAGGGATCCGGCCGTCGAAATCCATAACTAACTGAGCGCCTCTCCCTTCCCGAAAGGCTTTGGGAGGTTGAGGTGTTTATCGGAAAGTCGCATATATGTTTTTTTTTTCCCTCTCAGCACCCCTTTTTAAATCTCGATCTTTCGGGCGCCGAAAGCGGCACTTCCGAGCGCCCCCTTCAGCCGCCCCCACCACCACCACCGCGGAGCCACCCTATCTCCTCTTCCGGGGATTAGTCGGGGCCCTCCTCACGGGCCCGCGCCTCGCCACAATGGCCAACAGTGACGCCATCCCGAGCCTTGTCCGAACAGGAGTAACTAATATATCCCCGAATAAAGACGGAAATAAAAATCTAATAATTTATCAAGATTTATCATTATCTGTTCATCATCTTACCGCTTACTCAGCCAGCCAGAAGGAAGGAAATAAATAATATCGCGGCGCGGTCACAACGCAACAAACTTCCAAAGACTTTCTTCTTCGCAACTGTCTGCCCAGCAACGCGTCACTGCTATTTATAGGATTTCGTCTTGGTCGCCCCGCCCTTCAGATTCACTTTAATATCCTTCCGCGTGAGGAAATAGTCCCTCAAAGAACGCCCTTAAAGAGCGGATTCTGCGTCTCGATTTCCTTTCGTTCGACGAAACAATTAAAAAAAAAATAAACTAAGTTAAATGTTATATGCTTCCCTATTAAATACCGGTCTCTGAAGGGATGAGTTGGAGGCAGTGAAGGGAGGAAGGATATGAAATAGAGGTAAAAAGTCCCTTGTCGTTGGAAGAATAATTCTACGAAGGTGGGGTTAAAACGTTGCTATGCCGCTATTGGTAGGAGACAGAAAGAACGGACGCTGATTGGCTTCCGCAAGATGCAATCGCTAGGAAAGCTCTGGAAAGATCGGGCACTCTGCGCCTGGGCGGTTAGATGTAGGGGGAGCAATATCCCAGAAAAGACCGCCTCTGATTGGAGCGCAGTGAGGTCATTCTTGTTGCTAAGGCCTTCGGTCCCTGAGAAGCAGATTTCGAGAAAGGGCAGGAAGGAAGAAAGGGAGGCTGACAGCCTGTTGGCGCATGCGTAGAAGAACCAAGTCGGTGGGGGATGGGGAAGTAGGGGCAAAGAGCGGGAAAACGTCTCTGAGGCGTTTAATCGTTGATCAAGAGTGAAACTGTATAAAAAAAAAGAAAGAAAAATATTCATAAAACACTTTTTTGAGTTAAAAATTAGTATATTTTAAGTTCAAGGTGGTTTTTTCCCCTTCTGCCAGTGCTTTTTTGAAGAGGAAATTTGACTGCCTTGAGGGGAATAAGCTTAATTTTGTTTTCCTATTTCAGCATGAAAGTTCCTTTTTTGGGATACCACATATCGTTTTTAAAAAGGCATTAACGTAGCTGCTTTTTTTTTCAACGGTAAAAAAACAAAAAGGAAAGGAAAGGGAAAAGAATGTGAACAAAGGAGAAGAAAGAAAAGAGGAGAAAGGGAAAAAGATAGGAAAGGAAAAGAATGAAAGGGAAAAAAGGAAAAGGAAAATGAGAAGAAAAGAAAAAATGAAAGGAAAAAATGAGAAGGGAAAAGACAAAAATGAAAGAAAAGGAAGGAAGGGAAATGAGAAAGAGAAAAAAGAAGAAAAAAATGAAAAACAAGGAAAAATGAGAGAAAAGGAAGGAAGGAAAATGAAGGGAAAAATGAGAAGGAAAGAAGGAAGGGAAAAGACAGGAAGGGAAAAGGAAAAGGAAGGGAAATGAGAAAGGGAAAAAGATGTGAACAAAGAAGAAAAAAGGAGAAAGGGGAAAGAGGAAAGGAAGAGAATGAAAGGGAAAAGGGAAGGAAGAAGAAAAAGAAAAATGAGAAAGAAGGAAAGATGAGAAAGGGATAAATGAGAAGGAAAAAGAAAAGGAAGGGAAAAGATGGAAAAATGAAAGAAAAGGGAAATGAGAAGGAAAAAATGAGAAAAGGGAAAAGACAAGGAAAAATGAGAGAAAAGGAAGGAAGGAAAATGAAAAGAAAAAAGATGAGAAGGGAAGGAAGATTAGAAAGGAAAAACCCAAGAGGGAAGGAAAATGAGAAAGAGAAGGTAAAAGAAAAATAATGAACTGCAATAAACACTCCAAAGAGCCTTTTCTTAAAATGCCAAGGCCCTCGTGATAGATAAGTAGTTCTGAAAGGACAGAGTCTTCTTATCAGCCAGATTTGGTTTCAAAAAAACAAATGGAAGGCAACAACAGAGCTACTAAAGGTTGTTTTTCTCCCCGACTGCTCTAGTTCTGTTCCTGGAAAATCCTGTTTTTCTTCTTCTCCAGGAAGAGAAGCCTGAGACTGAACTTGTTTGCTTCTTTGGAGGGTTTTATTATTTTTGAAGAGGCAAAAGGCATCTGAAATCCAATCTTGTGTTTATGCTGTTGGCTGCACGAGTTTCCTCCTTGGATCCCACCCAAAAATTTGTCCCTCTGCCTGAGGAAGGAGTAGAGAACAAAACTGTGGCATAACTATAGCTTGTTTTAACATATAGATGATCATCAACTTATGACTGATCACTTAGCAATCATTCTGTAGGAAGAAATATCCTTCTGGGTTCTGCTCCAAGTGGGGAAAAAGACACTGGAAACATGGAGACTGCTTGGAAATATGGTTTAATAGTGGACAGGATCACATGGTTTGAGTTCCTGAACAGAAAAGGGACAAGATACAGCGAGTCCCCGGGTTTTATGCTTTCTCTGGCTTTGAACTTCCTGGGCCCCCGAAAGAGTATCCTGATTGGTTGTCAGACTCCCAGGGGGTGGGGGTCTTAGCTAGCCTTGCTGGCTGATATAATCTTCCCAGGTATCATGTGGTGAGTTTCTGTCCTAGGTGGGTCCCATCGTGTTAGTTTCTGTTGATACTGTGTTGCAGATGGGTCCTATTGTCAAAGATTGAGTTTCTACCTCTGGGCCATTAACAAAGGGGGGCGGGCAGGAAGGTGGGAATTGCTTTGTCTTTAAAACATGCTTCTCCATTTCTCATCCAGGGAAACATAATATTGTGCCTTTTTAATATTTCCCATAATATTTCATTCTTCTAGGAAAGGGGTGGATGCTAACTTCCTACAATTCAAAGTTACAACAGATCTCCCCAGGCCGCCTTATGATCCAAAGTCACATTTTGGGCATTCAATGCCTAGACCGCAATTTATGATTGTTCCCACAGTCGTGGCACCAGAAATTACAACTTTTCTTTTCTTGGAAACCATTTACTTTTGATTTCCAACCAAAAACACCCATTGCAGACAATGGATTCACTTAATGACCTCTGCAAAAGAGTCTGAAAATTGGGCATATTTTTGTGGTGACCCACATCATGACCAGCCCAACTTAAAAACCGTAATTCCAAACTCGATTATGGATATAAGTTAAGGACTACTTTCATAAGCAGAATTACCTTCTATAACTATTTAAAATTTACTATTATGCTGGCCTCTGATTGTAATAAAGTTTTAATTGATTGATTGAAGTTTGATAGCAAATGGGCCTGGGTATCTTCTTAATTGTACTGCTTTTTCTAAGAGAAATCCTAAAAGAGAAGTGTTTGAGGATGGATTAGAAACAACAGTTTGGCTTGATGAGTGAATACAACCACAATCAGGTGTCTAGTAAAAGCAACAATGAAGTCAAAATGATATTTGAACTTTCTTTTGCTCATAGTGCAAGTACATAATTTGCCTCATTTATAGTATGACATCATGATCTATGCGATATCATTTGTCTTCCGCAGGTGGCCATGGAGGCTTTTGAACTATGAGATCTCTATGTGAACAACACTGTCTTGCTTTTCCATCGTTTACTGAACAAAGTTCAACTAGCAGGGATCCATGGAAGCTGTTAAGCTGCCAATCATAATTGATTTACCAGAAATGTTGATTTTGTATAAAGTTCTAAACCAAAACCAAATGGGACATGTTTTGGCTTAGCGTGTAGCAGAAACCCAGCATACTGGAGGGTCCTAGTCTAATAAAAGATGTATGAAGTGAAGATTATGGACTTGTTTTCAGCTATAGACACTGTATTCAAATCATAGGTTAACCAGGTCCATTAAAGTGGTATTAACTAAGAGTATTAACAGTACAACAGAATTGGAAGGGGCCTTGGAGATCTTCTAGTCCAACCTCCCTGCTCAAGTAGCAGAACCTATACCATTCTGGACAAGTGGCTCTCCAATTTTGTCTTGAAAACCTCCAGTGACAACAGAGTTGGAAGGGACTTTGGAGGTCTTCTAGTCCAACTCCCTACTCAAGCAGAAAACTGTATACCATTCAGACAAATGGCTATCCAATCTCTTAAAAACCTTCAGTGATGGAGCACCCACAACTTCTGAAGGCAAGCTGTTCCACTGATGAATTGTTTTCGCTGTCAGGAAATTTCACTTTATTTCTAGGTTGGATTTCTCTTTGTTAAGTTTCCAACCATTACTTGGTTGGACAAGAAGCAATAGGTGGAAACTAATCAAGGAGAGAAGCAACTTAGAACGAAGGAGAAATTTCCTGACAGTTAGAACAATTAATCAGTGGAACAACTTGCCTCCAGAAGCTGTGAATGCTCCAACACTGGAAGTTTTTAACAAGAGATTAGATAACCATTTGTCTGAAGTGGTGTAGGATTTCCTGCCTAAGCAGGGCGTTGGACTAGAAGACCTCCAAGGTCCCTTCCAACTCTGTTATTCTATACTTCTTGTCCAGCCCTCACATGAATTGGAGAATAGGCTGACCTACTTCTCTTTGTGGTAGTCCCTCAAATATAGGGAGACTTCTAGCATCACCTCTGTTCCAAACTGAAGATACCATGCAAACAGTGGGATTTGGGTTATCTGTTGATGACAGATGCTGATTGCATAGTTTCTGTCATTTGCACAATGAAGTCATGCTGTGCACAACTTCACTTGCTTTCCTCCCCCATAGACGCATAACAAAGCCACCTTCATTTGTTTTCTTCTTGGATATATTTTTAGTTCAGTGTCTTAATTAAACCCAGCCCACAGTTTGTGATTCAGCATATTTTGCAAGCCTGCAAAAAGGGCTGAAACCAGCTGAGCTGTTATACAAATCTAACCATTTGGCTTCCATAGAGGGTAGACAGATTGCATTTTCTGTCCCAAACTGTCCCCATCCATTCCTACTAAATTTCAAGAGAGACTTGTTTGTGATAAAGCTGAAATCTGCAATCATTTGCTAAATAGGATGGTTTTGTGGAAAACCTCCATTAGGGGAGGTTCATTGGTCTTGCATGAATGCAGAGAATTATCTTCCCTTTGGAAATTTCCCAAGCTTTCTATATTTTCCTAAGGACAAAGAAACTGTTAAAGAAAGCAAATCACTTGGGTAATCACATATTATTTTATTTTGCTGACACCAGCTTTCCAGTCTCCAAAGCAATTCACGACTGCTCAAAGAATAGAAGAAAATAAAAATACAATTATATAAACAGCAGTCTAGATCACAGTAAGGTAAATCCTTTCTTAATGACAGCAATTGGGAACAGCAACTCCATCAATAAGCAGTCATTGAGCAAGACATCACATGACAATGATGGACTTATGAACTAACTTCCACAGTGATTGTTAAGTGGGGCATCATGTGACTGTAACTTGTTGATTTCTCCTTTGAACTCTTGGTCAGAAGCCAGCTGTGAAGCATGTAAATGATGGTCTTATGGCCATGGGATGCTGCAATGGTCCTAAACACATTGTGGATAGCCTGAGAGTACTCAAAAGCCTCCTTCAAAGTAGAAGACACCACCCGCTCTCTTCTCTCTCAAAGTGGTTGGTGCTATCACATGGCCTGAACTACAGGCTACACCCTGGCTGTCTTAATCCAAGAGGAACTTGGATCCCACACAGACAACTGAACTCATAGCACAGAGAATGTCCAGTTCAGTGGTGAAATCCAGCTGGTTCTATCCAAATCATGCAATCCTGTAGCGCCGGTTGCAGGAGGCTCCACCCACCTGCCCGGATGTCATCACGTCCCGTTTTTGACCCTCTGCGCATGCACAGAAGGCTCTGCACATGCATGGAGGAGGTGCATGCTCACATTTGCGAACCGGTAACGAAGGTAAGTAAATACCACCCTGGTCCAGTTCCTCATAAGTCACCACCTCTCACTCAACCCAGATCATACAAGACCTTGCTCCTGGTCCATCCAAGTCTTCGGCATGAATCTGAGTAACGTTATTCATCAAAAAGGCAAATTATTGCATACAGCAGCCTTGCAGATAATCTTGAATCCTGTCCCTACCTGGCAGGGACCGAATCAACACAAAGAGAGCCACTGGGCAGTTATCAACTGATGCAATAAGAGTGGACAAATCTTAATGCTTCAACAGCTTTGATCACCACAGTCTATAACATCATCTTATAATATGGGCTCTTACCCATATTTAATCAGTTTTGCAGTGAGTCTTCCTCTGATAATTCTCCAATTGTCTCTTCTGGCACTTCTGGAGTTACTCAGTAAACTAATTTTTTGCCTGAGCACAGTGTACAGGGAGAAGTGGTGATGGGGTGGATGAAGTCCAAGGTGTCTGACACCCACCAGTTCCAGATGGTGACCAAGGTCTTGATCAAATCATCCACCGGATCCTCAGAGAGAACTCCAGTCTCTGTCTGGAAGCCCATAAGATCCACCTACTGCCTGAGGCAGGCCGATCAAATAAGCTCTGCTTTTCCATAATTGAAGGTGGCACCAGTGACTCTGAAATTAATCAATGATCTGACCACCGCAACAGATGTGTTAATCTCCACTACCAGATCACATCACAGCTGTCCTAAGACAAAAAAACCGAATCCAATATACAGTTGCTGGTATGCAGCTGCTGGTATGCATCGGGTTGTCTATGACTTGAGGCAGGTCCACAGTTACCATAGAAGCCATAAACTTCTGAACTTCCTTGTAATCAGTACCGCCAATTGCAAATTGAAATCCCCAAGCATCCAAACCTCAGGGACTGTATTGCCAGCCTGATACTGGCATCCAGTAGCCCAGGCAGGGATACTACTGGGCATCAGGGACGGCAGTATACTAGCAGCAATTTCATCTGGTCCCTGGTGGTCCAACCACAGGGATTTACAGCCAGTTATCTGTGCAGCAGGGCACCTGAGAACCTTCGTGGATAAAAACAACTCTTGTCCCCTCCCTTGGTGTCTGTTGATGCACGACCCGAGACTCAGGTGGACACAATACTGAGAAAGGATATCCCTTGTGCCTTTTCCTTTTGGGATAAGCAACGCACGAAAAACAAAAAAGGGAAAAAAAACAAGAAACAGCCAAAGAAATGAAAGGCAGGAGATGAGATAAAATAATCAAAATGCGTTTGCATTAACCTAGTCGCTCCCTGTCTCCATACTTAATCTACTCTTACAAACTACCTTTAAAACAGTTTCTACCCATTTTCTGTCTGAGGAATTCTGCGTCAATAAAAGCCGTAACATTTGGCAATAATTTGTAGGGTTTGTAAATGTATATGGAGGTTTCTATGGTGCAAGCCAGGGAGAATTGTAATTCAGTCTGCAACACCTTTAAAATACATTTCTATGCTATGCCGATAATTCTGGATGATTAAGTGGATAACAATTGTTGCCGGGAACATTGTAGGGCATGCAACGTACATCCCAATCTTATGACCAGCTTGATCACATGGGTGCATTGAAAATCCTCAGAAGAATTGAAATCAGCTTGAGGTTTAAAAACAACAGCACATCACTTGGCAACGGGGTAAAAAAAAACCTACTATATAGAAAGAAGTATCTATGTTTACAAAAGAGATATTGTGTGCAGTCTTGTACACCATGAGAGAAGGCAATTTGCTTTGATTATATCAAAAGGTTTCTAGGCAATAAAAAACCAAGTAGATTTTCTAGGCCTGTCTTGTTTGTCTCCTAAGAAAAAAGAGTTGACAATACATAGGAAATGGCTGTATTTCTTCTATTTGTACAAGAAGTAACCACTTTTACTACATGTGTGGAAGGGAGGTTGTTTTTCCAGAGAACAGATAATCCTTGATTTATGCCAAAATCAGTGTGAGAATTTCCATTGCTGTGTGAATTATGCCCAATTTTACGATCTTTTTTGCCACAGCTGTTAAATGAACTGCGAACCATGCCATCGTTAAACAAATCCGGCATCCCCCCATTGACTTTGCTTATCAGAAGCCGACTCGGGAGATCAGAAATGGTGATCACACGATCCTGGGATACTGCAAACTTTGTAAATACATGCCAGTTGCCAATCACCTGAATTCTAATCACGTGACCGTCGAGATTCCGGGGCAGTTGTAAGTGCAAGGACTAGTCATAAGTCCCTTTTTTTCCCCAGTGCTGTTGTAACTTTGAACGATCAAAATATTCCTTTGCTGGCTGGGGAATTCTGGGAGTTGAAGTCCATACATTTTTAAGTTGCCAAGGGTGAGAAAAACTGGACTACATATATTTGTGGAAACCTCTTCCGCATAAACCATTGTTTTAGCTTTTGGCCTAAAATGTGCATTTCGGTGCCAAATTATGCTTTTGTAAATATCTTATTCTCCTGTGGGCTGATTATTGATTGATTGAGATTCTTCAGCCCTTACAAATCTTATTTATAAGCCACCCAAAATCACCGAGAGTGAGTGGCTCACCATATAAATCATCTAAATAAATAAAATTAACAGACGGAGCCCTGCTTAATTTTTAGAACCGAGTGGCCAATGCTTCTTTCTTTTCTTCCTGCTACTTTGGCTCTTCTGATATTCTGATGGAAAGTGAGTTGAGATGATCTAATGGTCTGGAAATGACAGCTGGGGAGCTAGACATGTCCAGTCAAGTCTCTCTGGACAGGCCTAAATGAACTCAATCCCTGGTTGAAATGTCTACAGTACTCATTTTAAAAGCTAAAATGCAGAAGATTCCAGAAAAAAAATGGAATAGGTTTCAAAGAGATTGAACAGAAAAATCAGGGGTCAAATCCAGCAGGTTCTGACAGATTCTGGAGAACCAGTAGAGGAAATTTTGAACAGTTTGGAGAACCGGCAAATGCCACCTCTGGCTGGCCCCAGAGTGGGGTGGGAATGGATATTTTGCAATATCCTTCCCCCAGGAGTGGGGAGGGAATGGGGATTTTGCAGTATCCTTCCCCTGGAGTGGGGTGGGAATGGAGATTTTGCAGTATCCTTCCCCTGCCACACCCACCAAGCTATGCCCACCAAGCCACACCATGCCCACAGAGCCGGTAGTAAAAAAAATTGGATTCCACCACTGAGAAAAATATCACATTTGAGGATGTTTTTTTAACTGAATTAATCCTAAACATTAATTGGAATACATTATTTAAGTCTTTATTACAACAGCATTAGAAAAGCAATTTATCAATTAAGGATATAGTAACTTCCTAGCAATTTCCCAAGAACTCAACACAAGGTTGAATTGTTTTTGTTAAACCTGGAAACTGGATCGCTCAAATTCAAGTGTTTAAAATCTCCACTAGATATGTCAGTACTTCCCAAACCTTAGTAAATTACCCCAAATTGAATGAATGTGGGTTTTTTCCCCCTTTTGAACAACAATCCACAAACCCATTACAAATCAGAACCGAGACATTTAAATTGATTTACAGATTGCCAGGTGTACTAAAATGTATGTGAAAATCTCCCAGATGTATTCTTATTAAGACAAAAATCGATGAAATTCCCACGGGTGATTTGTTGGGATAGTATGAAGATCATTTGATGATACTGTTTTTATTTCAGAGGTAGTCCTTGAGTTACAACCATTCGTTCAATGACTGTTCCAAGTTATGACAGTGCTGAAGGGAATGATAACTGACCCTCGAAGTTCGAGAAGACTGTCTGATAAGCAATTTTGGGGTAATAAAAGTTTAGGAATACTGCTATAGCTATATTTTGTGAGCAATTCTTTGATTTTAGTTTCACACAGAGAGATTTAAGACAAATCTGGCCTTTACATTGTTAAATATTTGGAAACTAGCTTTCCAAAAACTCCTTTCTTAATCCTTCCAACCATCCCTCTCCTTCCCCACTCCCTTCACAAGTAATCTTTGTTCGTATTGCCAACTTTTAAGAAGTTTAGTACTGAATTTGAGCCAATCGGGATTTTTTTCAGGATTTCTTAAAGTTCATATGAGATTTTTTTTTTCCAGGAAGGCCCATTAAGAATGATCGATATGAAAAGACCTCTTCTGGATCAATTGTTTCTCCAATATAGCCATGAGACAAAAGTTGCACGATGGCTCTCAAGTTACTGGAAAAATATTATTATATAATTTTTCTAGGGGTGTGGCTCAATCTTATTTTTAAAATAAACGCTAAGCAGAAAATAGTTCTTAGTGGATGATCTTAGATCTGTGTCAACAAACTTTCTGGTTTTCTTAATTATGGCTAGCCCTTCACAATCACTCGTTTAGTGGCCATTCACACAACGCCATTGAGAAAAGTGACTTGTGACCATTTTTCACACTTACGACCATTGTGGCATCCTGTGATCAAAATTCCAACCCTCTGGACTTCCGGTTTGGCGTTGCAGCAAGACAGTCGGAGAAATAGTGGGCTCTGGTGAGCGCCGCAAAACCCCCGGAACCATCCGGAACCATCCTGCAGGGATGGGGAAAAAGGAGGGACACCTCGGATGACCAAGAGGAACAGGCATGTTCCTCGGAGATCAGAAGGAATCCCCTGTGAGTCGGCGGTGGGGGGAGGCAGCCATGGCAGCTGCCACGAAGCTGGGACAACCGGGCTAAGAGATGTGCTGGAGGAAAGGGGTTTGAAACGGAGCCTTTTGAAGCCGGGTGAGTGAGAACCAACCCAGGCTTGTAACAACACCTAGAGCAATATTACTAACTATAAGACCCTTTAGAGTTAGTAATAAAATAGCGGCTGAACAACAAAAGGGGCTATGGAAAGTTTAAAATGCAAATTTAAAGAGACAAAGACCCGATAAACAACTAACTCTTGAATAGAACTAATGGAATCAAATACCGAGACATGGTGAAAAGAGTGGATATTTTAAAATTTGAATTGGATCTTTTAAAAAAAAGACCTGATATTTTTAAAATTAAAAGAAGAGGAAATAAATTGGACTGTTACATAATTGCAGCAAAATGGATACTTGCATGACTAATGGAAAATGTAGATTGAAGAGGGACACCTGGTTTAAAAAGGAACATTGTAACTTGCCTTTCTTATGGAAAATTTTGTGCTTTACAGATAACTGCCCAGGGTTTTTGTGGAGGAAGTTTTTCTTCTCGTCTGCAGGCAGCTTGACTTTGGTGAAAAGAAAAGGAAATTATAATGGAACTTCTATAACTGAAATAACAATAATTTAAAAAACTGGCAAAGGAATAAAAGAAGGATCTAGCACAGGCTCAAGAGAAGGGAACTTGATGCATTTTATCTGGAATAAAAATAAGAAAAAGATTTAATATGACATATGGAGGACAAATTCAAAGATTTTGAAAATGGAAGGAAATATATGCCAGCAGGCGAGGAAATGAAGAAATAAGGAATACACGGCTGGAAAAAGAAAAAAGAAGATTAAAACAGTGTGATTAAAAATAAAATAATGTGTAGATGGATAGTAATAATAAAAAGGAGGTTTTTATAGAAATATAAGAGAAATTAAGCATATTAAAAGAGACTTATAAATATATACAAAGGTATGTTTTAAGAACCATGTCTCAATGTTAACTTGTCATGAAAAAGGATAAATACAGTTAACTGGAAATAAGCAATGTATAGATGGATGGAAACAACAAAGAAAGGATTATGTAGGGATTAATAGTTAAATTAACTATGATTATGCTGTGTAACAGCCAAAAAACAAAAATGGTTGTGCTGTGTAACAGCCAAAAAACAAAAATGGTTATGCTGTGTAACCGCCAAAAAATAAAAACAATTATGCTGTGCTTAACAGCTAAAAACAATGACTATGCTATGTTTAACAGCCAAAAACCAAAAATGATTATGATAGGTAGGACAGCAAAATAATGAGGATTTTGCGGGGAGTAATAGTAAAAATGAAATGATTATGCTGGGTTTGACAACAAAAGTAATGACAATGTTGCTGGTTTTAACAGTAAAAATAAAATGATTATGTTGGAATTAAATATTTTTTGAATGCTTATAATAACTGTAATGATTTATATGTTTAAAATATATCCATCTAAGTAAAAATAAAAAGAAAAATGGAATGATATTTGGTTAGGTTTTAAGATTTAAAACCTAACCAATAACATTTGGGATAATGTTAAATAGTTAAATAGATAGAATTGGGGGAAATAACTAAGTAAAATATTAAGTTATGTTAATTGAAAATTAAGATTTGTTAGTGATTTGTATTAATCTGTGACTGGATCAATGCTTCGTTTTGGAAAAGATGTGTTTTATGTTTATGTTTAAAAAAAATAATAATAAACTTTTTTTTTAAAAAAAAATTCCAACTCTCGGCAACTGTCTCATATTTATGACAGTTGCTGTGTACTGGGATCAGGCGACCCCCATTTATTTATTTATTTATTGGTTCGATTTATATGCCACCCTTCTCCGGAGACTCAGGGCGGCTTACAATGCGTTAAGCAATAACCTTCCTACTTTTGTATATACCTGCTTAGTAGGGCTTTCAGCCCCCCCAAACTGTGTTCTTTTGTATACAAAGTCAGTTTATTGCCCCCACAATCCGGGTCCTCATTTTACCTCCCTCGGAAGGATGGAAGGCTGAGTCAACCTTGAGCCCGGTGAGATTCGAACTTGCAGTAATGGCAGACAGCTGGTGCTAGTTAACCGCACTTTAGTCTGCTGCGCCACCAAGGCTCTTTTGCGACCTTCTGACAAGCAATAGGAGAAGCCAGTTTCACTTAACAACTGTGTTACTAACTTAACAACGGCAGGGTTTCAAATAACGACCGTGGCCAAGAAAAAAAAGACCATAAAATGGGGCAAAACTCAAGTGAGGTTCACCTTCATCGCCTTGAATAGCAAAGTCGAGGATTGCAAGTACAATAAAGGGGCTGATTTTCAGAGCTAGATATTTCTCCTATCCTGGGCAGCCTAAACGAGTGGCAGAAATTATGGGTGGTTTTGAAAGCAGCTTACCCAGGCAGGAAACCATTCTGGTTAGGCCTGTCGGTGCCCTTTGCAACAGCTCCATCTGAATCACAAATCGGGCAGACTTCCCAGAAACTTTGTGCTGCTGACTCACGATCACGCAAACATTCCTGCAAAGCTGGAGTGTGGGGGAGAGAAGGAAAGTATTTGGAAACTCAAAACGTCTTTACAACCCACCAGTTGTAAAGGAACTTCGAATACCCCAGGAGCTTTGGAAATTAGGTCAGTTTCTAGCTGATTCTTTTTCTGTACCCTCACATACACACACCCATAACAGATAACAGATAAACGGAGTTGGAACGGACCTTGTAGGTCATATAGCCGAACCCGCCCTGCCCAAGCAAGAGACTCTACATCCGTGACGCCAAACCTATGACATGCGTGCCACAGGTGGCACATGTAGCCATATTGGTGGGCACATGAGCTGAGCTCTGGTGCCCGCTAGCTGATTTTCGGGCCTTCTGGACCCACCAGAAGTAGGGAAACAGGCTGTTTCCTGCCTCCAAGGGCCTTGGGGTGGTGGTGGGGAAGGTGTGTTTTTTTGCTGTCCCCAGCCTCCAGAGCCTTTCTAAGAGTCTGGGGAGGGCGAAAATGGTCTTCCTCACCCCCCCGGAGGCAAGAAATGGCCCGTTTCCCAACTTCCAGTGTAATTTTTCCAGTGTTGCTGGAGCGCTGGAAAACTGCCTCAAAAACTGCCAAAAAACAGGCCGTTTTCCGGGCTGTTTTCAGGCTGTTTTTTGGGTCTTTTTTGGTTTCCGGTGCTACAGCGGGCGCACGTGCCCGTGTATTCCAGTTTGGGCACTCGGTGCCAAAAAAGTTCGCCATCACTGCCCTACACCATTCCTGACTGATGGCAGCCCAGTCTCTTCTTGAAAGTCTCCAGTGATGAAGCTCCCACAATTTCTGAATAACAGAATAATAACAGAATAAACAAGAGTTGGAAGGGACCTTGGAGGTCATCTAGTCCAACCCCCTCACTCAAAGCAGGAAACCCTACACCATTTCTGACTGATGGCAGTCCAGTTTCTTCTTGGAAGCCTCCAGGGATGAAGCTCCCACAACTTCTGAAGGCAACTTCTGTTCCATGGGTTGATTGTTCTCACTGTCAGAAAATTCCTCCTCATTTCTAGGTTGAATCTCTCCTTGGTCAGTTTCCATCCATTATTCCTCGTCTGGCCTTCAAATGCTTTGGAGAATAGCTTGACCTCCTTCCTCCTCTCTGGGGCAGTCCCTCAAATATTGGAAGATGCTATCGTGTCTCCCCTGGTCCTTCTCTTCACCAGACCAGCCATGCCCAGTTCCTGCAATCGTTTATCGTATGTTTTAGCCTCTAGCCCTCTCATCATCCTGGTTGCTCTTCTCTGCACTCTTTCCAGAGTCTCCACATCTTTTTTATAGTGGAGTGACCAAAACTGGATGCAGTACTCTAGGTGTGGCCTTCCTAAGGTTTTATAGAGGGGTATTAGTACCTCCCTTGATCTTGATTGTATCCCTCTATTCATGCATTTTAGGATTACATTGGCTTTTTTGGCTGCCGCCACACACCATTAGCTCATCTTGGACATCAGGATGTTTTTCCATTTTCCAACAAAATCCTTTGTTTCTGGACTCCCTAGCAACAGTTGTTGGTGCAAACAGCCTTGGACTATTTATTAACTGTTCAAATTAGATTCAGTAACAATCTTGGACAGTAAACAGATGCAAAACAAGGTTGTAAAATTAGATCAGTCATGTGGATAATCCTATTTATCTCTATTGCAACATAAGACCGTAATGGGAAGGCTCCATTGTGGTCGAAACAGGTAGTCCTCGACTTACGACCACAATTGTTGCCGACGATAGTGGGGGGAGCTCATCTCTGTTTCAAGGCCATTGAGGCGATGTTATCCAAAGACATTTCTGCAGTCATGTGGCCAACATGACATCGCAGAACGCTGCTACTTTCCCACCGAAGGGATACCTATTTATCTACTCGCATTTACATGTTTTTGAACTGCTAGCCGAGCAGGAGCTGGAGCAAGGAACAGGAGCTCACTCCGTCATGTAGCGCTCAGGTCTCAAACCTGGGCTGCCACATCTTAACCGCTGACCTAGCATGTTTGAAGCAAAGTTGCAATTGGCTCCGTTGCTAATTACAGGTAGTCCTCGACTTAAGACGACAACTGAGCCCAACATTTATATTGCTAAGGGAGACATTTACTAAGTGGGGTTTGCCCCCATTTTATGACCTTCCTTGCCACCGTGGTTAACCGGATCACTGCAGTTGTTAAGTTAGCGATACAGTTGTTAAATGAATCTGGCTTCCCCACTGATTTTGCTTGTCACAAAAGGGGATTAGATAACTCCAGGAAATCATAAATACGAGTCAGTTGCCAAGCGTCCAAATTTTGATCATTATAGAGTGGTCTTAGTACCTCTCTTGATCTTGATTGTATCCCTCCGTTAATGCCGTTCAGAATTGCATTGGCTTTTTTTGGCTGTCGCCACACAGTGGTTAGTTCGACTTCAATTATCCACTTTTTGCTCTGCTCTGCTCTGCTCTTAAAAGGATTTCTAGGGCTGAAAGATCTCTTGAGAAAAATCCGTTTGTAACCACGACAGGAAGAGCCTCTGGAACAGCTCAGAGCTGTAATTATGATTTCCTGTTTGCGTGATCGTGCCATCATGAATTGAGCTTGACTCAAGGGCATCTTTAATTTTTCAGAATAACAGAATCACAGAGTTGGCAGGACACCTTGGAGGTCTTCTAGTCCAACCCCCTGCTCAAATAGGAAACCCTATAGCCGTGATGGCGAACCTAATGCATGGGTGCCACAGGTGGCACGTGGACCCATATTGGTGGGCACGCGAGCTCAGCTCCGGAACACATGCGTGCACCAGCCAGTTGATTTTTGGGCCTTCTGGGCCCACCAGAAGTCAGGAAACACGCTGTTTCCAGCCTCCGGAGGGCCTCTAGGGGGGTGGGGAAGGCCGTGTTTGCCCTCCCCAGGCTCCTAGAAAGGCTCTGGAGCCTGGGGTGAGCGAAAAATGGGCCTACCGGGCCCACATGCCATTGCATGCCAAAAGCATGGGGAGCGCATAGAATTATGGATGTGGGCACACGTGTGTGTGACCCCTCCATGCTCCCCCTGCTTTTGGCACGATGGCAAAAAGGTTAGCCATCACTGCCCTATACCATTTCAGACAAATGGTTATCCAACTTCTTCTTAAAAACTTCCAGTGTTGGAGCAATCACAACTTCTGGTGGCAAGTTGTTCCACTGATTAATTGTTCTCACTGTCAGGAATTTTCTTCTTAGTTCTAAGTTGCTTCTCTCCTTGATTAGTTTCCACCATTGGCTTCTTGTCCTGCCCTCAGGTGCTTTGGAGAATAGCTTGACTCCCTCTTCTTTGGGGCAGCCCCTGAGATATCGGAAGACTGCTATCATGCCTCCCCTGGTCCTTCTTTCCATTAAACTAGACATACCCAGTTCCTGCAACCGTTCTTTATATGTTTTAGCCTCCAGTCCCCTCATCCTCTTTCTTGCTCTTCTCTGCACTCTTTCTAGAGTCTCCACAATTTTTTAAAATCATGGTGACCAAAACTGGATGCCGTATCCCAAGTGTGGCTTTACCAAGGCCTGATAAAGTGGTATTAACACTTCACGTGATCTTGATTCTCTCTTTCTGTTGATGCAGCCCAGAACTGTGTCGGCTTTTTTGGCAGCTGCTGCAGACGGCCAACTCATAACTAAATTGTTGTCCACTAGGACTCCAAGATCCCTCTCACAGTTACTACTATTGAGGAAGGTACCACCTATACAGTACCTATGTATTTTGTTTCTCTTCCCTAATTGTAGAGCCTTGCTTTTTTCACTGCTGAATTTCATTACTTGGAACCCTGACATCCAGCTGTTGTCTATTCACTGTAGGATGAAGGCCTCTTCCATCTGTGTCCAACCCGTACGGTCCCGAGCGTTCTTTTGCCAATTGGGCCCGCCACTGTTGCTGAGGTCGTCCGGTCCAGTAGCCGGTGACTCAGTACAGGAAGCATGCTTTTCACATCCGCGGGATAATTGTTGATTTTTTAAAAATTGGCATGTGTCAGCCGTAATTTATGACTGAGTCACGGGCTGCTGTTCATAGAACACGGAACTTCAAGCACGAAAGAATCCAGCTCAACCTCTTCGTTGAAGGAGGTGAATAAGTTTAGAGGTGGAGTCACAGATTTGTTTTTGGAAGTCTGGTGGGAATGCTGACACAAGCACAATTTGGGTATTTGGCAACCTCAGCTTAAAAACAGTTGGTTTAGCGACCATTCAAAGTTACAAAGGTGCTGAAAAGAGTGTCTTATGATCATTACTCACACTTATGACCCCACGATCAAAATTTGGATGCTTGGCAACTGATTTGTGTTTATGATGGTTGTAGAGTCCCAGCGTCAAGTGATCCCCTTTTGCGAGCTTCGGACCAACGGTGGGGAAGCCAGATTCCCTGAAGAACTGTGTGATTCACTTAACAACCGTAGGAAGAAAGGTCGTGAAACGGAACGAAACTCACTTCAGAATTGTCTCACTTAGCAACAGCAATTTGGAGCTCAACTGTGGTGGCAAGTCTAAGGCCACAGTTGAGCCCAACATTTATGCTGTTAAGTGAGAATTTGTTCAGTGAGTTTTGACCCATTTTACGACCTTTCTTCCTATGGTTGTTAAGTGAATCACTGCAGGTGATAAATTAGGAACCTGGTTGTTAAGTGGAATCTGGATTTCCCTACTGACGTTGCTTGTCAGACGGCTGCAAAAGGGAATCATGTGACCCTGGGACACTGCGACCGTTGTAAATATGAGTCAGTTGCCAAGCATCCGAATTTTGATCACGTGACCACAGGGGAGGCTGCAACGGTCATAAGTATGAAAAACGGTCTTAAGTCGCTTTTCTCAGTGCCGTTGTAACTTTGAACGGTCACTAAATGAACTGTTGTAAGTCGAGGACTATCTGTATTCAAAGCCAGGACTGGGTTCATTTGGTAATTAGGGGACGTGTGGGTGGGTGGGTGGGGGGAGAATTGCAAGCCTGAGATGAAGACCCTCCCCAGCCCCACCACTGCTTCCTTACCAGAGGTAGGTTTCAGCAGGTTCTGACCAGTTCTGGAGAACCAGTAGCGGGAATTTTGAGTAGTTCAGAGAACCGGTAGTAAAAATTCTGACTGGCCCCGCCCCTGTCTATTCTCTGCCTCCCGAGTCCCAGCTGATCGGGAGGAAATGGGAATTTTACAGTATTTTTCCCCTGCAGTTGGGGTGGGAATGGAGATTTTACAGTATCCTTCCCCCAGGAGTGGGGTGGGATTGGAGATTTTACAGTATCCTTCCCCTGCAGTGGGGTGGAAATGCAGATTTTACAGTATCCTTTCCCTGGTGGGGTGGGAATGGAGATTTTGCAGTATCCTTCCCCTGCCACGCTCACCAAGCCATGCCATGCCACGCCCACCATGCCATACCCACAGAACAGGTAGTAAAAAAAATTGACCCCCACCACTGTTCCTTACCCTGATAGGCGGAGAGATGCAACCCCCCCTCCCCTTTTCAGGATGAAAGCAATTTAACCTTGCCACCTTGTAGAAGGATTTTTAAGAGAATCAGGGAGTTGGAAGGGACCTTAGAGGTCCTGCAGTCCAACCCCCTGCTCATGCCATTTTTGAGAAGGGGCTGTCCTGTCTCTTGAAGGGGCACCGGGGACTTCTGCAGGCAAGCTCTTCCCCACTGACCTGGCCTGCAGCCCTGGCCTGGTGGATCTCTTGGCCTCCATACGCTCCTCCTCCTCCTTCTCCTCCTCCCTTCTTCCCTTCCATCATTCCCCCAGTCTTTCTTTCTTTCTTTCTTTCTTTCTTTCTTTCTTTCTTTCTTTCTTTCTTTCTTTCTTTCTTTCTTTCTATTCTTTCTTCCTCTCTCCCTTCCATCCCCCAATCTTTTTCTTTCTTTCTTTCTTTTTCTTTCTTTACCTTCCTTCCTTGCTTCCTTCCCTCCCTCCCTTCTTTTCTTTTTCCTCCCTTCTCCCTCCCACCCCTCCCCGGAAATTGCTCCCCTCTCCCTTCTTCTTCCTCCTCCTCCTCCTCCTCTTAGCCCCCTCCCCTCCCCTAAATCTATCTATCTTCCTCCCTTCCTTTTCCTCCCCCTCCTCCTCCTCCCTCCCTTCCCTAAAGCTTCCTCCCTCCCTCCCTTTCCCTCCTCCTCCTCCCTTCCCCCTTCCAGGAGGTTGCTCCCCTCCTCCTCTTAGCTCCCTTCCCTTAAATCTTCCTCCCTCCCTTCCTTTCCTTCCTCCTCCTCCCTCCCCTAAATCTTCATTCCTTCTTTCCTTTCTCTCCTCCTCCTCCCCCCTTCCAGGAGGTTGCTCCCTTCCTCCCCCTCCCTCCTCTTCTTAGCCCCCTCCCTTCCCTTCAATCTTCATCCCTCTCTTCCTTTCCCTCCTCCTCCTCCTCCCTCCTCCCTCCCCTAAAGCTTGCACCCTCCCGCCCTTCCTATCCCTCCTCCCTCCCCTCTTCCAGGAGTTTGCTCCCCTCCTCCTCTTAGCCCCCTGCCTTCCCTTCAATCTTCATCCCTCTCTTCCTTTCCCTCCTTCTCCTCCCTCCCTCCCCTAAATCTTCCTTCCTCCCTTCCTTTCCCTCCTCCCTCCCCTCTTCCAGGAGTTTGCTCCCCTCCTCCTCTTAGCCCCCTGCCTTCCCTTCAATCTTCATCCCTCTCTTCCTTTCCCTCCTCCTCCTCCTCCTCCTCCCTCCCTCCCCTAAATCTTCCTTCCTCCCTTCCTTTCCCTCCTCCCTCCCCTCTTCCAGGAGTTTGCTCCGCTCCTCCTCTTAGCCCCCTCCCTTCCCTTTACTCTTCATCCCTCTCTTCCTTTCCCTCCTCCTCCTCCTCCCTCCCTCCCTCCCTCTCCTAAATCTTCCTTCCTTCCTTTCCCTCCTCCTCCCTGGAGGTTTCTCCCCTCCCCCCTCCCTCCTCCTCTTAGCCCCCTCCCTTCCCCTGAATCTTCCTCCCTCCCTCCCTCCCTTCCTTTCCCTCCTCCTCATCCCCTCCTCCCCCCTCCTCCTCCTCCTCTTCCTCCCTTCTTGGAGGTTGCTCCCCTCCTCCTCTCAGCCCCCTCCCTTCCTTTCCCTCCTCCTCCTCCTCCTCTTCCTCCCTCCCCTCCCCGCCCCTCCTTCCTCCTCCTCCTCCTCCTCCTCCTCTTCCTCGGCGCAGGCTCGCCCTCCAGCGGCCGGCCGGGCAGCGCAGCGCAGCGCAGCGCAGGGCAGGAGCGGCCGGCCAGGATGGGGAAGGCGCGGAGGTCGCCGGGCCGCAGGCGGACGCCGCCCGCCCCTCCACCGGCTCGCGAGCGGGGCTCCCGGAGCGGCTCCCGGGCGCCGGCCAAGCCGCCGCCGCCTCCGCCTCCGCCTCCTCCGCCGGCCAAGGGGGCGTCGGTGGGCTCGGGCTGCGCGGGGGCGCCGGCGGCGGCGGAGGAGCCCCCCAGCCTGGCCCTGGGCGCGCAGCGGGAGCGCTGGCTGCAGTTCCAGAAGCGGCAGCGGGTCAGCTGCGAGGAGGCCGCCAAGCTCCTGCTCGACGCCTTGTGAGTAAGGGGCGCCCCGGACACGCCCCCCCCCGCTTTCTCCCCCCCAGCCAGCCCGGCCCCCTCGGGGCACCTGCCCGCCGAGCCCCTTTCCCGACTTTACAAAGCTAAGGAACCCCCTTTTCTTTGGACCTGCCAATCAAACGAACCCCTCTTTTCTTTGGACCTGCCAATCAAACGACCCCCCTTTTCTTTGGACCTGCCAATCAAACGGACCCCCCCTTTTCTTTTTTGACCTGCCAATCAAACGAACTCCTTCCTGGACTTGCAAACCAAACGGACCCCTTTTCTGACTTAATAACGCTAAGGAACCCCCTTTTTTGGACCTGCCAATCAAACGAACCCTCCTTTGACCTGCCAATCAAGCGAACCCCGCTTTTCTTTTTTGACTTGCCCCATCGAACAAATTCCTTCCAGGACTCCCAGACCCCTTTTCTGACTTAACAAAGCTAAGGAACCCCCTTTTTTGACTTGCCAATCAAACAACCCCCTTTTCTTTTGACCTGCCAATCAAAGAAACCCCCCATTTTCTTTTGACCTGCCAATCAAACGAACCCCCCTTTTCTTTGGACCTGCCAATCAAACGGACCCCCCTTTTCTTTTTTGACCTGCCAATCAAACGAACTCCTTCCTGGACTTGCAAACCAAACAGACCCCTTTTCTGACTTAATAACGCTAAGGAACCCCCTTTTTTGGACCTGCCAATCAAACGAAACCCTCCTTTGACCTGCCAATCAAGCGAACCCCGCTTTTCTTTTTTGACTTGCCCATCGAACAAATTCCTTCCAGGACTCCCAGACCCCTTTTCTGACTTAACAAAGCTAAGGAACCCCCTTTTTTGACTTGCCAATCAAACAAACCCCCTTTTCTTTGACCTGCCAATCAAAGAAACCCCCCATTTCTTTTGACCTGCCAATCAAACGAACCCCCCTTTTCTTTTTGACCTGCCAATCAAACGAACTCCTTCCTGGACTCGCAAACCAAATGAAGCCCTTTTCTGATCTTGCAAACCAATCCACCCCCTTTTTTTGGCTTGGCCAACCATACAAACCCCTTTTCTGACTTGCAAACCAAAGGAACCCCCCCTTTTTTTGACC